>OZ035860.1:9403538-9755618 GCA_964034905.1 Itoplectis maculator
GTCTACACAGGTTACTTTACTTTATTTCTGCTTTAGTAGTGACAATATTCTATATAATACTATAGCGAAAATCTCAAATCGTGTTATTTTGACGTGGAACCGATGCGCCCGTGCCGATATTATAATCCTGTGCAATTTGAGACATAGGGTAGATGATGTACCGTTAGTGTCCGCTGTACCTATTGTGGCAATTTTTATTATTTTGTTGTGTAAATTATTTTTTTCCCACAATAGCACGTAGATTTTTTTTAACAAATGCATTTCAATTCACTGAATGACCTACCCGACGATTTCGTTATTCGATTACATTTTTTTATTTATTCCTTTGAATGTGATGGCCACAATTGGCGATAAGATGGCCAAAAACGTTACGTCTACCGTATTTGTAATACAATAACAACGAATTCTGTAAACTATGAAACCGTACTTTTTTACCGACCAGTCGGTAAGAAACTCTACTCCAGTATCGCCTTAATTCGGGTCGTTGGTCCTAATGGATTAGACATTTCGGAAATGCGATTTCCCCCAAAAGCTTTTCCGCCAAAACGACCCGAGTCCCTCGGGTCGTTTTGTTAATATATCCAAAATGACCCGAGTCCCTCGGGTCGTTTTGGCACAGGCGATGAGCTTGAATTTCAACAACCGGTAGATGAGATTTTTCGTTTTTTTTTCTTCTCTTCTCCGTCGGCACTCCGAGTCTCCGAGATAATCGAATGACTCTGGATTTTTGTTGCAGAGAATCGTGTGACGCAGAAATAGTTTGGACGCGAAAGGAGCAACTCCGAGTTTGCCAACTCGACGATGACGACTGATTGGTCCGCGTGGTCGGTCGGTCGGTCGTCGGTCGGTCGTCGGTCCGCGCCTCCTGCGGCTCGTTTGTCCACACACAACTCGCACTGTACTTTGGGTACTTTGTGTACTTTGTGTACACAGTACGTTTATTACGACAAGTGCGTGCGGAGGCTCGGAAACTGCGCCTCGGGAAAATTCCCCGAGGAAGCACCGAGCGTCCGCTGGTCCGTTGCGTGACGCGTTTGCCTAGCCCAATCCCGGAGGCTCCGGACTAGCGATGGACGATGTTCACTCGACGTTCGGAAAATCGATATTTTTCACCGTCACATCGATTATTTTTCCACCGATGTTTTAGTTTTCGATGCATCGAAGCCACATCGATTGTTATGAAAAATAATAACGATGTTTCGGAAGCTTTACGGCGCACGTGTCATATTTTTAAATTGACAATATCAAACAGTTTCATTACCCCGGTTTTTATACTATTTACATCGACCGTTATAGAAATGTATATAATATATGTATTTTGATGTATTGTATAATACATAAACTTGATTCAAGTATTATAAAGGTAAAAAAGATACTATCAACAGGCTTCGAAATAGTAACCTAACGATTACAAGTCGAGTGAGTTATAACTCGCGGCCACTCGGCTCATTGTCCATCATACGACACTAATGTTTCATAAGATAATCCAGATTTTTCTTGCAAGAAAATAGAAAACTTCAATCACTCTGCGGAAAGTTTTGTTTTAACCTTATTCGCTACTTGTTGTTTTGTGTAAGACACGAGAAATTAGCCCTTTTTATTTTACTAGGAACAATGATGCGCGTTCACGCGCGCGGACCGGGCTTATCCAGCATATATTTTGGCGAACATTTTTTTTTTCGATTTAACGAAGTTCAAAAACGCTATCCGATGGGAAATTTCCCGCTGATTTCAAATATGACCGGTTTTTGCCTGAAAAAATAAAAAATCGGTGTAATTTTTCTTTGGATCAATAAGTATAATCGGGATTTTCTTTTTGCATTCATAAGAAAACTCTTCAACGTAGAGAATGGCACCAGGCGAAACGCAATATCTCGATTTTTCTATTTTTTGCAGATTGTTAAAGTTGACCCTCAAAAATCGCAAATTTTTAGAAGGGCCCCTTGCGCTTTTTGCGAAAAAAAAATCGATTTCGTAAAGTCTGAAAACCCTATCCGATGGGGAATTTTCTGCTGATTTCGAAAAGCACCGGGATTTGTCGAAAACATAGATCATTCGAGGAGAAAAACGCAAAAAACGATTTTTGTTTTCGAAAAAAATTGCCAAATTTCGCGATATTAAACATCGAACGGCCGATCGTCACGGTCCACAACCAATCAGATCACGAATATGTCGCTAACAATGAATTTCGCACTTGTCCCTCATGAACTTTTTAAGGGAGGATGCAGCATTAAAATTAACGCGAGCGTTTTTTTAAATGAAATGATGCATCGATTACAATCGATGATTTTTTGGGGGAAACATCGATTCTAAGACATCGATTTTTACACACATCAATTATTTTAGTATCGACGTGTGTTTTTTTTTTCAACATCGCCCATCACTAGTGCGGACTCTACGAGAGTCCACGCGAGTCTACGAAGTAGGACGAAGGTCCGGCTATTACGCTGCCTATTTACAGCACGCAACGGATTATTATGCTTGGCAGCTCCGCGCACGGACGTAAACTCGACGTAAATTCCGCGCCGCACATCGAGCCCCTCCGAGTTCTCACATGGCGAATGTGTCGGCGGTGAATGCTGGTAAATGGCGAATTTACAGTGCGTATTATCCGTCCGCACTGTCTCGCAATTACGGCGCCGCCGCCACCGCCGCCACTGCCGCGGAGTCGCCTGATTACAACGTAGATTCGCGCCAAGCTCAACCCTCCAACGCGAGAGAGCCTTGAATACACCTGAGGTGCTTGGGTACCTCCTCGCTCAAACGATGAATAGCCGAGCTGTCGCTCCAACACTGGGGGCTGCATATTAAGGTAAACGTACCAATGGCGGGACGTTTAAGACAATGTCTGTTTTGTATGTCAATTTTCGTCCGCTTATATTGATTATTTTAGGAAATAGCGGTAGCGAAGTGCAAGGTTGGAGTTTCTTGTTCCCGAAAACCATAGAATAAACATGTTTCGGATGTTTTTAAATATATTTATTGAATAAAATGCTGAAAAGTGCACATGTACCCGTGTCGGGACAGCTATTTTTGTGCATGTCCCGATGGCGGGACATCAAACGTACGTACCGCTAGAAATATGTACATTTCAATTCATCTGCCTGGGGACAGTTGCTGAAACATGTTTTATATGTATGGTGACGGTTTATAAATTATCGCGGAATCCTTGCGATATTCTTACGCTCTCGTTATCCAAGTAGCTGCCACATAACCCAACATCCTTATCAAGATGACAGTCTCGTCCCAGTTTGTGGACACATATTGGCGTGGGCGCAAAAATACTTTTGATGCAAATATTCAATTGACGATGAAAAATGTCAAACTTTTTCATGTGCGTCAATGATATATAACAGATGCTATTGTAAGAGTTACATTTTATATTTTGTCCATCAAACTCTTATTATTTACAAATATCTTCTTAGTGTCCCGCAACTGGGACCTGTCCCGCCATTGGTACGTTTACCTTAAGGTAGTCGGCTCGCTACGTGCTAGTCAAATGGATGCGCTTAGACATTGTGACCCACAGACAGATGTTTGAAGGAATTTTATCTATTTGAAAAATTATTTTATTAATTTAGGTGTGTTGCTCTCAAGGGCAAAACGTGTTACTTGATATCGTAACAAAAATATCCGTTTATATTTTTCATTTGATTGATTTTCAATGAGCTGTCATTCGAGCTCATAACCCTCACCCACATTTTCAATTTCGATTTCTTTTTCAACGAAATATTCCACAACGTTCCGAAATGCAGAACTGTCAACCACTTTCTTCAATCGCTAAAAAAGAAACCGCATTGCAAGAATAGTCATTAACCAGCATCATTGCCGAGTCTAACTGACCCCACTCCCGCAATAAAAGTGTCTGCTCGGCTACTGCATTTTCACGAAAAAAAACTGATAAATTCACGATGAAATCACCGGTCAAGTATATCTTATGCTTCATTGGATTCTGTGGATTTTACTCTACAAAAAGCGATGTTTTTTTTTCCTCGTCACCTATTCGAAAAGTGTGAAAGATATGTGATTGAAACTGCGATTGGGATGATTTCACCCTGAATTGCATATAAAGTGTACAAAATTAGCAATTTTCGGAATTAAACTTCTAGCGAAAAGAGTCGGGAAGAAGCCGCACAAAAAATCTGGTGTACATCTGACATCATACTTTGATAGAAAAATCAAAATTTTCACATTTATCTAATACATGCCCTGGCGAGGCGGCTACTTTAAGGGGCTGCTGGAGTAGACTTTTTTACCGACTGGTCGGTCAAAAGTACGGTTTCGTAGTTTACGGTACACGCCGTTATTGAATTACAAAAATGTCTCAAATTGCACAGGATTATTATATCAATGTAGGCGCATCGGCGTAGGTTCTCGTTTTTCGTGTGGGATTCCTGGAAATGTTTATATAATACGAAAAAGATGGCAGTTGACAGTTCTAGCGACCATATTGGTTTTCGATAGGCTTACAAATTTACGATTTTCTTTGTTTTTCAAGCGTTTTCACCCAAAATTCGAGTCTACGCCGATGCGCCTATGTTGATATTATAATCCTGTACAATTTGAGACATTTTTGTAATACAATAACGACGTAAACCGTAAACTACGAAACCGTACTTTTATACCGACCGGTCGGTAAAAAAATCTACTCCAGCAGCGCCTTAAGGCCCAGCAGCAGCCAAGACTGTAATTGGTATGCTCGTTGAGTTATGTGGTGGAGTTTGTGGGGCTGCTGCTGCTGCTGCTGCTGAGACTTGCCTACGATTACTGCGACTTTTTGCTGCACATCAGTGACTGTTGAATTATTCTTTCGACGTTTCGGGCGAATAAAAGAATTGATTTGGACGGACGCGGCTGCGGGGAGAGAAGCGACAGCCACGGATTATCGCCGGCGCGATGGAAATTACGTTAGTACCGCATGTGTGTGTGTGTGTGACGGGTGGTCGAGAGCGCGACGTGATCCTTCTCGAGAATCAAGGATATTGTCATCGACGCGTTAGCGTTAATTGACGCGACGCTGACGGCCTGTCGGCCGAATGATTCATGAAAATCAGGTTAACGCGTCGGCGATTGGCTCGATGGGGCTCCGATGCTTATTCGCGGCATAAGCAGCGACGTCCCCCGATCGAATCTTGGTCACCCACCACGTTCCCCGAGTCCCTCTTCCAACCCCTCGAACAAAAAAAAACACAGCTCGACTCCTTGTTCGCATCCACACTATAATACAGCTTTCCTCGACAAATGACCCAGCCGACCCATTTAAGGGGTTATGCCACTATAGAAATTAAAAAATCGATTTTTTTTATTTGCTTTAAAAGGTCCCTTGGGACCTCAAAAATGATGTCCCAAAAGATTATGGCCGGGAAAAGTTTCTAAGTACTCAATTTTCGAATTTTAATGCGCGGCTGCCTGATGCGCAGTGTCCTAGGAACGACAAACTTTAAACGCGTTTATCTCAAAACTACTTTTTTCAAGCTGGCCGGACCGATAACTCAAACAATTATGTTCCGTATCACTTGAAATTAGGCAAGATTTGCACATTTCACTTTAAAAGTGCGCCATTTTGTTAAAACTTCGAACATCGAAAAAATCTTACGTAGTGTCGAAGACAATGTATTCTTAAAGATATGTGCAACATTTTAAGTGAATCGGAACGTAATTGTTTAAGGAATCGGTTTGGCCGTGGAGATTGGAAAAACAGAGACGTCATCGCAGAAACGCTGCGCAACGGCCATTTTGTTAGGAATCGCTTAAAAAAAATGATCGTATACAGTCACTCGCATGTATGATAAACACCCGTTTTTTAAATTTCGATTTGCATTGCAGTTTTTTTTTTTTTTAATTCCCGAATACAGCCAATTTTTTTACTTCTACATTGGCATAACCCCTTAAGGGGTTAGGTGGGTTTTAGAGGCTCAAAAAATAGTAGTTTTCGGTACGAGTGCGATGAAGCTTTTTCGAGACGCGCGCGAGGTTGCAGCACGAGCCGAAGGCGAGTGCTGCATCACACGAGTTGAGAAAAAGTTTCTCGCTCTTCGCGCACGGGTATGGTATAAAGGGTATTTTTCTAATAAAAAAAAAACATATCTGATGAAATATTTTATTTAAACAACTTATCATATCAAATATGATAATGTTTCACGAGTACTTTGTAAAATCTTTGTTAAAAAATTACGAAAATGCAGCCGCTGGGAGCGCATTTTCCTTGACCTCTCGAAAAAAAAGTGCTCTCGCCGTGGACACGATAACTCATGACTGGTTCATCGAAAATTAAAAAACCAACAATTTTCCTTTACACGATTTTCCTTATATAAGTAGATCTGATGCTTGAACGAAGGAAAAAAAAACATTTTGAAACTTGAATTTTTGGCGAAGTTGTGAACAGAAGATCCCATTTTTTTTCGTAAAATTTTCACCATGTTGTAATAATAAAAAATAAAAATAAATCCTTCGTTCAAGCACTAGACAATGTTGTTTTTGAAGAAGTGTGCAAAATTTGAACAAGATTAGTTCATAACTTTTCGAGAAATCGTGTGCACCGCGGCTTCAAAAATATAGTTTTGAGAAAAACGCGATTAACGGGAAAAATACCTTTAGAATTTAACAAAAAAATCGATTTTTTTACATACTTCGAATGTATGATACCCAAAGAATATACTGAGCAAAGGAAAACTGGATATATTGAATATTTGCGGAGTTATCGCGTATAGTCTAGAGTGCGGGGACAGCAAGGGCGAAGGTATGTTGAAACTTTAAACGCGATTATCACGAAACTACTTTTTAAAAAAATGCTCGTGTTGTAGCTAAAAAAGTTATCGACCGATTTGTATGAAATTTTGGGCGGTTACTCTCAGTAATATTATCGGACGGACATATCTAAATTTTGAAAGGTAGCGTGTAAATAAATAATTTTTTTGGAGTCAAATATCTCGAAAAAATGGTCGAAAATTCCAACTTTGGAATAATCAGGCTCCCAAATTTTCAATTTTGCACTTTTTCATCATTTCCCTCAATATATCAGTAAACGAATGACACTTATTAAATTTTTTTCGGATCAATAGAAAAAAGTGACAACTGCAGCAATTTTCGATGTCGTGGAAAACAGGCGTCCGAAGACCCTCAATAACGCCGCCACTTTATTAGTCATACAAAAAAAAAATCTTTTTAAAACTTGACAGTTATAATAAACATATGTCTAAATTTTAAAATGATCAGATTATTTTATCCCCTCTAAAAAAATGCCCAAAAAATTCCTATTTTTCACTCTCCTAAAGGTATATCTCCCCTTAAAGTTTTGAAGAGCTAGGTGGGTGGTTAGGCGGGCGGGACTTTCAAAGGTTTTATCTCTTAGAATTTTACTCGGATCGATTTGAAATTTTGGGAGAATATTCTAGACATATTGTGTTATTTAATAAGACCAAAAAAAAAACGAAAAAACGATTTTTTGAAATGTTGATACCTATCTAACCCCTTAATGTCAGGAGAGACCAGTGGGTTCTGGGGCTCTGGGCTCTTTCGACCAACCGAGCTTTTGGATCGATACTCGGTGCGTGTTGCTGCTGCTGCTGCTGCTGCTGCTACTGCTGCGGCTGGGGCCCCGGCAGCTCGCACTCGCCCACCAGTCAGTCCAAACAAAGCAACAAGTCCGCCGAGCGGCGCCCTTATACCTTACCTTACCCTACATAAAAGCCCCTTGCTTCTTCCGCTGGAGTTAATTTCTCCTCAGAACGAAGAAATACCGAAGAAATGCTATTATCTTCGTCCGCCCCTCGAGACTCCATAGAGTCGGTTGATGCTTTTTTTATTTTTTCTTCCACAAGTCCGACCAAACGATATTTCTCGGCATTGGGGGGGGGGGGGGGGGGCAACCGCGCATCAGCCAGGGCGATTTTAACCCTTAGCGGCCACACCTCAGCCAGTCCACGTAGCGTCCACATGGGGCAGAGCTGGGCAGTACTTCAAGTACCCGGTACTTGCGATCTACTGGAAGTACAGTACTTGAAGTAAAAAGTACTTCGTCAAATATTTGAAGTACTGTACTTAAATGTTCAAGTACATGTCGTGTACTTGAAATATTTGTAATTATAAATTCAAGTACTTTACCGTATTTTACGTATTTTTTCAAGCACTAAGTACCAAGTATTTTTAAGCATTTCATATATTTGGGTGGCGACTTCGTCTGCGCAAGATCAGCCGTCGCTCCATCAGCCTGCGCAGGCGCAAGACTCAATTGGTGCTGTTTTGAAGAGTTTTTCAAAGACGAACACGAAGTTGGAATAGTTTTTAACAATCAATCAAATGTATTCATTGTTTTCTTTTTCTAATTTAAAGTGAAAACAAATAAATGTTAATTACTATCGTCACTGCCTTTTGAAAAATGAATTTGTAATCCTCTAAAAATTTGGTGAATAACGTGGTAACGTGGTCGAGTAATACGACCGATGCTTCGTCGTGAACCGGCACGATCGGCAGTCGTATCGGTCTGCCCGTTTTGCGAAATACGTAACGAATAAAATATATAACTACTTGATTCTTGACGTACTTCAAGTACTGATTACTTCAAGTACTGACTATTTGAAGTACCGAGTATGTGAAGTATCCGGTACTACCAGTATTAATGATTCTTGGTACTGCAAATACACGAGTACTACCAGTACTTATAGTACTTTGTACGTTGTACTTCAAGTACTTTCCGGTACTTTACCCAGCACTGACATGGGGTAACTCATTACCCTAAGCTGAAAACCCGAGTTATACATGACATATGGGTGTTTTAAGACTTCTAACCGATTCTTTCATGTTTGTTGAAGAGTTCTTCAACATTTCTAATGATTTTTATCGGTCCATTTATACATGGCGTTCCAAAAGCTGTGAAAATTCATAAAAAAAAAACTTTTTCAGAAAAAAAAATCCATTTCTCCGCCATTTATCGATATTAAGGGCTAAAATATTAGGATTGTACGCACAACATATACCACTAGCATAAAAAAATAACAGTATCCTTCGATCATTCAAAAAGTATAGTTATCTTGCAAAGTTACTGGAGGAAAAAATGAAAAAAATACAAATAAAAAAATCCTGAGCCTGGGGTAATTAGCTAGCCCGTGTGGCCGCTAAGGATTATCTAATACATCGCGTGTTAAAATTGATGTATTTGTTTTTGCAGGGTTGCAAGCAGAGCCCGAGGATGAACGAGACGACGATAGGAACGACGAGCCGTGGCCTAGGGATGACGAGCACGCTCGCTGGAATCCTGGAGATGGGAGCTGACGTGGCGGTCGACAAGACTCGCAAGGCCTTCGACGACGATCTCGACGTGTCGCCGGTTACCCTCTCGTCCGACTGGTCGAGAGTCGCCCGACTATTGCTGCTCGCCTCGCTCGCCGTCGTCGGCAGCGTCGGCAACGTCTTCATGATCTCCGCGGTCATGGTCGAGGATCATCTGAAGAAGAGGGGTCAGTAGTTACGGCAGTTAGGGTTGCTGTTTTTTCATCGATTAATCGAAAAATCGATCTTTTTCTCACCGATTAATCGATATTTCGATCGATAGTTTTCAGTTCCAGATCGATCCACATTTCTTTATTTGTTATTATACAGGGTGTCCCAAAAGTCATGAATTTCCGGCTGCTTAACCCTGTTTATGTACAGGGTTAAGTAAACAGGTTTAACAGGGCCAAAAATGATGAACTTCTGGCTGCTTAACCCTGCTCGCTTAGCCCTGTTCATGTACAGAGATAAGAGAACAGGGTTAACAAGGCCCGAAGTTATGAAATTTCGGTTGATTAACCCTGTTCATATACAGGGTTAAGCGAACAGGGTTGACAGGGCCAAAAGTTATGAAGTTTCGGCTGGTTAACCCTGTCCATATACTGGGTTAAACGAACAGGCTTAACAGGGCCAAAAGTTATGAAGTTCCGGCTGCTTAATCCTGTTCATATATAGGATTAAGCGAACAGTGTTAAGCAGCAGGAACTTGAAAACTTTTGGGATAACCTGTATAGAGAAAAAATAAATCGATTTTCGGTAAATCGATAATTATGGTACACAATTTATGCCTGGATCGATTCGTTGAGGTATAATTCGAATCGATTTGAAAAATTGATTCGTTTCAAATAATCCGGCAACCCTAGTGGCAATAGTGGCTATATCAATCGATTGTCGGCTACTCCTCGCGACAGGCAAATGTTCGTGCCAAAGATAAGCTCAGTGACACCCCAGGACTCGAGAGTCAGATATTCTTTCGTCATGTTTGTTTTTATGTTACGAATCGAGCTCACGAATCGTAATTTATCTATTGACTTTGCGACCTTGTTCGATTAATGATTGAAATCAACATTTCGAACCATCTCGCGAATTCTTTATATTGATTAAATGACCGAACTTAACGATGGCAAAAACACAATAAAACAGGATTAAACTTCTTATTTGTCAGCAGTTATGACAACGAACAATCGTAGAATCTAACTTATACTTAAGGGGTCTCTCTACTTTGGATGCCTGAAAAAAATTATGTTTTTATTTTTTTTCAGGCGCCCAAGGTATAGAGAGAGCCCTTAAACGAAATGAATATTATTAAGACATTGAGTGATGATTGTGGTTAAGTGGTAAGTGATTGATTCGTTTGATGGAAGTAGACAGCAGGTGGGAAGGCTTAGGTGGGTGTAAGGTAGCAGAGTAACAACCGATTGTCGTCAGGCCCAAAAATGCTGATTATTACAGGTGAAACATCCGAGATGCGGTCAAAGCCTCCGCATCGGATGATTTGGGCATTGACTGGGATTGGAATGTGGGAATAGCAGCGATAAGAATGATTAATATTTCGATAATATAAGAATGGAAAAAGGGCCGTGATAGTAATTAATATTGCGATTGTCAGGTAATGCGTTTCTCGTGAACGTCGCCCTGGCGGATCTTCTGGTGACGGGTCTGGTGATACCAGCGTCAGCGATCGTCATACTCGCCGGTCACAAAGACTCGCCGAGCATCTGCCGATTCGAGTGGACCCTCGAGGCCATCTGCTTCCTCGTCACTGTCCTCACGCTCGCGACAATCGCCATTGAGAATTACGCGAGGCTGTGTCTTCCCGCCGAGAGGTGAGACAAACTCGCGCTTGGCTGCTCGGCGGCTCCCCTGCGTAGAAATTCCGATCAAAACATACAGAAACCAGTTCAAATGGACAAAATTCCGATTGAAAAATAATCGCTTCTAATAGGATTCAATTGGATTTTTGTTCGTTTTATTGGTTCTAATCGGATCGTTTAACCAGGGTCGTCGTGCGCACCGGGGTGAGTACGATTTCCGTGGCGCCAAGATTTAACGCTTGTTTCCGGTAGTACTTCTCGTCGGGAGCAAAAAAGTTTATATGGATTATGCTCCTAACTGCTGTAGTTTCCGATATATCTCATATTTCCGCTTAATTACTATGTGTTTTTTATGGAAAAAACGGTAAAAATTTCTTTCCACAGTGGAACATTTCCGCTTTACTACTATGTATAGTATTTTTTTATGAAAAAAAAACGGTCAAAATTTCTTTTTTTCCCGACTGCGCTGCGAATAACCTCATTTCGTGGCCGCAACGCGGGCGGAAAGTAGCTCATTTATAACCTGTGACTCGACGCATGCGCAGTCCGGTTTCATTACCTCCCTAGGGACGAAATCGGCACATTCCTGCCCATGGGCAGTAATGTAATCCTTACTGCGCATGCGTCCTTGTCACAGGTTAGAAATGAGCGACTTTTCGTCCGTGTTGCACGCACGAAATAAGCTTATTTTTCAGCGAAATCGGAAGAAAAGTATAGTACGCGACATGGGGGGAAGTGCCTTTTCACCTCGTGTGAACTTCGCAATCGGTGAAAAGTTGCACTTCCCTCCCTTGTTGCGTAATGTACCATTCTACAGCGGAAAATTTCCGCTGTTGCTATATTGTGATCCAAGGATGATAAATCCACGGTCAAATCCTGGCGCCCCAGATACGTATTACTGACCATTTTTGAACGCCCAATTAAAATCTTAAAAATGTAATATCTCAGAAACGAAAGCAGTTAGGACCATAGTCCATATGAACGTTTTTTGCTCCCCGCGAAAAGTACTACCGGAAAACAATCGTCAAATCTTAGCTCCACGGAAATCGTACTCCCTGGCCGCGCCACACTGTCAGAAAAGACTGGAAATTTTTATTCATAAACACGTCAATTAAATTTAATGTACTTTTTAAGTAAATTAAAAATATTGTAAAAGTACTTTTACAGTAAAATTAACGCAAAGTAGAAAAATTACTGTACCAAAAATAAATTTGACCTTGCACTTGTGTGTAGTAAAATGTAGTATACCAGTTTATGAGCAAAAACTTCCAGTACATGTACATTAAATTTCAAGTAATTTTGTTTAATTCAGTGGACCGATTAGCAGGGAAGAGAAAGAAACGGATATTAATTTGTCATTTATTTTGTTTCAGTTACGCGGTGCTGACGCCGAGCCGAGTGACAGCGACGACGCTGGTCGTGTGGGCGATCGCCGCGACGGCCGTCGGCCTCCAATCGTCGTACGACCTCGGCCCGGACTTCTGCGAGCGTCGATTCAACAAGAGCATCGCCGTCGAACAGGTGATCGGCGCGTGCGTCCTCGTCGCGCTTCCGGCCCTCGTGACCATTCTCACGTATCTGAGGCTGGTGATGCGCGTCCGTCGGGCGGTGCGCGGTTCCTTCAAGCCGCCAATCGCCTTCGCTTGGGACTACTCGCTCACCAAGACGAACATGTGCAGCTTCGCCCTGTTCGCCGTGTTCTGGCTGCCGTTCGGCGGTGCCGTCTGTCTGAGCGCGGTGCGACCCGTCAGGCCCGGGATCTTTTACAATCTCGCCTGGTTCGCGTTCAGTAAGTCGTGCTTCAACAATCTCCTCTACTGCGTCGCCGATCGTCACTTTAGAAACGCCTACGTCAAGCTATTTCACTACTGCTGCTGCAAAACGACGGTCAGCTTCTCGCGACGTCCGCGCGGCGGCGGCGGCGGCGGTGGCGATGGCGGACGCTCGTCCGGCGACGTTAAGCTCCGCGTTCACATTATCCACTCGTACGCGAGTCCGGCCTCGTGTCGGCCGACGGTCGCGCGGGTCAACGGTCGCGACGGCTATGAACTCTAGGATTTTTCGGAACCTTGTTCCTTCTACTCCGGCGAGGAGTCCTTCTCGCCCCCGAAGCGCCCTCTGCCTCCGACGACGACGACGACTGATGCTCATCACCGTCGCGATTTTTTTACTCCCGATTACGTCTAGTTTTTCCGTCTTCCGAGGAGGACCTCGGCCGACGCGATTCCGGCTTCCCTGCACAAAAAAACATCCTCGTAATTCCCATTAATTCATGAAATTTACAATTACAGTACTTTTTGTTTTGTAATTATCATTTCATAATAATAATAATGTCTAGTGATTATTGGATTAGCCCATGAAAAATACTGACTTCCGCTTTAAGGAGGTTGGACCGCTCCACACTAGTAAAAAAAAAGTGCTGATTTTTTTGATAATTTATACACTGTTTTAAGCACCTGTCGATTATTTTTAACGGTGATTCGTATTGTCAGGTATTTTCTTGACCAGGGAACAAATTTAATTGCAACGGATTTGCATAAATATTAACCGATCTACGGACATTTTTGAAAAGAGGTAATTTTCATTCAGTTTTTTCAAAGAATAAACCGTGTTTTTCGTTCAATTTTTATTTCTCGTGGCTCATTCTTTAAAACTTACAGGTGCTTGCTTACAAAGAAATTTGGTCGATGGGCAAACAAAAGACGGTAATGTTCAAACGGTTAATACCATCAAATATGTAAACGGTGAATACGTAAAGCATCTCTCAAGGAAATGAATGAGTCGCGATAAATCAAAATCGAACAAAAAACACGATTTATTTTTTGAAAAAAAAAAAAAAAAAAAAAAAAAAAAAAACTGAATGAAAATTACCTTTTCAAAAGATTGCGTAAATCGGATAATACTTATGCAAATCCATTGCAATTAAATTTGTTCCCTGGTCAAGAACATATATTTTTATACAAATCACTATAAACTATAGCCAATTTATTCATCAAACTTGTGGAAACGATTTAAAAAAATTAACACTAATTTGACTAGTGCATAGCGCACCAACCTCCTTAATATTCCAAGAAATAGTAGATAAAAATGAAAGATACAAATTGTACTGTAAACTATATCTCATGAATTAATGCGGATTTACAACTCGTCTCCCTTTCAATACACACATAACAACACACAGACGACCAACGAACGCGCGCTCACTCCGTCCATTAACGCTGAATATCCAACCGCGGCGCATCCTGTTTCCTCGAGAGTCCCTCGTCGAAATCGTTTCGAGCTGAAACGACCCGAGGTGTTTCACCTCTTTCAGAGTTGTAAATCCCCAAAAATTCATGAGATTCCGTTAACAGTACAATTTTTTTTATAATGATGATTTCATAATAATAATATGTAGGGACAATGAAATGGAGTGTAAACATTTGAATAGCTGAAAAAATAGTGATATTCGCTCTAATACTGGAAGAAATAATAGAAAAAATGGAAAAAAAATTAATTGCATTAAGAAAGTAATGCATCAATGATTTCTACCATTTTTTCCACTATATTTTCTAATATTAAACCGAAAATTAGCATTTTTTTCTACTATTTGAATGTTTACACTCTATTTTATAATCACTACACTTTGTTATGAAATTATCGTTACAAAAAACATTGTCTCATGAATTTTTGGGGATTTGCAACTCTGTCCTCGTTACAATGGAGAAAACTCGTTTTTCACGTCCCGATATGCGATGTCACCTCTTCTCCTTGGAAATATTTCTATCGAAAGACTCTGATGTTCCGGGCGAGATTCGCGTTTCGACTCGCGGGAGGAAATTGTTGCGTCGTCATTATCGAATGGGGAAAAGTCGCTTTTTCCGGAATTTCCGCGCGCGTCGACGACGACGACGACGACGACGACGACCCAAGGGAAGAGACCGCGCGTCGGAGCCAACGCAGCGGGGAGATACGTACATGTATACCTATAGATATATATATATATATCGGGGCGAGGAGGGGGTAGGAAGAAATACGTGTTGCTCGGGGGCCGTTTTAACGGTGGGCAAAGATCGATCGGGTCGACACGCACGAACCAGGGGCGTCGGGAAGCGCTGGTCCCGACCACCTCCGCCTCTCGTTTCTTCCTCCCTAGAAAGAGATTTTTAAAACATTTTTTTTGTTTTTTTTTTTGGTGGCGGTCAAAATAGCGAATGATCAGAATAGTGAATGCCTAAAACAGGGAAATAAAAAATAATGAACCTCTGAATTCAGAATGGACATCATTACGGAATTCACTATTCAAGCCATTCGTTATTTTTATCATTCACTATTTTCACCCTCCATTTTATTAAAATGCAGTTAAAATAGCGAATGGCTAAAATAGCGAATTTCATAATAATGGCTATTCTAGATTCAGACGTTCATTATTTTTTAATTAACTATTTTAGCCATTCGCTATTTTGGTCATTCGTTATTTTGACCCCCACCCGTTTTTTTTTTGTTCCTTATAAGTATCAGATTGCTTATCCGTCAATGGCCTGAAACATTTTCGGACCTGTAAATAATACGCGAAGCTGTGGAGAAAACAAAAATTACGAGTGTAGGCGTGGACACTGTGGACAAAAAAAAGATGCAAGTTTACGTGCATAAACTGCGGTATATTAAATTTACCCCACGCAGGCTGTGATGGAAAATTAGTGCTTCAATTTATGCATGAAAACCGTCGCTGAGGCAACTTGTAATTTTTTGTCGGCAGTGGACACAATAACGCGTATCGTGAATGTGTCTATATTATCTCATATATATAAACACACACAAATACTTATTATAAACGTATTAATGAGGCATTTCAAGCCAAATCGACCAAGCTGTGGCCCTCGCGACCCCGTGGATTTGCTTCATAATTTTTTATATGATTTTTCTGGCCCAAAATAACATTCATGATTTTTTTGCAAAATTTTCAAACCAAATTTGTATAGCTATAACTTTTTTTTCAAAAATGTCTGAAGACGTAATATTTAAATCTGGAAAAATTCTCAAAAATCTGGTATCAAAAATGAAAATTGTTGGCACTAATTTCGTGATGTCTTTTTTTTATTTAATTTTATTTAAAAACATGACTGTTAGTTTGAGTCAGAAGAATCATTCAAAAAATTATCAACCAATTCCGCGAGGTCAAGGGTCACGGCCGGGTTGATTTGGTATGAAATGCCCCATATATACACATATATAAATATATATATATATATATAAATAACATGTACATTACATGCCTTCTGTCAAGCTGTGATTACACTCTAGGTATGACTGTCGAATAGGTTTTTCATAACCGGGTAATTGACTACATAATTTTTCCAACGATTTTCCCACGTCGCGCGCGCGAGGAGAGAAGCAAAAACCAAAAGAAACCCCAACGAGAAAACAAAAATCGTAATATCGCCGAGCGACCCTCGTGCGAGTTGACTGACTATTTTTTAAACTCGGACGGGATACACGTTTTTTTTCTGCGTTTGTCGATTGTATTTTTTTTTTCTTTTTTTTTTCCACGACAAGTTGAGAGATTTTGTACTGTTCCTTTTTGATACTCGGAGAATTCCACTTGTCAATCGCGAAGAATCTAATTTTCCGAATGATTTTGCTTATTTTTAAGGTAGTTCTGTCGCTTCACGCTCATTTCGCATAAGTTTCCGAAAAATGAGAGCGAATCGCAAACACTTTTGGACAATATAAAAATCTTAAAAAAATCATGCATATTATAGGTGCTGAAAAGATTACTTTAGCATTATAATTATTCCAAAATGTTATTAAAAAATTAGTGAAAAATAACGTTGTTTAACAAATCTTCCGAAAATCCAACTTTTTTGTTTCGATAAAAACGATTCGTTTATTTTTCTGAATACGTACGAATTTTTGAAAATGTTTGCCTTTGCTTTGAATTTTTCGTTTTTTTGCATTGGAAAAATCGCAAAAATCAAAGCAAAGAAAAAGATTTGAAAAAATTCGTACGCATTCAGAAAAATAAACGAATCATTTTTATCGAAACAAAAAAATTAAGTTGCCGGAAAATTTGTTAAACAATTTTATTTTTCATCAATTTGTTAATAACATTTTCGAATTATTATTATGCAATATTAATCTTTTCAGCACCTATAATATGCATGATTTTTTTAGATTTTTATATTGAATGGAGAAGTGTTGGCAATTACCTCGACTTTTTCGAAAATTTATACGAAATGAGCGTGAAGCAACAGAAGTACCTTCATACGAGTGATTGTGCGGAATCCAGGCTGGCAGAGTCCGATCGATTCACGGAAAAATGAGTGGCGCGATTATCGACGAGACACAACGGTTGAGATGTGGGACCAGAAATATCGAACCCGTGTCTCTCGCGTCGCGTGGCCTTGTATGTGTGTGTTTTTTGGGGCCTGCCGTGTGTGCCACCTGGAATTTCGACAGTAGTACCTACGTCTGCATTTCATCGTTTATCCGGAAAAAAATAAGGAATCGCGCGGTGTCTGGATCGATCCTGCCATAATTTTCGAAAATTTGTCCTCGCGAAGTCAGCGTGACAAAAACCTCCCGCCGTCCCAATCGAAGATCTAATGACTTTTTTTAGTCACGAAAAACAGTTGTAATAATTTTGAAATTAATTCTCGATTCGATGGTGAGAAACACACACTGTTAAAAATATTTGGCATGAGCTTCCGTTACGAGTAAATGAAGCCTGTTTACATAAACTGGTGTATTAAATTGAACATGCATGTGTAAAGTAAAATTCCAGCATTTTTTACTGAATCCCATCAAAATTAGGAAATTTAATATCAAAGTTAAGAAATGTGGTATAAAAATCTGGAATTTTGCTACGCACATGTATTAAATTTAATATATGAGCTAATGAATGAAATTTCTGGTAATGTAAATTCACAAACATTTTTAACAGTGCACGTCTCTCTCATGTTCGCTGTACATATCATCCGGCAAAAAGCGAGTTCGAAACAAAATATTGTCAGCCCTCGTGATTTTTTAATCGAACGATAAATATTGTATGTTGCGCGCGTGTGCATCGTTCAAAAACGAATTGTAATTGATAACGATTTTCGTCCAAGCGTCGTCGTGTGGCCCCGACGTAACGACGACGTAGCGCCGTTTCGTTGATTACTCTTTAAACGTGATATACCCAGAAACGCGTGGGCTTTGGGTGGGCTGATAACGATTATGAATTTTTTACGAGGGGCATCAAAAAGTATTTTGCCCGCGCGGTCGATGACAGCGAAGAAACAGAGCTACGCCGATGTTGGCCGGTGGGCAATATTGTAAATAATCAACAAATTTCGTCCACGATTCGTTACTTCGTCGTCATGAATATTCGCAGAACGTGTTGTTGTTGTTTTTTTTTTTTTTTTTTTTTTTTTTTTTTTAGATGTTAGCTGGTTTTACATCAAAACACACACTTTCCTTTATTTATCCTATAATTTGCTTATTATTAAAAGTTTAGCACAGGTGGCCTACGCGTTATGTAACTCAATCTTTTAACTTCGCATTTAATCCTAAAACACACATTTTTCGCCTTGAATTTAATGAAAAAATATGTAAAACGTAAATGTAACGAGTAACGAGTAACGATGAAAGTAGCGATCGATACTTTTGCTCGTTACATATACTTTTTTATTTTTTTTTTTTTTCATGAAATTTATTGCCAAAAATGTCTCTTAAGGATTTTCTATAAAGTAAAAACACTGAGTTATATAACGTATATGCCACCTTCACTAAACTTTTGATAATCACCAAATTATAGGATCAATTAAAAAAAACTATGTTTTTAGAAGTAACGAACAGCTGACATCTCTGCTTCCAATCCCCATCGTATTACCTGTATCGATACACACATTGTTACAACGTCGGTGGCTACTTAGTGTATATATTCTAGTCTAGTCTGTAGAAAATTAGATACTAGTAACTTATTATTATTAATATTATTGTTATTATTATTGGTAGTAGTAGTATTATTATTATTCGTAGAGTTGTAATCTGGCGATTTCAGGGATAGACCGATCGATTGACATGTTCGTACACATTCGCTCCGCATAGAGACACGCTCGACATTCCTCCTAGCGATCTTGTATTCGAGTACATTTTTGCAACGCGCAGCTACATTCCCGTTGTTACCACTGCGCGTTGCAACACGTAGCTTTTTTTTTTCTTTTTTTTTTTTTTTTCAATGCACGTTCTTCGATCGCACAACAGAATGTACTATTTGATTGAGTCTGGAGTTGAGTCATTCTCGGTGCTTGATTTTTTTTTGTAATTGGGGCATTCCAGCTGAAATGTTGATGCTGTGATCCCGAGCCTCTTCAATAACTACAGCATTTTTTGTTGTTCAAAAAGTATTTAAAAAAAGAGAAGAAAATTTCAGCTGAAATGCCCCAATTACATTGATTCACTTGTTGAGACAGTACAAAAAAAATCGCGTTCGAATAAAAATGCTCAACTCCGACAAAGTCGATGCATCATAATGTGTACTATTTGATAGTGTTTGCAAAGGTCTCACTGACATTATGATTTATGGTGCGCAACGCGCGACTTCTCCGTCGGCTAGTAAAACGTTCGTTGCTCCTAGTTAAATCGCTGTAAATCATTCGCAATTCTCACGACAGACGCGCCCACATTCCAGAATATTGTAACGACGTTTTAGTACCTACTGATAATGTATAATGTAAAACACCAAAAATAACATTTTGCGCGCCGCTAAATGGAAGATAAATCGCACGCGCGACTATATAATTAATTGCGCAAAAAGAAAACAAAAAAAAAAAACAAACCCGAGGACCACAAAATCACAATAATATTTGGACGTATGATGAAACAAAAATGTGTTTTAAAATTAGTACGATGATGTTAGAGAGAAAGAGGGAGAGAGAGAGAGAGAGAGAGAGAGAGGGAGCGAAAGTGTAAATATAACGATGAGAGTAGGGCAATGAGAAATACCTCTGTCTTTGTCGTTTTCGGTGTCGTACGATAAAGAAAAAAAAAAGAAAAAACCAAGCAAACAAATACAATACAATTTATGAACTTTTTGTTCTCAATCGATGAACACTTGTGTCGAATAAAAACGAATACATGAATGAAACAAAAATCAGTGTCCAGTGTTATGTGTCCGTAAATGTGTGTACTCGATGCTCGACCACCGGATAATAATCAATTGATGGGAAAGAAAGAGAGAAAAGAAAGAAAAAAAAAAACAAAGAACAAACAAACGAGAGGAGCAATCAAAATTCTACAAGTATAGTGCGATGTGTAACATATACCTAGCGTTCGTAGGCAGAGATGTCAGTTGGTCGTTACTTTTAAACACACACTTTTCTTTATTTATCCTATAATTTGCTTATCGTTAAAAGTTTAGCAAAAGTGGCCTACGCGTTATATAACTCAATGTTTTAACTTCACATAAAATCCTTAAAACACATTTTTGGCCTTGAATTTAATGAAAAAATATGTAAAAAGTAAATGTGACGAGTAATGAGTAACGATGAAAGTAGTGATCGTTACATATCATTTTTATTACTTTTTTTCATGAAATTTATTGCCAAAAATGTCTCTTAAGGGATTATGCCACTGGTGGCAGACGTCGAAAAAAATAGACTGTTTTCGGGAATTTATGTCAGAAAAACTGGAATGTAAATCGAGATTTAAAAAACGGGTGTCTATCATGCATGTCAGTGACTGTGTACGATATTTTTTGTTAAGCGATTCGTACCAAAATGGCGTTTGTGCAGCGTTTCTACGATGACGGCCGGACCGATTCCTCGAACAATTATGTTCCGATTCACTTAAAACTTTGCACATACCTTTAAAAATACATTGTCTTCGACACTACGTAGCATTTTTTCGATATTTAAATTTTTAACAAAATGGCGCACTTTTAAAGTGAAAAGTGCAAAGTTTGCCTATAAAATCGTCACAAAATTGTTAATAACAAATGAACTAAGGCAAAAAAGAAAAAAATCTTACGTAGTATCGAAGAAAATGTATTTTTAAAGTTAAGTGAAAAATTTCAAGCGTATCGGAATATAATTGCTTGAGTAATCGGTCCGGCCAGCTTGAAAAAAGTAGTTTTGAGATAAACGCGTTTAAGGTAGTTATGTCGCTATAGTTCAATTTCGCATAAATTCGAGAAAATTGAAAGAGAATTGGAAGCACTTCTCAATGGTCTAAAAATCTCAAAAAATTCATGCACATTATAGGTACTGAAAAGATTAATTTGGCATAATAATAATTCTAAAATGTTATTAACAAATTGATTAAAAAAAACATTGTTTAACAAATATTTCGGTGACCTAAGTTTTTTTTCGATGAAAATGATTCTTTCGTTTTCCTGAATACGGATGAATTTTTTCAGATTTTTTAAATAACTTTGAATTTTTCATATAAAAAAACACGTGAATTCAAAGTTATTAAAAAAATCTGAAAAAATTCATCCGTATTCAGGAAAACGAAAGAATCATTTTCATCGAAAAAAAAACTTAAGTCACCGAAATATTTGTTAAACAATGTTTTTTTTATCAATTTGTTAATAACATTTTAGAATTATTATTATGCCAAATTAATCTTTTCAGTACCTTTAATGTGCATGCATTTTTTCAGATTTTTGGACCATCGAGAAGTGCTTCCAATTCTCTTTCAGTTTTCTCGAATTTATGCGGAATTGAACTATAGCGACATAACTACCTTAAAGTTTGTCGTTCCTAGGGATGCTGCGCGCACCAGGCGGCCGCGCACTAAAATTCGTAAATCGAGTACTTAGACATTGTACCCGGCCATAATCATTTGGGACATCATTTTTGAAGTCCCAAGGGACCTTTTAAAGCAAAAAAAAAAAAAAAAAAATTCGAAAATTGAGAAGTGGCATAACCCCTTAAGGATTTTCTATGAGGTAAAAACATTGAGTTATATAAAGTATATGCCACCTTACCTAAACTTATAATAATAAGGAAATTATAGGATCAATTAAAAAAAGTATGTTTTTAGAAGTAACGAGCAGCTGACATCTCTGTAGTAGAGGCCTTAGGCCGTGATAATATAGCGGCGTTAGGGGAAACAGTAGAGAGTACGAGTAGTTTCGTAGGTAGTACGTACGTGAATTATTAATTATCTGATAGAGACGAGGCCGTTAATGTTGTATGTATACCGCTGCTGTTACTGTGTAAAGAGTTGCGGGTTGCGCGATGCAAGACGGAAAAAAAATAAATAAATAAAAAAAGAAGGTGAACGCGAGAGCGAGTAGCAAGCGTAGTAGAAAAAAACACCCGAAAGAGAATGTAAAACGTAACAAACTACTAAATGGCTTTATTTTGTACTGTGCAATGTATTTATTCGCATCGATGTATTTTTTGTAATGTCTCGTTTTAAACGTAAACCATGCATATGCGAACCTCTATATACAAAATATATATATATACATATTATTATATATATATATATTTAAATATACAATATATATATTTTATTGTGACACCGTGTCAGTGTAGATTTTATAATGTTGTAATAAAAGCATTTGTTTTTACAGGAATGAAAGTGAGTAGCAACAAAAAAAAGACCCCTGGAAGATTGTAGAACAATTTCGTAGATCAAAAGCTGCGTTCGAAATAGCAACTCTCGTGCCCTCCTGTTCGGCGGACGAATCAGGTGCAGAGATGCGAAATGACGGTAATTTTTCGAATCGGTCGAAAGACCACGAAATGACCGCCATTTCACGGTCTTGGGACGTAATTTTTTTTTGTTCATTTTGTCGAAGTAAAAACTTCATTTTTTACTTCGACAAAATCATTTCATTTCGACAAGCGTCTTGTGACGGTCCAAAAATGACCAAAGCACCAATCTTGTTGCGGAATGACGTTCTTTTATTTTTTTGGTCACAAATTTGGTCAGAAATTTTTTTTACGGTGAATCCAAACATGTATGTCAATATTGAAGCTAAACATTGAAAATCGTGACTTTTAACGTAGATCAGCTGATATACAACATTAATGAGCTAAATGCACATTATTGAGCATTTAGACAACTTTTTAACGACATCCTGTATGTATTTTTTATGCAGATCGCGATCATTCGGACACATGCACTAAAAAGCTAGAAACACGCGCAATTGTCGGCAATTTTAAATAATTGGTCACAAATAAATTGGTCATTTTTGTACGCGTCATTTGACGATCATTTGACGGTCTTGTGACGGTCAAATGACCGTGCTCCTCCGATTCGGAGGACGAATCAGGTTGTCTGGTTGGTTGGAGAGTGACAGACAGACAGCCAATCAGCTGTTGCGTCGCCTGTTACACTTTACACTGCTTTACAGCCCGCGAGAGAACGCCGAGTGAGCGTGTTTCCCGCTACGCAACGAGTTGTCGCAGCTTTGGTGCGGCGAAACACAGATGCGTTTTTCTTATCAAACCCTCGTGAGTTCATATCAAAAAACGTTTGTCTTACCATCTAACAAAACGCCGACCGAGTTCGAGTGAGCGCAGACTAATTTTCCGGTGATTATTGACAATGTTTATCAGACTTTGAGGTTATGTCGAAAGGTTTCTCTCCTCGAGTGCCGAGCGCACCAATTGTTAATAATTAATTCGCCACTGAGCTCGAGCAATTGTCCCTCGTTTTAATTTAACTTATTAACCGATTTCTCCTTTCATTTTACAAATATTTGGCTGTGGAGCCACGGCATAAACATTTCAGGTTATACAAACAATAAAACATACATGAACTATTTTAACTATTAATTGAGAGCCTATTACATACAATTCTTTGATTAACCTAATATCACAATTTTCCTCTATTCAATGCTTTCGTTCATATCAAAGAATTTCAAATCCAGCTTGGGAATAGAATGCACTGTACGGTACTCCCATACAATTTAGTATCGGGAATAGTGATAGGCGATGTTGAAAAAAACACATTGATGCTAAAATAATCTATTTATTAAAAAATCGATGTCTCAGAATCAATGTTTCCCCCAAAAAATTGATTATAATCGATGCAACGTTTCATTTAAGAAAAAAGCTTGCGTCAATTTGAACGCTGCATAGAATAAGAAGCGCTAATTTCTCGTGTCTTACACAAAAGAAGTAGTGAATAAGATTAAAACAAAACTTTCTGCAGACTATTTTGTTGCAAGAAAAATCTAGAGTAGCTTATGAGACATTAGTGTTGTATAATGGACAATGAGCCTTACAATGAGAGTTACAACTCTGCCACTCGGTGAGTTGTAACTCACTCGACTTGTAACCGTTAGGTTGGTAGTTCAAACTCTGCTGATAGTATCTTTTTTTCTTTTTAATACTTCAAACAAGTTTATGTATTATACAATACATCAAAATGCATATATTATATACATTTCTATAACACTCAATATGAATAATATATAAACCGGGGTAATTAAACTGTTTGATATTGCTAATTTTTAAGTATGACGCATCCGCCATAAAGGTTCTGAAACATTGTTATTATTTTTCATAATAATCAATCTGGCTTTGATGCATCGAAAACTAAAACATTGGTAAAAAATTATCGATGCCACACTGAAAAACATAGATTTCCTTAACATCGAGTGAACATCGCCCATCACTAGTCAGGAACTCGTTTCCCACCCTCGCAATCTCAACAACCACCGTTCTACCGTAAAAACAACCGGGTGATTTTTTGCAACAAAAAACCGAAAGTCGGTCGTAACGATCGTAAAAACGACTGCTCTAAAAAATGTTATGTAGTTGTTTTTTCGATTTACCATGGACAACCGATAAAACAACGAAATACATTTTTTTGGGTGGTTGTTTTCGCGGTCGTTACAATCGATTCCTAGTTAATTTTTTGCAAAACAACCACCTGGTTGTTTGACAGTGGTTTTTGCGGTGAATCAACTGGAAAGGACAGTGGTCCAGATTACTAGGGCAACCTTGTCAAACGCAGTATGATAGAATTTCTCACATAATTTGTGCGCGTTATTTTTTGTTAAAAAAGTCTGGATGTTGTCTGCAGTGTCGCTCGTCGAACTTGCGAATATGACGTAGCTCGACGCTGGAATTTGCTACGTCTGGATAAGCGCCGGAAAGCATGGATCCTGAATTCCTGTCGAAGCTCATTCCCGTGTGCAAGGAGCAGGCACGTCCGGCGTGCAAGAAATGCGGCTACGCCGGTCATCTCACGTATCAGTGTAGAAACTTCATCAAGGTAGATCCCAACAAAGAAATTGTTCTGGACGTCAGCAGCACTAGTTCGGACAGCGATGAGAATTACGTGACGCCGCTCACCGAGCTCAGAGAGAAGGAACTGGCCAAGAAGCTAAAGGTGGCTAAGAAGAAGAGCAAGAGCAAGAAAAGAAAAAAGAAGACTAAGAAGCGGGACAGGTCAGCCAAGAGACGCAGCAGCAGCAGCAGCAGCAGCAGCGCCAGCAGTGATAGCAGCACCGATAGCAGCAGCGACTCCGACTCGGACAGCGACTCGAGCGACGACGACGACGACGACGACGAGAAGAGCAAGAAGAAGAAGCACAAGAAGCGAAAAAAGAAGTACAAGAGCAAAAAGCACAAGAAGCAGAGAAAGGAGAGCTCAGAGTCGTCATCCAGACATCATAGTCACAAAAGGTACGAATCTTCGTTTACCCTTTGTTTAGATGTGGAAAAAAAAACATCACGTCTGCGAGATTGAAAATATTGCTAAAAGGGCACGATTAAGATTTCCAGGGCGCCAATATTTAACGCTTCTTTCCGGTAGTGCTTCTGATAAGAAACAAAAAAAGTTCACATGGACTATGGTCCTAACTACTTTAGTTGCCGAGATATTTAATTTTTAAGATTTTAATTAGGCGTAAAAATGGTCAGCATTATGATATCGGAGGGGGGCCGGGATTTGACAGTGGATTTATCATTCTTGGACCAATTCATAACAACAACGGAAATGGTCCGCTTTAGTAAGGAATTTTTACGATTTTTTTCTTTAAAAACACTATATATAGTATTAAAGTGGAAATTTGAAATATCTCGGAAACTAAAGCAGTTAGAGGATCATAGTTCATGTGACTTTTTTTGCTCCACACAAATAGTACTACCAGAAACGAGCGTCAAATATTGGCGCCCGGAAAATCGTAATCTGCCCAGATTTGGGAAAAAAAAACATCGTCTGCGAGATCGAAAATATTGCTAAACGAGTAGAACATAAGTAACAGTTGAAATTGAAGCAGACAGATTTAACTGAGCAACAGCAGAAGCTGCAGCAGCTCTGATTAGAGATGTGAGCGGAAAATGACCGCGTGGTAATTTTACCGTATTCTCACCGTAAAAAACGGTACGTGACCGATTTTTAAATGACCACATCGGTAATAAAATTATATGGTCTCAAAATAATGTAAAATCTCGTCAAGATACAGCAAATTTACGAAAAAATGTAACAGTAATTTTACTAAAAAAAAATTGTTACCGGTAATTTTACAACTATATAGACGAAGTTTACCATTTTTTACGGTAAGTTTACCAAAAAAAAATAGTGGCCGATCAAATTTACGAGCAATTTTTGTGCCCGTATTTTCACAACACAAAGTTTTTAGAAAAAAAATGACGCCAAAATACGGTAAAAACACCGTATTTTGACGGTAATTTTACCGAAAATAAAAAATACCGTATGTTTACGGTCATTTTACCGAAAATAAAAATACCGTATTTTTACGGTCATTTTACCGAAAATGAAAATACTGGTATTTTCACATCTCTAGCTCTGATTGCAGAGATCCGCCCCGCAAAGAAAAATACAGAGAAGACAGTCGGTAAGGAAGGGCGCGCTCTTGTCGATCTGCGCGCGAAACGTGTGAGCCGCCATTGTCTCCAGCGTCAACACGCAGATTTTATTGACATACACATCGGAGTGTTTATTTCCGAGGTTTATAGTAAGGGTAACGAGAGAGAAAATTCGCCAAAAAAATGACGCGACACGCGAGAAATTGCACAGCCGGAGCCGTTTATACGTATCACGAGAAGAAGAAGGACGCCGCGGCTTCGGGTTACGGGACAAACAGCCATCGAGTCGGCAAGGATTCCGTCAAAGACTTTGACTGTTGTTGTCTGACCCTTCAGCCCTGCAGATATCCGGTAATCACGTGAGTATCCGCTCAATTCCTCGATTGTCGAGGTCAATGGAGGCGCAGACGGACCTCGCGAATATTTACCCGGAAATTCTCGTGTTTGCAGTCGCGACGGTTATTTGTTCGACAAGGAGGCTATTTTGGAGTACGTCCTAACCAAAAAGCGGGAATACGCGAGGCAACTCAAGGAATACGAGAAACAGAAGCAGAGAGACGAGGTGCGTATCAATCAGAGATATCAGCTCTTTCGTTACTTCTAAAAACATACTTTTTCAAATTGATCCTATCATTTGGTTATTATTAAAAGTTTTGTAAAGATGGCATATACGTGATATAACTCAATGTTTTTATTTTATAGAAAATCCTTAAGAGACATTTTTGGCAATAAATTTCATGAAAAAAATAATAATAAAGTATATGTAACGAGCAAAAGTATCGATCGCTACTTTCATTGTTACTCGTTACTTGTTACATTTACTTTTTACATTTTTTTTTTCATTAAATTCAAGGCCAAGAATGTGTTTTTAGAATTTAATGCGAAGTTAAAACATTGAGTTACATAACGTCTAGGCCACCTTCGGTAAACTTTTAATAATAAGCAAATTATAGGATAAATAAAAAAAAAAGAAAAGACTAATTTGATGTTGTCCACGATTTTTTTCCCTTTCATTCAAATTTTTTTCAATATTTCATTTTTCTGTTTTCATTTTTTTAACAGATATAATTTTTAAATAAAATAAAAATAAAAAAAAATGTTAAAAAAGCTCCAAGCAAGAGGAAGAAAAATCCTGGACATCACCAAATTAGTGCCAAAAATGTTAATTTTTTATACCAGATTTTTTGAGAATTTTTCCAGTTTTAAAAAATACGGCTCCAGACATTTTTGAAAAAAAGTTATAGCATACTCACATTTGGTTTGAAAATTTTGCCAAAAATCATGAATGTTATTTTGGGTTACAAGAATATAAAACATTATGAAGCAATCCACGTGGTCGAGGGCCACAGCCTGATTGAGTTCCCATTGAATGCCTCATATATAGTGTTTTTAAACGAAAGAACCGTAAAAAATTCCTCACTAAAGCGGAAAATATCCGCTTTATTACTATATATAGCGTTTTTAAGGAAAAGCACTTACTAAAGCGAAAAATGTCTAAAGTTTTGGTCCAAGGATGTTAAATCCTGTCAAATCCTGACACCCCATATTAAAATCTAGAAAATTAAATATCTCGGAAACTAAAATAGATATGACTATAGTTCATATGAACTTTTTTATTTCTTATGGAAAGTACTACCAGAAACAAGCATCAAATGGCTTGCGCGGACCGCCAATCGTTATTCGACCAGTTCTACGATTTCTGGGGCGCCAATATTTGATGCTTGTTTCTGGTAGTACTTTTCATAAGAAATAAAAAAGTTCATATGAACTATAGTCCTATCTATTTTAGTTTCCGAGATATTTAATTTTCTTCGTCGAATTCGAATGTACGAATTTGTTTTTATTTCAGGAAGAGTCACAGGAGAAGACTGCGAACGACGAGCTGAAGAAGCTGCAAAGTTTTCTCAAGGGAGAGAAGAACATCGTGTCGGTTACGAGCGGAAAGGACAAGGATGATGCGAGCGCGTCCGTCTCGAATATGACGAACGGACGCGACAAGAGTCTCCCGAGCTTCTGGATACCCGCGAAAACGCCGCAGGCCAAAGCCGCGGCGGTCAACAAACCCGACAAAACGATATACTGTCCGATAAGCGGGAATCCCCTGAAAATCAAGGATCTTATACCGGTCAAGTTCACCGAGGTCAAAGACCCGGACGACAAGAAGTCGCTGATACTCAAGACGGCGAGATACATGTGCCCCATCACCCACGACGTCCTCTCCAACAGCGTCCCTTGCGCGGTCATAAAAACGACGTAAGTTGATTTTTTCTTTTTTTTTTTGTTTTTCTGTTTTCAGCATTCACTCACGCGAGCGATTGTCTCATTTTTTAACTCTTAATTTAATTTAACCCTTCATTAACTCATTACCCCACGCTGAAAAACCTAGTTGTGGAAGACATATGGGTGTTTTGAGGTAGTTCTGTCGCTTCACGCTCACTTCGCAAAAGTTTTCGAAAAATAGGAGGTCATTCTCGATAGTATAAAAATCTGAAAAAAATCATGCATATTATAGGTGCTGAAAAGATAAACATTGCATTATAATAATTCCAAAATGTTATTAACAAATTGATGAAAAATGAAATTGTTTAACAAATCTTACGACAACTTTTTTTTTTGTTTCGATGAAAATAATTTATTTATTTTTCCGAATGCGTACGAATTTTTTCAACATTTTTCCTTTGTT
This sequence comes from Itoplectis maculator, assembly GCA_964034905.1. Classification (NCBI taxonomy): domain Eukaryota; kingdom Metazoa; phylum Arthropoda; class Insecta; order Hymenoptera; family Ichneumonidae; genus Itoplectis; species Itoplectis maculator. The sequence goes on from OZ035860.1 coordinate 9,433,064, forward strand.
TTGAATTTTGTGATTTTTCCAATGCAAAAAAACGAAAAAATTCAAAGCAAAGAACAAAATTTGAAGAAATTCATACGTATTCAGAAAAATTAACTAATTATTTTCATAAGAAAAAAACAACAAAACAAACAACGAAACAAAAAAAATTGGATTGTCGGAAGATTTGTTAAACAATTGTATTTTTCATCATTTTGTTATCAACATTTTGGAATAATTATTATACCAAATGAATCTTTTCAGCATCTATAATATGCATGATTTTCTTCATATTTCTATATTGTCGAGAAGTGCAATGCGCAATGCAATTCGCTCTCATTTTTCGAGAACTTATGCAAAGTGAGCGTGAAGCGACGACCTTAAATTGTTCATGTTTAATTGTTCATGTTTAAATTGTTCATGTTTGTTGAAGAGTTCTTCAACATTTTTAATGATTTTTAGTGGACAATTTATAGATGGCGTTCTAAAAACTGTGAAAATTCATAAAAATTGCTTTTTCAGAAAAAACAAAATTCTTTACGCCGCTATTTTTCAATATTAAGGGCTAGAATGTTCGGATTGTACGCACAACAATACCACTACCATAAAAAATAACCGTATCCGCCGATCATTCAAAAAGTATATTTATTTTGCAAAATGATTGGAGGGAAATGAAAATTAGAAATCATGACATTTGAAATTTCTAATTACAAATCATAAAATTTTTTGTTTCTAATTTTTTTTTAACTTATTTATTTTTTAACTAAGGGTTAAATTCTGTCTGTTTCAGAGGCGACGTCGTTACCGTGGAATGCGTCGAGAAAATTCTGAAGAAAGACTGGATAAATCCATTGGACAACTCGAAAATCACCGAGAGCGACATAATCCTGCTGCAGAGGGTAACAACTATCTATTTGCGGAATTTATTCCTCAACCCAGTTGTGTGGATGTCAGTTGGTCGTTAACTGTTGGACACACACTTTTCTTTATTTATCCTATAATTTGCTTATTAGGGTAGATACACCGGTTGTGGCCACTGTATCATTTGTGGCCATTTTCACTACAATTTATTTCAAATTATTGTTTGAAAGTGTCTATTGGGACCACACCGTAGGATCACGGTATACCGTGAAGCAACACACGGTATATCGTGACCCAACGCACGGTATAATTGCATTTTTCGAATAATTATACCGTGCACGGAATAGGCCTCTACGGCATACGGCATTTTGAATCAGAACATGAAGTAATACCGTACAAGGTATTAGATATCTCAGCAAAACTTGCGTTCGGCTTGAAGAAGGCAACTAAGATAACGTCGAAATTCGATGAAATTCCTTTCTAAAGCAGCGAATTTTCGCTTTAGTAAAAAAAATCGACGAAACACAAACAATCTATATAGTATTTTTTAAAGAGAAAATCCGACGAAATTCCTTGCTAAAGCGAAAAATGTCCGCTTTACTAAGAAAAATCGACGAAACACAAACATTCTGTATAGTTTTTTTTTTTTTTTTTTTTTTTTTTTTTAAAGAGAAAATCCAACGAAATTCCTTACTAAACCGCAAATTTTCCGCTTCAGTAAGGATGAATTTCATCGAATTTCGATGGTATCTCAGTTACCTCCTTCAGAGTTTAACCGTAGAATCACGGTATGGTCCCAATAGACACTTCCTTATTGTTATCCCGTATTTTCATGTTGAAATTTAGAAAGTATCCATACAAATTAACAAGATAATCAATACAATTTTGTTTCTTTTCAACAATACAAATAATTCTGTCCTTCCGAAGTCGGTGGCTACAACTGGGCCAAAGGTGACCAAAACCGGTACTTCTACCCTATTAAAAATTTAGAAAAGGTGGCCTATACGTTATGTAACTCAATGTTTTAACTTCGCATAAAATCCTTAAAAAACATTTTTGGCATTGAATTAAATGAAAAAATATGTAAAAAGTAAATGAGACGCGTAGCGATGAAAGTAGTGATCATTACTTTTGCTCGTTACATATATTTTTTATTATTCTTTTCATGAAATTTATTGCCAACAATGTCTCTTAAGGATTTTCTATAAAGTAAAAACATTGAGTTATATAACGTATATTCCACCTTAACGAAACTTTTAATAATAAGCGAATTTTAGGATCAATTTTAAAAAGTATGTTTCCAGAAGTAACGAACAGCTGACATCTCTGGTTGTTTGCGGAAATCGTCATAATCGTAATATTTTGTCAAACAGGGCGGAACGGGCTATGCCGCGGCGAACGACTGTTTAGAAGGCAAACACGAGCGACCCGTCCTTCAAGCCTAACGAGGTCCAACATGTCCCACCACTGTATTTACCGTTTATACAAATGCCTTAGAAAATACTATTGAACATATTGAACATATGATACTATTGAACATTGAATAAAAATCAAAGACGCAATTGGTTTGGATTTAGATCTGGAAAACAAGGTGATCTCGTCTTTCTCCGGGGGACGATCGATCCGCGGTCGTCGAGAGAAAACTGTATCGTTTTCGTTACCGACCGAGCAGTAACACCCCCGCGCCGCCGGCGCAAAAAATACGTCAAGCTGTATCGAAAACTGTAATGACTGATTTTTACGCATATTGGATGCATTTTTTCGTTTAGCTGCTGATGCGAATATCCGTAAAAACTGCATTACAGTTTTTATTACCACAGTCGGTATTCCACATGCCCCTCGAGAAGCTAACGCGCGTCTCTTGATACATTACTGTATTATCGAACAGAGTCTGCATTATCGACCGAGTCAACTAGTTTCTCCGAAAACTCACCAGCAGCAAGATCTCCCCAGAAAATCCAGCTGCTTGAAAAAAAAACGGTAATTTTACCGTAAAAACGGTACGTGACCGGTTTAAAAATTACCACATTGGTAATAAAATCATATGTTCTCATAGTGATTTAGAATCTCGTAAAAACCGGAGATTTACGAAAAAAAAATATAGTAACTTTACCAAAAAGTTTGTTACCGGTAACGTTTTTACGGTAAATTCACCAAAAACAAATGGTGACTGGTATTTAGTACTAAAGCGGAAATTAGAAATATCTCGGAAACTGAAGCAGTTAGGAGTACAGTCCATATGAACTTTTTTCCTCCCCGCGAAAAGTATCACCGGAAACAATCATCAAATGTTGGCGCCACGGAAATCGCACTCGTCCCCTGGCAAAATTCGCATCTCTAATCGCGACGCCAGCGGCGGCGTTCGACACTGAACGCTCAATCGCGATTGGTCAGCGGATCGATGTGGAGTCGGGAGTGGGGGGGGGAGGTGGACCTCTCGCGCGCGGCGCGAGTGAGGGTGATCGAGTGAGCGCAGCCGCGAACTGCGCGAACGTCGCGAGCAGACCGCCGCCAGGGGCCGATCACGTATGTGACATGGCGTCCGGGTAGGAAGAAAGTTGACTGTTAAATAAGCGTTAATGTTGTTTTTATGACATTGACGAAGCTCAGAGGAAACCTCCGGAGGCCGCGAATTTACCACAGACACCGGCATTGATGGTAATGCATGCGAGGAAACCACAAAGGATCAGCGATGGGTAGGTTTTTACGCCTAACGTCAGATATACAACAAGCGCCCCGTGTGCCCCCTCCCCCCCCCTCCCCCCTTGACACAACCAACCTCGCGCACACTTGGCAACCTCTGTCCCAACGCCAACCGCCGACTCCCGATCGCTCTTTCGGCTCCTCGACGTTCGCGGCAACGTTTTTTCGACTCTCCAGCAAAAACGGCCTAAGCCGCGAATTCTTCGGCTGCTCTCGTTGACAAAACCCCGTCGCTCTCTCTCTCTCTCTCTCTCTCCCTTCTCGCTCGCGCGATTCCTCTCCCCCCCCCCCCCGCCCCCCCCCTGGCCCCTCCGCGCGACTCCGTATCCACCATTGCCCCGCTCTCTCCGCTATCCAGGAATAATCGGTTTCTCTCGTCTCTTATATGCTTTCAGGTACTTCGAAAAGCACCAGGCCCATCCCTATCAGGTAAATATTCGACGATTTTGCCGCGAAACCGCCTCGACGACTGTCCATTTTACCCCCCCATTTGCGCAAAAAGACCCCACAGCCAACGTCAAACTCGCGGAAAAACCGTAGTTCCTTTCTCCGTCTCTCTCTCTCGCTCCGTCTCTCTTTGCTCTCTCCCTCCCTCTCTCTCTTTCACCACCACCTTCGTGTCTCTCGTCGTTCTCGTTCTCGCTCCTTCACCCTCATTGCAGTCTTTTTCTCTCCCCGACGATTTTTTCGAAAAAGATTATTCGCCTTTTCGCTCCCCAACGATTTTTCGTTTCAACCCTTTTTCCGTTCTTTTTTTTTTTAGTTATTCTTTTTAATAATTCTCGCGAGAGGAACGAATTTTGTTAATCCAAGCTTGACGAAAATTTCAACCTGTTCGTATTGTTGCCAAAGTGATTGTCGAGTCTGCTGCAGTCTACGGTGAATCTATGGGAAAACGCAAGCCGGTGTACTCACTCGAGTGAGCATTGTTGGGAATGGTCATTGGTCGTCGTCCGAGAATTACTGTTATTGGGAATACTTGTCGGTCAACGATGCAGCCTAGTTTGAACGGCTACAACCGCTTCTCCTGGTCCAAAACACATGTAATAACCCTCTCATTTCTTACTCGGCGCTAACTCCGAGTCTGGCCATTTACTCGTATTTAGACCATTTTACGACGACAACGCGAGTTTCGCCGATTGCCAATTCAGAGTACACATAACCTCACTTTTCGAGAAAATCAATAGTCCGCGGTTTTAACTTTGATGCTTTTGTCGTTCGGCGTACTAATGTTTGCTAAATATCGTTTGTGGCGAGAGTCGAGAGTTGCGATTCGTAAAACTTACTCATTGTGCACACAGCGGAGACTCCCGAGTGCTGTTTCCTTGCTACTTACGGCAGGCCGTGTTTAGTTTGTCTAACTCCGTCGGGGAGCAGCTTTTCGACGTACTAATGTTTGCTAAATATCGTTTGTGGCGAGAGTCGAGAGTTGCGATTTGTCAAAGTTATTCATTGTGCGCGCAGCGGAGACTCCCGAATGCTGTTTCCTTGTTACTTACGGCAGAGAGCGTTTCGTTTGTCTAACTCTGTTGGGGGAGCAGCTTTTTGGTGTCTCTGGGGTTTGCCGTTTGACCGTTGGCGCACGATTTTCCTTTGCAGAACGCTAAGTACGGCAGTTCCAAGGGTGGCTACTCGTCGACGGCGGCGTCGGCGGACGGACGTTACGAGGGGCGGATGCGAGATTCGCCAAATGGCAACTCGTACAGTCCGGCGGGAGGTCTCGGCATGGCTATGGGAGCCGAGAGAGACAGCCCGCGCAGCTATGCAGCCAAACCCCTCTACAAGAAGGAGAGAGAAAACAGAGACTACAAGTTATCCTCCTCTAGGGACAAGTATTCCGGTAATTATTCACTCAATTCTCTTCATTCCAACATCGTTACATTTTCTCCTCACCATTTGATAGATATCTGTGCAGCATATTCGCTGATTAAAATCCTTTTCAATGCAGATGTTTGTTGATTTTGGGAAACACATGAAAGAATAAACGAAACGATTGTTTATTTCCAGCGTTATCCAATTGTATTACTCGTGATCTCGCAAATGCAATTCAATTTTCCTTTTTATCAAACGAATATATTTTTTAATGAAATTGATTTATATGTTTTGACGTGAAAAGCATTATGTAGAAGCAGATGTAAAAAGTGGAAACTTATTGTCTGTAAATAAATAATGATTTGATTTGATTTTGATTTGATTTATAAAGGAGGCTTCGGCGGTACAGTCAAGTTTATTGCGTATTAAATTTGAACCTTTATTTGTTCAAACTTTCAAAGGGTGACACTAATGTCAATGAAGATGGATCTGAATTAAAGAGATCCTGCTGAATGTAGAAAAAATTGGATAGAAATAAAATCATACAAAAGTAACTCATTTTGTGCTAATAATCAATAGGGCGTATATAACGCGCGGTTTTTTGGAAGTTAAATTTGTAATTTTAGTTTGTTCTTTACGAGCGACGCCTCGTTTCGTTCGTTGAAGAGCGTTTTACGAGTTCATCGAGTTATTTTCTTCAGTTTATTTATCTATTAGAAATAAATTTTTTTTTTTCTCTCGTAAGCAAATGGCTGTTATTTGTAAGCTATGCATATCATCGCAGATTTTCATCGGTAAATTTATACATTATTTGTCAAGAAACAAAATAAGCCATCGTTCCACAAAAACGAACTAAAATTACACGTTGACTTTCAAAAAACTGCGTATAATATATCTCATTGGTTATTAGCATAAACTGAGTTACATTTTCGTCTACATTAAGCAGGATATCTTTAATGTAAACCCACCTTTATTAGCTCTAGTTTCCCTTTGAAAGTATGTTTAAATAATGTTTTAAATCTTAGCACGCGACTGACGTGACTGTACTGCCGATGCCTCCTTCAAATCCTTTTCAATGCAGATGCTTGTTGATTTTGGGCAACGCACGAAATGATCGTATATTTTCAGCGTTATCCAATTGTATCGCTCGTAATCTCGCAGACGCTATTTAATTTTCCTTTTTATCAAACAAATATATTTTAAAATAAAGTTGATTTATATATTGTTACGTGAAAAGCATTATAAGAAGCAGATGTAAAAAGTGAAAACTTATTGTCTGTAAATAAGTAATCTGATTTGATTTTGAATTGATTTATTAGTATACGTATTTCTCATTAATAAATTTCTTTTTTACATTATATGTATATTTAATGTATTCTTATTTACAATATATGTACTGGACCAAATCTGACACAATTGATTGTTTTTTACATATTATTTTACACTTGGTATCTTTTCTATAATAATGATAATAATAAATAATATTCAAATGCGCAGATTGTGCACGATCCCCAAAGGACAAGAGAAGCAGAGAGAGCAGGGATTCGGAGCACAGGACCAACCATGATAGGAGCGGCGGCGGAGGCGGCGGCGGCGGCGGCGGAGGCGGAGGCGGAGGCGGTAGCGAGGTGAGAAAATGTTACCCCGACTCTTTCAGTTGAATAATCTTCGTAGCGAATATCCACCGTGATTTTCCAAGGGCTGCGGGACAATGTAGCTCAATAGACCTCCAGCCCTTGTCGATCGTTTGTTTCAATTGATCTCAGCGCGCTCGTGTTCGGCACTGTTGCGCGCGACATTAAACGGGTGAGGGTCAAAATAGTGTATGACCAAAAAGGCGAATTAATAAATGTTGATTTTCTGAATCTAGAATGGTCATTATTACGGAATTCGCCATTTAAGCTATTCGTCATTTTTATTATTCGCTATTTTGACCCCTATTTTATGAAAATGTAGGTAAAACAACGAATGATCAAAATAGCGAATGGCTAAAATAGCTAAATTCGTAATGATGACGATTCCAGATTCGGACATTCATTAATTTTTAATTCGCTATTTTAGCCATTCACTATTTTGGTCATTCACTATTTTGAACCCCACCCCATTAAACGTATTTGTTGGCTCGTCAGATTTTACATCCCATAAAATTGTCATCGAATTCGTCGAGAGACTCGTCGTCACAGCGAAAGCCAGCACACAATTCCTGTCAGGTGAGTAAATGACAACCAAGAGAAGCGAGAGACCGATCCCATAACGAATCCGACTACGGACTATTTCTTCGGACACTATCGCGGAATTAAGGAGGTTGGAGCGCTACGCACTAGTAAAATGAGTGTTAATTTTGGAAAATTGTTTACACAAGTTTTATGAATCAATTGGCTACAGTTTATGGTGATTTGTATAAAAATATATGTTTTTGGCCAGGGGACACATTTAACTGCAACGGATTTCCGTAAATATTGACAGATTTACGCAAACTTTTGAAAGGGTAATTTTTATTCAGGTTTTTTTCAAAGAATAAACCGTATTTTATTTTTTTTTATTTTGATTTATCGTGGCTGATTCTTTTCCTTTGGAGATGCTTTACGTATTCACCGTCTAGATATTTTATAGTATTCACCGTTTAAACATTACAGTCTTTTGTTTGCCCATTGACGAAATTTCTTCGTAAACAACCATCTGTAATTTTTAAACGGTAAATACTGTCAAATATATAGACAGTGAATACGTAAAGTATCTCTGAAGGAAGAGAATGAGCCGCGATCAATCAAAATCGAACAAAAAACACGGTTTATTCTTTGAAAAAACTGAATGAAAATTACCTTTTCGAAAGTTTGCGTAAATCGGTTAATATTTTTGCAAATCGATTGCAATTTAATTTGTCCCAGGTTAAGATCATACCTAGCCAAATCACCATTCAAAATAATCAACAGATGCTTAAAACTAGGCCTAAATTATTTTTAAAAGTCAGCTCTCATTTGACTATTGTGAAGCTGTATAACATCCTTAAGAAGGCATCGGCGGTACAGTCACGTTAATCGTGTACTAAGGTTTAAAACATTATTGAAACATATTTTCAAAGGGAAATTAGTGCCAACAAAGGTGGATTTAAATTAATGAGATCCTGCTTAATGTAGACAAAATGTATGGAAAAAATGAACTGAGAAATAACTCAGTTTATGCTAATAATCAATCAATGAGATATATTATACGCAGTTTTTTGGAAGTCAAACGTGTAAGTTTAGTTTGTTTTTGTGGAGCGACGGCTCATTTTGTTTCTTGACAAATAATGTATAAATTTACCGATGAACATTTGCGATGATATGCATAGCTTACAAATAACAGCCATTTGTTTATGAGAGAAAAAAAAACAAAGTGACGAATTTAACTAATTGTTTTCCTAATTGATAAATAAACTGAGGAGAATAACTCGATGAACTCGTAAAACGGTCTTCAACGAACGAAACGAGCCATCGCTCGTCAAGAACGAACTAAAATAACAAATTTTACTTCCAAAAAACCGCGCGTTATATACGCCCTATTGATTATTAGCATAAAATTCATTATTTTTGTATGATTTTATTTCTATACAATTTTGTCTACATTCAGCAGGATCTCTTTAATTCAGATCCACCTTTATTGACACTAGTTCACTTTTGAAAGTTTGTACAAATAAAGGTTCAAATCTAATACGCAATGAACTATACTGTACCGCCGAAGCTTCCTTAACTTGCTAAACACACTAACAAATAACAAAACATCAAAAAAAAAAAGCTCGAGTCAATGTTGACGCGTGTGAAAGGCAAAAAAAGCAGCTCATGGCTTTGTTGGAAAAAGCGAATAGCATCGTCCTACCCTTCCCGACGATTCAATTTTCTCGGAAATTTTAGAACGATATGTTTAGGACAAGCGGGGCGATGAGCGAGGCGGCAGCGGCGGCGGCGGTGGCGGCGGCGGTGGCGGCGCCGGCGGAGGAAGCGGTGGCGGCGGCGGCGGCAGCGGCGGCGGCAGTGCCATGGAGAGGACCGCGAGGTTCGGCGACTGGTCCGAGCACATGTCTTCATCGGGCAAGAAGTATTACTACAACTGCAAGACCGAAGTCTCACAGTGGGAAAAACCGCGCGAATGGATCGTCCGAGCGGACAGCAGTAGACAGCGTCAATCCAACGACTATTCCTCTAGGTCAAGTGAGTAGTACCCTCCGATTCCTCCGTCCCAACGATTTTTTCCCCATAACCGTCGCACAATGTTCCACCAATCGTCTCAGGTAAAAAACGCAATTACTTTGTCCCGCCAGGTCACGATAAACATTCCAACTCGCGGTCGAATAGCGGTAGCAACGCGCGAGACAGTGGAGGCGGCGGTGGCGGAGGTGGTGGCGGCGGCGGCGGCGGCGGCGGAAAGTCGTCCCGACAATCGTCCGACAAACGCGAGTATTGGGGCTCGTGCAGTGGCAGCAGCGGCGGCGGTGGTGGCGGCGGCGGCAGTAGGGACGAAATTTCGGTGCGGGAACGCGAGCGCGAGCGCGAACGCGAGCAGCGCGAACGCGAGAAGGAACGTCTGGAGCGCGAACGCGAGAGGGAACGGGAGTCGTGCAGGGAGGAGGCGGGAGTGGAGCGTCAGGCTCAGGATATGGACATCTCGCCGGGCGACTCCACGCCCACCTCGGAACCTCTCACCTCGAGTGCTCACGATCCACTGCCACAGGGACCTGTCCTTCTTGCTACAGGTGAACCGACCAGAACTCGACAATGTACCCGAAAGTACTTGAAGCACTTGAAGTACAAAGCACAAAGTGCAATGTACTAGGGTAGACGTACCGTTTTTGGCCACCTTAGGGCCGATTGTGGACATTCAAAGGAATAAAACAACACATTTAATGGCATAAAAAAAACACCGATTAAATCAGTCGGCGAATTTATATGAATTTATTCGTAAAGTCAACGTGAAATTATAGGGAAAAAGTAATTTGAAGAATAAAATAATATTAATGGCCACAATAGGTACAGTGGCTACAAACGGTACATTTAGTCTATAAGTTTTGGAAGCTCTCGTGTATTTGCAGTACCAAGAATCATAAATACTGGAAGTACCGGATACTTCGAGTACTCGCTCAAGAATCAAGTGCCAAGTACAAAATACTTTTTTTTCAGCCACACTTCGTAAACTGTAGTACTTATATTTTATTTGTTACGTATTTCGCGTATTTGTTGCGTATTTACGTATTTGTTGCGCATTTACGTATTTGTTGCGTATTTCGGGCCGACCGATACGACTGCCGATCGTCCCGGTTCACGACGAAGCACATCGGGTCGTATAACTTGACCACGTTACCACGTTACTCACCAACTTTTTCGAGGATTACAAATTCATTTGTCAAAAGGCATTGACGGTAGAAATTAACATTTATTTATTTTCACTTTTAATTCGAAAAAAAAAAAAAAAACAATTAATACATTTGACGGATTGTTAAAAACTATTCCAACTTCGTGTTCGTCTTGAAAAAACTCTTCAACAGCACCGATTGAGTCGGCGTTTGCGCCTCCGCTACTTAACCCCTTCGGCGGTACACGAAATCGTGCACACATTTTTTATCTCTCATATTGGGTCTGCCATTTTTTGTTTCTAAATTCTGAGTTCGGATTCGTAATCAGCGACCCTTGAAACCACCGAGAACCAAATTTCACGAAAATCAATCAAGCCGATCGGAAAATAATTGGAAAATAATCGGGAAATGCATGACGTCAAATGGCGTCAATGCCGCCAGAGTTAAAAATACTTGGTACTTAGTTACTAGAGAAAGTACTTGAAATACAGTAAAGTACTTGAATTTTTAAGTACAAATTCTTGAAGTACATGCCATGTACTTGTAATTTTAAGTACAAATACTTGAACTACAGGACATGTACTTGAATATTTAAGTACAATACTTCAAATATTTATTGAAGTACTTTGTACTTCAAGTACTGTACTTTCAGTACTTGAAGTACTTTGTACTTCAAGTACTACTGTACTTTCAGTACTTCGCAAATACCAGGCACTTAAAGTACTGCCCAGCTCTGTAACCGACTCCTTCTTCCTCGTCGTCGTTGTCGTCATTTCGTCTAATCGTTCGCAACCTTCTAACGCAGCGTTACCGCGACTCGCATCACATCCACCCACGACGCCGCAGACTCCTGGGAAACTGAGCTCGCCGACGCAACAGCAACCGGGCAACAGTAACGCCCCGGGTCCGCCGGTCTCGCTCGCCAGTCTGCCCAGGCTCATTTCGCAGATCACCGGTAACAAGGAGCAACCGGACATCACGCCGCAAAAAGCACTGCAGACCATTCAGACGGCGATATTTTTATCGCGACAAGTACGTGGACTTAAGATAGGATGTAACCCTTAGCGGCCATACTTCAGCCTAGCCACATAACGGTCACGTGGGATCACAGAGTTGCCGCTGTTTAATCGATTAATCGAAAAATCGATCTTTTTGGCAGCAATTAATCCATTTTTGGATCGATCGTCTTCGGACCGATTAATCCACTGAATTGATAAATACAGTTCCAGATCGATTCACATTTCTTTATTTTTTTATTATACAGGGTGTCCCAAAGGTCATGAATTTCCAGCTCCTTAATCCTGTTTGCTTGACCTGTCTGTCTATGTACAGAGTTAAGTGAATAGATTTAACAGGGCCAAAAACTAAGACGTTCCGATTGCTTAACCCTGTTCGTATACAGGGTTAAGCGAACAGGGTTAAGCAGCAGGAACTTCAAAACTTTTGGGATACTCTGTATAGAGAAAAAAAAATCGATTTTCGGTTGATCGATCTTATGGTACACATTTATGCTTGGATCGATTCACTGGGGTATAATTCGTATCGATTCGAAACAACTGATTCGTTTCAAGCAATCCAGCAACCCTAGATAACCCCGCTGAAAAACCTAGTTGTACAAGACATGGGTGTTTTAAGACTTCTGACCAATTGTTTCATGTTTATTGAAGAGTTCTTCAATATTTCTAATGATTTTTATCGATCAATTTATAGAAGGCGTTCTAAAAACTAAAAATGCATAAAAATTGCTTTTTCAGGAAAAAATTCCTTACTCCACCATTTTTCAATATTAAGTGCTAAAATCTTAGGATTGTACGCACAACATATACCACTACCACAAAAAATAACAGTATCGCCGATCATTCAAAAAGTATATTTATTTTACAGAATTACGGGAGGGAAAAATAAAGAAAATGACAAATCATGAAATTTCTCATTTATAATTACAAATAATAAAATTTCTAACTACTATTCTTTGGTTTTCTTAATTTTTTTAACTAGTTAACTAGGTACCCCGTAACACGGTTACCCCGTGTGGCCGCTAAGGGTTAAAAAAATATTTGCTGTTCGATTTACCGTATTTTCGATGGGGAGTGAAGCGAGTCCCGAGGTTGATTCATTCGTTTGTTCCCAGCAGTCGGGCAACGGCGACAGAGACCGAGGCAGCGGCACCGGTGGCGGCAACGATATTATGGCGCCGCTCAAAGTCGACACGAGCGGCAATGTCTCGAACGAAGGACCACCGACACCGACGCATTCGGAAACCCAGGATTGCATCGACGCACGGAAACGTAAACGAAATTTAGCCCGGCAAATCGAGAACGGCCCTTGAATTATCAATACTTATTGATTGAATAATTATTAAATGAATGAATGAATGAATGATTATTAAGGAGGTTGGACCCTGAACTAAAAATGATAAGCATAAGTTTACATTTTTGAAGGATATTCGTCGACTAAAATTACATCTTCATGACAAATTTCATTTCAAACACCTGTATGGTTATCGAGGAATTAATTACTGAAGTTCTGCTCTTATACACAGGTAACATAGGGAAATCAGGCAAAAGTTGGGCTACAACCCTCGAAAGCATAGGAAAAATATTATGAATCGAATAAAAATAGATGCAAATAATTCTTGACATCTTTAGGAAGAACTGAACGAAGTTTCAAATCGACCGTCTACATATTTATCGAGCAATTGTAGAAAGTAAACACCTTGATCTGATTTCTGATTACAGATGTTATGGGTAAAGCGCGATTGCTAAATTTCAACAATGGTTATCACGTATTTGGCTTTGAATTAATCGAAAAATAACTGAAAACACTTAAAAATAGCTAATTTAACATACGCCGCTGTTTGTTTGCTTAAACTCGACTTATTTACGAGTATTTGATTAGTTGATTATTGAACTATTTGAGGTTGGCAGCCGCGTTAGTAACTCCGCAAATACCGTATCCATCCTCCTTAAGTGAATGAATGGATTTCTTGAGTTATTATGAATTATTGATTGAATTATTGAATCGAGGTGGAGGAATGAAAAATCATAATGCATCATCTGAGAAGGCCTTGGTGGTTTTGTTTGTTTACAGTGACGAGCCCCGGTGGAGGAAACACCGGTGTTCAGGGTCTGAGCTCGTTGCAGGGACTGAGCAGCCTGGGATCCCTGGCGAGTCTCGGAAACGGCGGCGGTCTTCAGGCGCTATCGAGAGTTCAACCGCCGCTCACACCTTCCCTCACGCCCTCCCTCGCCAATCATTATAGGGAAGACTTGACGCAACACGTGCGTGCATTTCCCGCGGACATCCTGGAAAAGCAGGTGAGTCCGCGCCTATTTTTTCCGGTCACTCGACATTTCATCTCGTCACACAATACTCCACAAAAATATTCCGTCGATATCAGAATTGTAAGTCCACTAAAATTCCTGAGATATGGTTAACAGCACAATTTTTTTTGCAATGATAATTTCATAACAGTAATATGTAGTCATTATGAAATATAATGCATACATTTGAATAGCTGCATGAAATATAATGCATAAATTTGAATATTGGAAGAAATAATAGAAAAAATGGAAAAAAAGAATTAAGAACGTAATGCATTAATGATTTCTTCCATTTTTTCCACTATTTTTTCTAATATTAAATAACCGAAAATTAGTATTATTTTCAGCTATTCAAATGCTTACTCTCTATTTTATAAGCACTACGCATTATTGTTATGAATTCATCATTGCAAAAAAAATGTACTGTAAACTATATCTCATGATTTTTTGGGGACTTACAACTCCGGTCGATATGTGATCCCTCATCGAAATATCCCCACCCAAGAATATTCCTCGACAAAAATAGCCCATATTGAAATATCCCATATGCAACATTTCCGTAGAAATATCCCATAACAAATAATTACAAGTTATTGTAAATGCAACAACGCAACATGCAACAATTGTTTTCTGCTATAGTAGTAATATCCAACGAATTTATTCCGCTATAGTTGAAATCTCTTTGGGTGCAAAATGTTTGAATCCAACAAATATAGATTGTCAGACATTACGCCGATTTTGTATATTTACTCGGACAACTCAATTACATATGAATTGATTTAGACGAATTTTCCGCAAATCCAAGGAGATACATTGATATGGGATATTTTTGCCTGGGAGATTATTGTGGGGATTAAATGTCGGGTAACCATTTTTCCTCGGATTTCTACCCGAACAAGCGACCAATACGCGTTAATCTCGTTTGTACCGTTTTGACGACACAGGCACAAAAGCTTAGCGAAGAAGCACACACCATGGGCAGTTTGCAGTGCACGCGAGTATCCGCCGAACTCAAGACTGCCCGATCGATAGTGAGGCTGACCGAAATTCAGGCTACGCTGCAGGAACAAAGGTAAAACGGCTATGGTTACTTTCGAAAGTGATGCTACTTCGAGGCTTTTCGACTTTCCGTTTTTCGCCAAGCGCGACCGGAGAACAAATATTTTCCAAACTTCGTGACAATCCATTATCTCGATCTTCAAGTATTTTATACAGCTCCACACTCGTCAAAGAACTGCTCATTTTTTTAAATAATTTAGACATAGTTTCTAGCATCTATTGATCATTTTTTATAGTGATTTGTATTTTACAGATATGTTCTTGACCTGAGAAAAATTTAATTGCAATCGTTTTGCAAAAATATTAACCGATTTACGCAAACTTTCGAAAAGGTAGTTTTCGTTCCGTTTTTTTTTTTTTTTATTTTTTTTTATTTTTTAAAGAATAAACCGCGTTTTTTGCTCGATTTGGATGTTTCACGGCTCATTGTCTTTCTTAGAAGATGCTTTACGAATTTGCCTCATAAATAATTTAATTCAATTTGAAACAATTTTATACAATTTGAAAAATTACAGCCGTTTGTTTACAAAAGATTGTTGTAGATGGGTAAACAAAAGGTCATTTGTAAACGGAGAATTTATAAATTATTTGTGAGGCAAATTCATAAAGCATCTTTCGAGAAAGACAATGAGACGTGAAACATTCAAATCGAACAAAACATACGGTTTATTCTTTGAAAAAACTGAATGAAAATTACCTTTTCAAAAGTTTGCGTTAATCGGTTAATATTTATGCAAATCCGTTGCGGTTTAATTTTTCCAGGTTAAGAACATACCTGACAATACAAAAAAACCATTAAAAATAATCAACCGATACTTAAAACTATGCAAAAATTATTTTTCAAAGTCAGCACTCGTTTGACTAGTGTGGAGCTGTATAACATCCTTAAGGGGAGAAATACCTTTAGAAGCGTGAAAAATCGGTATTTTTCGGGAATTTTTTTAAAGGGGATAAAATAATTCGATCATTTTTAAATTTGGACATGAGTTCATTATAACTGTCAAGTTTTAAAAGATTTTTTTTGGGATGACCAACAAAATGGCGGCATTATTAAGGGTCTTCGGACACCTGTGTCCCGCGACATCGAAAAGTGCTGCAGTTGTCACTCTTTCTCTGTTGATCCGAAAAAGATTTAATAAGTGTCATTCGTTTACTGATATATATTGAGAGGAAGGATATACCTAAAAAATGATGAAAAAGTGCAAAATTGAACATTTGGGAGCCTTTTTACTCCAAAGTTCGAATTTTCGACCATTATTTCGACGTATTTGACCCCAAAGAAATTATTTATTTACACGCTACGTTTCAAAATGCAGGTATATCCTTCCGATAATATTACTGAAAGCAACCTCCCAAAATTTCATCCAAATTGGTCGATAACTTTTTGAGCTACAGCACGGGCAGTTTTTGAAAAAGTAGTTTCGAGATAATAGCGTTTAAAGTTTCAACATACCTGACTGCTTGCTGTCCCCGTGCTCTACACTATATCCGATAACTTCGCAAGTATTCAATATTTCGAGTTTTAATTTGCTCCGTATATTCTTTGGATATCATACTTTCGAAATGTGTAAAAAAATCAATTTTTTGAAAATCTAAAGGTATTTCTCCCCTTAACGATGCGTGCCACAGCTTACGAAGGTCAAGTGGCAGTTTCACATTAATATCTCGAGTCGAGAGTAGAGATGCGAGGTCCATTTTGTGACGGTCATTCGATCGTCACAATACCGTCAAATGATCGTCAAATGACGCGTACAAAAGTGACCAATGTATATGTGACCGATTATTTAAAATTGCCGCTAATTGCGTGTGTTTTTTTAGTTTGAGATCGAATGATCGATACCTGCATAAAAAAAAATCAGAAAATCATCCAAAATTGGTGTAAATGCTCGATAAATGTTATCAGCTGATTTACGTTAAAAGTCACGATTTTCAATGTTTAGCTTAAATATTGACTGACATATTTGAATTCAACGCTAAAAATTTGTGACCAAAAAATAAAAGACCGTCATTTCGCAACTACATATAGGTGTTTTGGTCACTTTTGGACCGTCGCAAGATCGAAGTCACAAGATTCGATTGTCAAAATGACCGTCATTTTGACTTCGACTAAATGGTAAAAAAAAAAATTACGTCACAAGACCGTCAAATGACGGTAATTTCTTAGTCCTTTGACCGATTCTAAAAATGA
This sequence comes from Itoplectis maculator, assembly GCA_964034905.1. NCBI lineage: Eukaryota > Metazoa > Arthropoda > Insecta > Hymenoptera > Ichneumonidae > Itoplectis > Itoplectis maculator. Next base: position 9,450,312 of record OZ035860.1, read on the forward strand.
CCATCATTTCGCATCTCTTCGCGAGCCCGATGTCCTCGAATGCTAACGAAAAACAACCGTCTTTCCGTGTTTCAGGATATTATTTCTCCGTCAGCAAATACAAACGCTGGAGGAGCTGAAATCCCAAAATTCCTTCATGTCTGACGATTCTTAGTGTAGGGACTTTATAAAAAATAACAATAATTACGAAAACAACAAAAAAATAACTATAATTAATTCATGCAAAAAAAAAATAAAATAAAACATAATTAATAATATTCTCATTAATAATTGAATAATTAAGATTGTACCTAAATTATAGTATCATGATAGAAGTGATATGAATAGCGAATGATTGTTCGGGCTGCCCAGAGAGGTTGGGCTGCTTCGCTTGTCAGTCAACGAGTCTTATTATTATCATTATTATTATTATATTATTATATTATTATTATTAACAACTAATTAGTAAATGCACCTCTCTGGGAAGCGCACGAGGCCTATCCCCCCCCCCCCCCCCGCCCGCCCCCTGTCCCGATAAAAAGGAAAAATCAACAAAAAAGAAAGCACACATCGAGTGAACGCGGCGAGAGCAAAAAGCGACGGAAGAACGAGAGAAAAAAGAAGAAAAAACGCAAAAAGAGACGGCGACTTTTTTCAGCTGCGCAAAAGTTGTGTCGCAGCTGCACCGTATTGTATATCTAAATTGTATATCTGACTTGTCCATATTGCCCTTGTATTACCTATGTTGTATACGTGTCAATGTTTCATATCCCCCGCCCACCCCCGTTCCCCCGAACGTTTAAGCGGCATTTTAACTAGTTGAAGAGAACGAAGGGACAAAGACGAAAGGAAACAAGAAACGTTTTGTTGTAAATCTCGGAATAAAATTCGTGCCACAAGCAGTAATTCGACTGATTGACCTTGCAGTCTCCCTCTCTCCGCTTCACCGTCATCGCTCCACATCACTGCAAATTCTTAATCTTCCAAAATAGGGTTGCCGTCTTTTTAATCGATTAATCGAAAGATCGATCTTTTCTCACCGATTCATTGATTTTTTGGATCGATCTTTTTGGACCGATTAATCCGACGAATTGATCAAATTCAGTTCCAGGTTGATCCACATTTCTTTTTTTGTTATTATACAGGGTGTCCCAAACGTAATGAAGTTTCGGCTGCTTAACCCTGTTGGCCTAAGCCTGTTTATGTACAGGATTAAGTGAACAGGTTTAACAGGGTCAAAAGCTATGAAGTTCCGGCAGCTTAACCCTATTCACAAACAGGGTTAAGCGAACAGGGTTAATATGGCCAAAGGTATGAACTTCCGGCTGCTTGACCCTGTACATATAGGGTTAAGCAAACAGGGTTAAGTAGCAGGAACTTCAAAACTTGGGAAACCCTGTATAGAGAAAAAAATCGATTTTCGGTAGATCGATATTATGGTACCCAACAATTTATGCCTGAATCAATTCATTGTTGAGGTATAATTCGAATCTATTCGAAAAATGGATTCTTTTAAAATAATCCGGCAACCCTAGTTGAAACTTCAAAGTAGTCGCGTAATCATCGTCGCCACAACCACACGTCAACGTTCGATATACTTTTGTCGTCGGTAATATTCAGTATTTTATTGAGCTAATATAATTAATTATCATACAGTGTGTTATACGTTTTCAACGATTTTTTTCTTCCACTCGCTTGGCTCATTTTATACAACTCGCGGTTCTTCGACGCACGCTTAAAACGTTACACGGACACATCGGTATTTTCGTTTCTCGATGAAAAGTATCGCTCTAGTTGAATAATCGTCGTTTCGCCTGTTTTACGGGAACAAAAAAAGAAAAACGTATTCTGTATATATATCGAGTGCGTGATAATTCTGTGGGTCCCGTTGAACCTCCGTATATCATTTTCTTTTCCAAGGAACTGTCGAGGGTGCTTCTGTCTTCGTCGTAATCACAGAAATGAGATAAACGAAAGAACAAACGTTTGTTCAGTTAGTTTAGTTTTTTTCCACGGAAATACATGGGGCATTCCATACCAAATCGACCCGACCGTGACCCTCGACCTGGCGGAATTAGTTCATCATTTTTTTAATGATTCTTCAGACTCAAAATAATAGTCATAATTTTTTTTTCTAAATATTTGAACCAGCATTGAGTACGCTATAATTTTTTTTTAAATTTTTTTTATTCAAACATTTTGAGGGCCGTACTTTAAAAATCTGAAAAAATTCTCAAAAATCCGTCATAAACCATGAAAATGTTTGGCACTAATTTGATGTTGTCCAGGATTTTTCTCCCCTTTAATTTGAATTTTTTTCAACATCTTATTTTTCTGTTTTAATTATTCAATGGATATAATTTAAAAATAAAATAAAAACAAAAAAAAATGTAAAAAAGCTCCAAACAAGAGGAAGAAAAACCCGGACATCACTAAATTAGTGCCAACATTTTTTATTTTTGATATCAGATATTTGAGAATATTTTCAGATTAAAAAATTACGGCTCCAGAAATGTTTGAAAAAAAGTTATAGCATACTCGAATTTGGTTTGAAAATTTTGCAAATAATCATGAATGTTATTTTGGGTCAGAAGAATCATATAAAAAAATGATGAAGCAAATCCACGAGGTCGAGGGCCACAGCCTGGTCGATTTGGCATGGAATGCCTCACATGGTTCTTCGGCTTTTAATTCTTTTTATTTTTTGTTCTTTCTTTCCTCGCGCAAATTACACCGGCAACTGCGAGCCTCGCAGTACTATCTACGCTATGTATACGTCATAGCAATAGTACTGGCATTATTTTTTTCCCTCGTTGACTCTGTATCTTAATTATAACATCGGCATGATCCAAAGAATTTTTTTTATTTCTTTTCATTTTACGAAGCCAGCCGCAAATCCCTGCGAGCTTCGCTCTCTTACGCTTTCAGCATTTTCGTTTGCGATTAAATCTAAATTCATTTATACATTCACGAGAAAAATAATGTTCTCTTCGTGACAAAGTTTCTTTTTTTCTCCCCCCGCGTTTCTCTCCGTTTCGTCGCAGTTCGGCGACGGAAACGTCAACGGCGAGATGCGCAGCGGAGACGACGTTACAAAATTCTTTGGTTCAGACCTCAAACCACCCCCGAGTATCATAGATCTAAAAACAAATAAAAAACAAAAAAACTTGATTCTCGCTTTTTCTCGCTACGTCAATTTTTTGTGAAATTAATTTCCTCAAGATAATAAAAACTCAAAATATGTGTGAGAACTGTCCTCTCTTGTACTATATCGCGTTTTTCTTTTTCGCACGGAACTAAATTAGTCGTGATTCTTTTACAGATTTTTAGACAGGAAGATAATATTCACAGTAATGAATGTAATGATAATTAGTCGTATGTACCCTATTTTTATTAGAGATAGTTTTTTTTTTTTTACTGGAACGATGTCTCTCAACGTGTTTCCTTGCGACTCGCAATATAAATTAGGTATCACTCGCAGTGAGAGGCGCCACATTTTCAATTTCATTTTTCGGCAAACACGAGGCGAAAGATAATAAAGAGTAAAAATGAAGTTTAAGGTAGTATGAGCGCATTGACTGACGGCGCATAAGATTGAGAGAGAATTACGAACAGTTCTCGATGAGATAATAATAATAATAATAATAATGAGATAATAATTCCGAAAAAAATCAAGCATATAGAAGGTGCTGAGAAGATTATTTTGGCACAATAATCATTGTACAATGTTATTTACAAATTACTGAAATAATTAATAGGGCAACAAATTATCCGGCAATTTAATTCTTTTTTGTTATGAAAAACAAAAAAGTAGGTGTTTGTTTATTTTTCTGAATAGGTATGAATTTCTTCAGAATTTTTTCTGATTTTTTATTCTATAGTTAAAAAAAACGCCATTTTTAATCAAAGTTCTGAAAAAATGTATACGAATTCTAAAAAATGATCGAATCATTTTCATAAAAAACAATTAGGGTGCCGGGTAATTTGTTGCAAAATTATTTATTTCAGTAATTCGTTAATAACATTTATTTAATTATTATTGTCTAAAGTAATCTCTTTAGCACATTCCATATGCTTGATTTTCTTCGGATTTTTATCTCATCAAGAACTGTTCATAATTCTCTCTCAAACTTCGTCGAACTTATATGACGTCCGTCAATGTACTCCCTTAAAACAAAACAACCGAGTCGAGAGGGTGCGGCGCTTGATTTTGTTGATTTTGTTGAGAAACAACGTGATTTATTTCTCATATATTTTTTATCTTTTGCTTTAGTTTTATTTTATTTTATGTTTCATCGCCGGTAGTAGATTGGCCTAGCCGTAGTAATTAATTCACTTGGCTAGTGTAGTGGATAGCCGTAGTAATTAATTAAAAACTAACAACGCGTTGTCCGCGCAACACCGGATTTATTTTTGCATTCCCGGCTCACACACAGCACCTCAATCGTACGGTGAACATTCTCCCATTGTATTTTTTGTTTTTGTTTTTTTTTTCCCGCAATTGCGTAGATACACTGCCTTTTCGTGTGATTTTTGTATCTTTTCATTTTTATTAAATTATTACAGTCAGTCCATTGGATTTATTTCATAACGAAACCCCACATTTTTGTTGTTGTCAATGAACAAGGCGCGCGTGTACTGCTCAGATTGAATCCCCGAGAGAGAGAGAGGAGAGAGCAGGGACCATAATTTGTTTATTTTTCAAACTATCGACCGAAAAGTCTGAAGCCTCGAGACAATTAGAAAAGAAAATTACACGACACCTCGTCGACTTCACCCGGCAGCGATTATATTTATTTATTAATTCATTTAATTATCCATCTATTCATTTACGCGCTCAAAGCGGGGAGCGCCTCTGTGAGATTCTCACGTCGTCAAAAAGATTCTCGACTGCCAAAGCATTTTGTCGACGTATCGGGCGCGTCAATTGGCGAGTTTTCATTGCTCCGATTTGAGGGAAAAAAAAATGTCTATCAATCAATTAAGTAATTTCGTTTTCCTTTTGCGAAAATTGAGAGGGAATTGCAACCATTTCTCGATAATATAAAAATCCGAAAGAATCATGCATATTATAAGCGTTGATGAGATTAATTTTGCATAATAATTATTCCAAAATGTTATTAACGAATTGATGAAAAATAAAATTGTTCATCAAATCTTTCGACAAATTAATTTTTTTGATTCGAAAAAAAACTATTCGTTTATTTTTATGAATAAGTGTGAATTTTTTCAAATTTTTTAATTCACTTTGATTTTTGCGTTTTTTTACAAAGGGAAAGTCACAAAATTGAAAGTGAATGAAAAAATTTGAACAAATTCATACATATTCAGAAAAATGAACGAACTATTTTCATTGAAACAAAGAAATTAGGTTGTTGAAAGATTTGTTGAACAATTTTATTTTTCAACAATTTGTTAATAACATTTTGAAATTATTACTATGCAAAATTAATCTCGTCAAGGCCTCTAATATGCATGATTTTTTTCAGTTTTTTATATTATCGAGAACTGGTTGCAATTCCCTCTCAATTTTCGAAATCTTATGCGAACTCAGCTTAAGGCGCAAGGACTACCTTAATATTTTCTCGAGGCTTCGCTCGGCATTATTCGCGATAGCCAACGAAGAGCGGGGCACAAGTGCGGAGAGATAGAACGAACAAAGTGGAGAGTACAAAAAGATGCTACAAAACAATTCCAATACACGTTTCGTTCTCGTCGGCGAATGCGTCGCAAATTCCCCGTCGGAGCAGCAGCAGCAGCAGCAGCAGAGCAGCAGCAGCAGCAGCAGCAGCAGTAGCGCAGTTTACAATCTCCTTCGTTTATTTTTTTAAGGCCATATGCGAGATTTCATACAAAAGTACTGCTTCTGGGGGTAGGGGGATGGGGGGGGGGGGGGTCAATGATCGATATACGAGTATTCGATTAATTTCGATTTTCATCCTCTGCCCGTTCGCGGTTGACAGGCAGAAACTTCGACAGACAACACAGCCTAGACAGAGAATGTTCACGGTTTTTTCTTCCTCCGTTTTTCTTTTTTAACACAAACCAACGACTCTTTCTCTAAATTATTCGTGTGACCGTTGTCGTTGATTCTCATCTTTTAATTTTTTTTTCTCCTGCGTTTTCCACCCTTCCCATTATTTGAGGATGTTATACAAGTCAACACTAGTCAAATGAGTGGTGATTTTTTAAAATAATTTTGACATAGTTTTAAGCATCTATTGATTATTTCTTATAGTGATTTGTATTGTCAGGTATGTTTTTGACCTGGGAAAAATTGAATTGCAATCGATTTGCAAAAATATTATCCGATTTACGCAAACTTTTGAAAAGGTACTATTCGTTTCGTTTTTTTAAAGAATAAACCGAGTTTTTTTGTTCCATTTGGATGTTTCACGGCTCATTGTCTTCCTTCGAAGACGCTTTACGAATTTGCCTTATAAATAATTTGTAACAATTTCCGTTAGAAAATTACAGCCGCTTATTTAAAAAAGATTTTTGTGGGTGAGTAAACAAAAGGTTTTCATTTTTAAACGGAGAATGTTATCAATTATTTGTGAGGCAAATTCAAAAGCATCTTTCAAGAAAGACAATGCACCGTAAAACACCCGAATCGAACAAAAAACACGGTTTATTCTTTGAAAAACTGAATGAAAATTACCTTTTCAAAAGTTTGCGTAAATCGGTTAATATTTATTCAAATCCGTTGTAATTAAATTTTTCCCGGGTTAAGAACATACCTGACAATAAAAATCACCATTCAAAATAATCAACAGATACTTAAAACTATGCAAACATTATTTTTTTAAGTCAGCACTCATTTGATTAGTGTGGAGCTGTATAACATCCTTAAGCCAAAGCTACGGAAATTTTACAGTTACAACACAACTAGCGTCTATGATTTTTTTTCTTCTTTTTTTTTCGTCCCCTCTTTAGATCATTAAAACGCGTCGAGACTAATTCGATCCGATTGATCGTCCGTTTCAGCTGCTCTTAGCGCGCCCTTCATATGTTTGCTGCGTTCGGGGGAGGAAGGGGGACGAAGATTGTTAAACCGGCAGCGCATAGTCCACGTCACGATTTTTTTAATAATCTCGGCAGACACGTAAAGCGTTTAAGGCATTTGCAGCTTCGGCAACAATTCGAAATATTTTCTCATTAATCACCGACGTTCAGAAATAAAAAAATAAAATAAAAAATTGTCCAAGGATGTGTTAAAAAAATTCCATTTCTCGGACCGACTCGGACCGACTTCACTGTCGCCTGCGTTTTTTTAAACCTCTCCCCACTCTCCCCCCCCCCCCCCCCCCCTCCCCCCGCTCGTTCCAATATGAATAAAACACGCAACATTATTATAACTTTAATCCTAACAAAAAATGGCATTCAGTATTTTGTTTCTTTCACAGGAATATCATCATTCGTTTCATCTTCGTCCTCTTCTTCGTCATCATTTTTCTTCATTATAAAAAAAATATAAAATTTCGACTACTCAATACAAACGTTCGGTAATCGTCTCTCTTTGTACTATCCCGAATGCCATTTTAATGTATCATACAGTTGATGTCTCGTGCCTCCGCGTTGTGTGTCAATATGAGGCATTCCATGTGAAATCGACCAGGCGGTGGCCTTTGTCCCGTCATTTTTTATATGATTCTTCTTCATTTTCAAACAAAATTTGAGTATGCTATAACTTTTTTTCAAAAATGTCTGGAGCTGTAATTTAAAAATCTAGAGAAATTCTCAAAAATATGATATCAAAAATGAACATTTTTGGCACTAATTTGGCGATGTCCGAGATTTTTCTTCCTCTTGCTTGGAGCGTTTTTACATTTTTTTAAATCATTATTTTCTTTTTAAATTATATCCGTTGAAATAATTAAAACAGAAAAATTAAATATTGAAACAAATTCAAACATTAAGTGAAGAAAAATCCTGGACAACATCAAATTAGTGCCAAAAATCTTCATGTTTGATGTCGAATTTTTGAGAATTTTTTCAGATTTTTAAATTACAGCCCTTAAAATGTTTGAAAAAAAGAAAAAACTATAGCGTACTCAAATTTGGTTAAAAAATTTCGAAAAAAATCATGACAGTTATTTTGGGTCAGAAGAGTCATTTAAAAACTTATGAACCAATTCGGCGAGGTCAAGGATCACAGCCTGGTCAATTTGGCATGGAATGCCTCATATGCATGTTAGTATTGTTTTTTGTATGTGTCTGTGTGTGTGTGTTTTATTTATTCGTTTCCCAATTGGGATCCGGCGCTCTGGGTTTATCACCGCAGAGGGCCAGACCCCACCCGACCGGGGGAAACATCCTAACTAAAATAGAATATTACATTTTTTCGGAATTTTTTTTTTTCCTTTTTAATTAATAATATATATTTGCGTATGCCTAACCTTTCAGTGGTTGATCGCCACTCGATACAGCCCCCCGCCTTGACTCTCGCGTCTCGCGACAATTACGAATTCTAAGCTCGGCTCTATCGTCGATTCGCCGTCGCGACGCTGACAAACAATCATCGGACGTCGGCTGAAATTTCGAGAAAAAAATCCTAAGACCGATTATCGCGAAATAATCGTTACGTCGATCCGCGGGTCGACGGTGGACGACGTCGGGACCGAAGCTTTGCGAGACTCGCGCCTCTTTTACTCGACCTTCGGATTTTATTTTTTTATTTTTTTACAAACGAAACGCGCGCCGCCTCGCCGCGACGCCTCGCTCGCTAAGTGCCGCGCGCGGCGCTTTGCCCACCGTACATTAAAACAAAACAAAAATAGTCGCACTTGTCGTGAGTACAGCGATCGAGGCCTATATACTTACCTGAGCCGGGTATCGTTACCCGCCGATTTTTCCCGCGCCCGCGTCTCGTCGCATTTTCTCCTCCAATCTCATTCCCCTTCCTCGCGGCTCCTACGCATTTTACCGTCCAACAACAAAATAGTATTGCAGTTTGCTTTTCGGTCACAGTGTCGCGGTTAAGGCGGCATCGGCGGTACACTCGCGTCAATCGCGTACTAACATTTAACACATTATTTAAACATCATTTCAAAGGGAAACTAGTGCCAATAAAGGCGGATTTAAATTAAAGAGATCCTGCTTAATGTAGACTAAAATGTATGGAAAAAACAATGAACAGAGAAATAACTCAGTTTATGCTAATAACGAATGAAATATATTATATGCAGTTTTTTGGAAGTCAAACGTGTAATTTTAGTTCGTTTTTGTGGAGCGACGGCTCATTTTGTTTCTTGACAAATAATGTATAAATTTACCGATGAACATTTGCGATGATATGCATAGCTTACAAATAACAGCCATTTGTTTATGAGAGAAAAAAAAACAAAGTGACGAATTTAACTAATTGTTTTCCTAATTGATAAATAAACTGAGGAGAATAACTCGATGAACTCGTAAAACGGTCTTCAACGAACGAAACGAGCCATCGCTCGTCAAGAACGATCTAAAATAACAAATTTTACTTGCAAAAAACCGCGCGTTATATACGCCCTATTGATTATTAGCATAAAGTGAGTTATTTTTGTATGATTTTATTTCTATACAATTTTGTCTACATTCAGCAGGATCTCTTTAATTCAGATCCACCTTTATTGACACTAGTTTTCTTTTGAAAATTAGTACAAATAAAGGTTCAATTCTAATACGCAATAAACTTGACTCTACCGCCGAAGCCTCCTTACTCAGTGTGTGTGTGTGTGTCTGTGTGTGTGTGTGTGTGTGTGTGTGTGTGTGTGTTGTGTGTGTGTGTCGTAGAGAAAAAAAGAAATAAAAATAAAAAGAAAAACGAGAGAAAAGTGAAAACGTCGTTCGCGTCACCGCTTTCCGTCTGGTTTCATCAAAAATCCGTTTACTATTGTATATTATTTAAATAATTAATAATTTACAGTTCTCTCGCTCGACACAAGCGTGGACGTCAACGAGAGCGCGCGGTCATTTTTTTTCGCCGGTTTTTACGATTTTCATCCTTCTCTCAATCTCTCCTCGTGTCTGTTTTTTTTGTTGTTCCTTTAATCATCGTTTTCGGCCGTTTTAAAAACCAGCGTTTGTCACGCGTTCTCAACTATATTACACAAATGCCGGGCGCGTCGGGTCGAGCACCAAGCACCATCACCACCACCACTATCCTCACTGCTCGTCGTCGTCGTCGTCGTCGTCGTCGTTGTACGATGTTGAAGTTTGCATCGTTGGAATTCAACGAAACAATTTTTTTAATTATTCTAACGATTCTAAAATTATTCAAGCAATTTAAAAAGTTATATAGATCAATCGTAGATCAATCGAAAGCGATAAAGATCAATGGTTGTAATAACTTTTTATACCCAGTATGATCATTCACTGGGTTGCTTCATTTGGGTTGGATTCATTGGAGTAATTTTTTATTTTTATTTTCGTTGCTTTCCAAAGATGCAAACTTCAACATAATTTCATCGTCGTCGGCGTCGTCGTCGTCGTCGTCGTCGTCGTCGAATATAATATGTATACGTATATCTCACAAAACGGCTCTGGCACTGCCTCCTCCTCCCTCCCTTTCTCCTCCTTCTCCTCCGCATCATCATCCCCCCTCGACTCGCTAAAAGTCTGTGGTACACCGTGAATTCTTCCTTCGCCAACGCTCGCGTTTTTATTACACAAGTGACAAGCACAACACACGCGCCCCGCGGGCGCAGATGTAACGCGCACTGCTCAACGCGTGCTCGGACGTCCCGTCGTCTTCTTCGTCGTCGTCGTCGTCGCCGTCGTCGTCGTCGTCGCAGTCATCCTCTTCCTCGTCGTCCTCGCTTTGCGCAACGTCTATCGCTGCGGCATCCTTCTCACGGCCTTCTTTATCTTCCTCGTTGTCGTCGCGGGTTGCAGCGTTGGTGTCGCGCTGCAAAGAAAAAAATAAAAAGGTTTAAGGGGTTACGCCACTGTAGAATTTTCGAAAAATCGTTTTTTTTTTCTTGCTTTAAAAGTTCCCTTGGGATCTCAAAAATGATGTCCCAAAAGATTGTGGCCGGAAAAAATGTCTAAGTACTCGATTTTCGAATTTTAGTGCAAGGGCGATTGGTGCGCAGCATCCTAGGAACGACAAACTTTAAACGTGTCTATTTCAAAACTAAATTTTTCAAGCTTGCCGGACCGATTACTCGAACAATTATGTTCCGATTACTTGAAATTTTGCACATATCTCCAAAAATACATTGTCTTCGACACTACGTAGGATCTTTTCTTTTTGCCTTAGTTTATTTATTATTAACAATTTTGTGACGATTTTTTAGGCAAATTTTGCACTTTTCACTTTAAAAGTGCGCCATTTTGTTAAAAATCCGGATATCAAAAAAATCCTACGTAGCGTCGAAGCCAATGTATTTTTAAGGATATGTGCAAAATTTCAAGTGAATCGGAATATAATTGTTCGAGGAATCGGTCCGACCGTGGAGTTTGGAAAAACGGAGACGTCATCGCAGAAACGCTGCACAACCTCCACTTTGTTACGAATCGCTTAAAAAAAATTATCGTATACAGTCACTGACATGTGTGATAAATACTTGTTTTTTAAATCTCAATTTACATTGCAGTTTTTCTGAAAAAATGCCCGAAAATAGCCTATCTTTGAAATTTGGAAGTTTGTCAGAAAAACTCATTTGACTTTTCGCGTTTTTTTCCACGAACTTTCGATTTTTCGTACAAAGAACATAGCACTCACTTGAAAGCCGTCGGCGCGGAGCCGCCGGTGAAATTGAACGACGGCCTTGAGTTGGGATCAAAGGCGATTGCCGGGGACGCTGAGGGAGCGTTGAAGTTGAATCCACCGGTGGACGGTGGGTTTGCCGGCTGAGACTGCGAATGAAACAATAAATAAATAAATAAATAAATAAATAATGGCTGAAGGACTACGGTCGATGGCCAGTTAATAATATATGTAATATATGTATAAAGTATCGTTAATAAACACACTTACTACTACTAGTGAATAAATAAGAATAAAAAGCAATGTAGAAGATTTCGGGCAACACTTTCGACACTCACCATTCCACCGCCAAAGCTGAAGACTCCGGAAGCCGGCGGCGCGGCGGCCGCGCCGCCAAAGTTGAATCCTCCGGACGCCGGCTGCTGCGGCTGCTGCTGCGGTTGTCCTATGCTCGGCGCCGTCGGCTGCGCCCCAAACATACTCGGAATCGGCCCAGTCGACTGCTGTTGCTGACCGAACGCCGGCGGATCCTGCTTCGGCGGTGCATTAAAGGTGAACGGCGAGGGCGCTGGATTCGCGGGAGCGGCTGCGGCGCTGCTCACGCCGAAGGCTCCGGCGGAGGTGGCGCCAGGGGCTCCACCAAAACCATCTCCGGTCGGCGCGGCGGACGCTCCGCCAAAGGCGAAGAGCGACTTCGGCGCCGAAGCTGCGTTCGTCGAGCCTCCGGTAAAACTAAAAGCGCCGGATGCGGCAGCAGCAGCTGGAGCCGGAGCCGTTTGTTGCTGCGCGGTCGACGCGCCGAAGGTAAAGAGTCCCGGATTCGCCGGCGGCGCTGCGTTGGTTTTCGCGGCAGCGAAAATTCCCGACGCCTCTGGAGCAGCGCCGCCGCCTCCTCCGAAACCAGGAGTCGATCCCGAACCAAAGACCGGACTCGCGGCGGTATTTCCAAACAGCGACTGCGACTGCGACTGCGACGCCGCCGCTGCGGGCGCTCCGAAAGCCGGCGACGGCGAGTTGAACATCGGAGGTTTTTCGCTCGTGCCGAACGCGCTCGTCAATTTGTTGTCGACGGCGCCGAACGCAGGCGGTTTCTTCTCCGGTGCCCCGAAGGCCGAGACTTTCTGGTCACCTCCGGCCATGTCGAAGAACGACGGCTTCTTCTCGATGTTACCGAAAACGGGACAACTCTGCGGCGCTGGCGTAGGCTTCACTTCCGCCGGGGTCCCCGATTGATTGGTCGAAGTCAGGGACGAAGCCGTCGAGGAACTCGGTGCTATTCCAAAGGGCGAGGATGCTGCGGCAGCGGCGGCGTCGCCGATTTTCTGAGCGGGCATGGCAAAGGCAGTGGTGGAAGCTGCTGCTGCGGCCGGGGTCGACGCGGTGCTTTGACCGAAGCAGGAACCGACGCTCGACGAATCCGAAGCGGGCTTCGACTTTGGGTCGGAGAAGGTGAATGGCGCGCGATTCAAGGCGGCAGGATTCGAAGCCGGACTCGCAGCCGGGTTCGAGAACATTGTCGAGGATGGCGTCGACGCTGGCTGCTGCTGCTGCTGCTGCTGCTGCTGATCGTTCGCTGAGACTTGGCTGGATTTAGCTGCGACAAAAGCGTCGCCGATGTTGGTCGTTTCACCGCTGGCGCCACTGTCGGCGACCGCGCCAAACGTCATCTTCGGCGCTGCTGATTTCCCCGCTTCCGGCTGCGTGGCTTCCGACTTCGGAACGCCAAAGACAAACTGCGGTGGTTTTCCATTGGCCGCCGAAGCTGGCGCGGGACCTCCGAAGATGCTCTTCGTCGCCGCGTCGTCCACCGTCTTCGGCAATCCGAAGGAAAACGTCGCCGCTGCTTTTTTCTCATCCGCCTTCGTCGTCTCCGCGTCGTCGAGGCTTCTCTTGGCTCCTGCGAATTTAGAGCCACCGTCGTCCGCGGTCTTCGGCGCTGCGAACACGAAACCTGTAGCTTTCGGGACAGAAACGTCGCTGTTGGTGGTGCTGCTGCTGCTGCTGCTGCTTTCGTTGCTCTGCTTCGGAATACCGAACGTGAACTTTCCGCTGTCGCTGGCGGACGATTTTACACCAAAGCTGAAGCCGCCGTTCGAAGCTGCTGCTGTTACTGCTGCTGTGTCCTTGGGCTTCTCGTTGGCCTTGTCGATGCCGAAGCTGAAGTTGCTCTGCGTCGTCGCGGGAATTCCAAAGGAAAATTGCGGCGTCGCAGGTTTCGCGGCGGGTTTCGCGCTCGCGCCGGGCTTGAGGCCGCCGCAGGCGACGCACTCCGTCACCTCGGCTTTGTTCTGCACCAGACACGAGTCGCACGACCAGCATCCCTCGGGTTTCTTGAATTTATCGCCCCAGCTCGAAGTCACCGGTGGTTGCTGCTGCTGTTGCTCAGGTTTTCCACTCTTCGCAGCAGTCGCGCCGGGCTTCGGGTTCGAGCAGCAGACGCACGACGTCGCCGACTCGTTGTTTCTCACCATGCACGACGAACACTCCCAGGAGCTCGTCGCGGGCTTGAATTTATCCATAAGGCTGCTGCTGCTGCTGCTGCTTGCATCGGTCGCCTTAACCGTCTTGTCGTCCTTGACGCCGCTCGGTTTGTTCGGACTGACCTTAAGGGTGCTCGGTTTTGCAGCTTTGCAACACGGACACGTTATCACGCCGCTGGGATTTCTCAGCATGCAGCCGGGACACTCCCAAGAGCCTTCGGCTGGCTTGAATTTCTCCATTAGAGTAGATTTCGATGCTGCTGCTGCCGATGGATTAGCAGTCGCGGCCAAAGACGACGACGAAGACGATTTTTCGCTGGGTTTTGGGGTTGAACAGGAGACGCAACGGACTTCGGTCTGTTGATTTCGCACGAGACACGATTGGCACTCCCATTGGCCGCTCGTCATCTTGAACTGCGAACCGAAGTCGTTGCGCGTCGTCGGAGTCGCGTTGCTCAATGCCGACGAAGCTGCGGATGAGGATTTCTTGGCGGTCGTTGAAGCCGACGGCTTCGAGGCTTTGCAAGCCACGCAGATCTTCTCGCTCGCGTCGTTCTTGATGTAACAGTCGACGCACTCCCAAATCTCGGCTGACGATTTTGCGCCAAAGCTCGCGAAACTTGTTGCCTTCTGCGGCGGCGAGGAGGCAGATTTCGAGCCCAGAATGTCCATGACGCTTCCGGTCTTCAGCTCAAATGTTTCGCTGACCGTTGAACCACTGTCGCTATCTTTGGGCCGCGTTTTCACCTTTAACCGCGGCGCTGTTGAAGAACCGGGCCACATAAAGTTCGCCGCCGCCGTCGTCGTCGTCGTCGTTGCGTTTTCATTGCCGCCGAACATCGACGAATTCGAGTCGACGCTGAGGGTCTTCGCTGTGCGATTGAATTCGCGGCTGTCGTTGGGGTCCTTGCGATCCTCAACATCGAGGGGCTTGCTGAAGCTGAAGTTGTTGATGGACTTGAGATTCCAGGCGGCTTCGCTGATTTTTATGGGACTCGCGAATTTGAAGGTCTCCTTGTTGCCGCCGCTGCCAACATCGCCGCCATTGTTCGCGACGACGCTCGGAGGCTTCGCGTACTTGGGCAGCGGCTCGAAGCTCGGCAGCGACGTTATCGGCAACGCGATTCGCGGGAGATTGACGCTCGGCGCTGGCGCCTCGTCATCCGTCGTCGTCGTCTTCTTCTTCAGCTTCGCTCGCAGCTTCCCGTGGAACTTGGGATTGTCGTCCTGCTCGGTTCGCAGGTGATACTCGTCGCCCGATCGTCCTACGGACGATGACGATGACGTCGCCGGTTGACCGCCGCCGCTGCCGCCGCCGCCGCCGCTGCTCATCGCCGAGACGATTTTTCTCGCCGCCATCGTCGTGTCCTGAAGCTTCTGGCGTCGTCGGAGCTTGAGCATTTCCGGTACCGTGGGAACCGAGAGTTCGCGGGTCAGATGACGAAGTCCCACTCGCGCGGTCGCACCTTTCGCGGCATCTTCGTCGTCGCGCGATCGTTTTCGAGCGCCGATCGTCGTCGCGTTGCTCGAAGTGTTCTTCATAGGGATTTTCTTCGCGTCCGTTATCGGCGAGGAAAAATATTCCATCGCCTCGAGTATTCGCTTGGCCGTTTGGCTCATGCCCGACGAGTCGATGCACTCCGAGCTCGAAGGTTTCACCTGGACGCTCGTGCGACGCGGCACCTTCAGCTGAAATTCGTTGGTGCTGTTGAACAGCGAACGGCTCGGCTTGTAGTGGCTCAGGGCGTTCGCGCCGCCGAACGTCACGTTACCAGTGTAGAACGGGGACGAAAGCGAGGAGCCGCCGCGGTCCATCGTCTGGTTGCTCATCATCGACGCGTTGAAGCTCGGCCTTCGGCTGCTCAGCGACTCTCTGCTGCTTCCGCTCTCGAGAAAGAGACATCGCGGCGATTGGAGATGATTCGCTGTCGGCAAAGCAATTTTCATCGGTCATTTTTACACGTAAAAATATTTCGCATAAGCTTCCCGTACTGGTAAAGCAAAGTCTGTTTACATGAACTGGTATATTAAATTTGACGCCCAAATGGAATGCAAAATTACACTTTCTTTTTTTACCGAATCCTAGAAAAATGTAGAAGATTAATATTACTGTTGAGAAGCTGCGTATAAATATTTGGAATGTTACCACACACGCGTATTAAATTTGATATATCAGCTGATGAATCAAATTTTCAGTAACTTGAATTTAGAAACATTTTTAAGAGTGTAGATATATTTTTCTTGGAAGTGTCTATTGGGAGACCACACCGGAGAATCACGGTATACCGTGACTCGTTTCATGGTAGAATTGCATTTACCTAAGTAAAGCAACTATACCGTGCACGGAATACGTTCCTATGGTATACCGCATTTTGAGGATGTTATACAGCTCCACACTAGTCAAATGAGTGCCGACTTTTAAAAATCATTTATGCATAGTTTTGAGTATCCGTTGATTATTTTTAATTGTGATTTGTATTGCCAGGTATGTTCTTAACCTGGGAAAAATATAATTGATATAATTGATTAAATATAATTGAATGAAAATTACCTTTGATATTTAAAAAATAATTTAAAAGGTAATTTTTATTCAGTTTTTTAGATGAATAAATCGTGTTTTTTTGGTCGATTTGAATGTTTCACGGTTCCATTGTCTTTCTTGAAAGATGCTTTATGAATTTGTCTCAAAAATAATTGATAACATTCTCCGTTTAAAAATGACAACCTTTTGTTTACTCATCTACAAAAATCTTTTGTAAACCAACAGCTGTAACTTTTCAACGGAAATTGTTACAAATTATTTATGAGGCAAATTCATAAAGCATCTTCTAAGGGAGACAATGAGCTGTGAAACATCCAAATCGAGCAAAAAAACACGGTTTATTCTTTAAACACAACGGAACGAAAAGTACCTTTTCAAAGTTTGCGTAAATCGGTTAATATGTTTGTAAGTCGATTGCAATTAAATTTTTCCCAGGTCAAGAACGTACCTAAAAATACAGATCACCATAAGAAATAATCAATCGATGCTCAAAACGATGTCTAAATTATTATTTTTAAACAGCTCTAATTAGACTAGTGTGGAGCTGTATTACATCCTTAAGTATGAACATGCCGTGATACCATGCACGGTTTTAGATGCCACAAAAAAAAAGTACGCACGGTCTGGAGGAGGTAACTGAGATACCGTCGAAATTCGACAAAATTCATTCTTACTAAAGCGAAAAATTCGGATTTTCTCTTTGAAAAAATGCTATATAGAATGTTTGTGTTTCGTCGATTTTTTTTTTTTTTACTAAAGCGGAAAATTTCCGCTTTAGCAAGGAATTTCGTCGGATTTTCCCTTAAAAAAAAATACTTTATAAAATGTTTGTGTTTCGTTGATTTTTCATACTAAAGCGGAAATTTTCCGCTTTAGTTTCCGACAGTGTGGTTTTAACAGACACTTTCGTTTTCTGTCAAACCCTATTTGCGGTATCTGCGATGATATTGAAATTTGCATCGTTGGAATGCAACGAAAAAAATAAAAATAAATTATTCTAACGACTCTAAAATTATTAGTTTAGCGATTCTAAAAAGTTATAACAACAATTAATCGTTATAATAATCTGTTATACCCGGCAGTACGGTCCCTTGGGTTCATGGAATATTTGTTGATTTTTATTTTCGTTGCTTTCTAACGATGCAAACGTCAACTAATTATTTGTGGTATCTGCGGTACTCACTGAACGACATTCTTTCGTCCATCATTCTCTTTCTGGTGACCAAGTTGGAGTTGTACGTCGAGTTTGTCGGCGCCTCCTGCCTGTTCGTCTGTGGAACGAGAGAACTGCAGCCACTGGTGCTCTCGCTGGACTCGGAATTGTCGTCGGCTCCGTTGCTCGCCCTGTTGTTTCGCGACGGTATCATCGCGTTTAGCTCCGATCTCTGAGAATTTTCGTTTCTCACTTCTGTGTGCACGGCCGGCGTCGACGAGACAAATCCGCGCGGCGCTCCGCTGGGCCCAGCCACGGCAGCTTCCGGAAACTCCTCTCCCTACACATTAATTCGGATTAATTCGAATTCGCTATTTCATACCCTACTACGACTAAGACTTAAGGGCATGTGAAACAGTGAGCGCCGAAAATCTCCGGATGTGCGGTTTGTCGCGAATTATGAACGGATCGAAGTGAAAATTGAAACACAGATGCCAGTAATGAAAATCTCGGGAATTAATTAGTCAGAATTTTGATTAAAAAAAAAAAATTACAGATCGGTTACCGACATCAATTTTTTTTTTATTAAAATCAAAATTCTGACTAATTCATTCCCGAGATGCACATTACTGGCGTCTGTATTTCAATTCTCACTTCGATCCGTTCATAATTCGCGAAAAAAAGCGTATCCGCCTTTTCGAGGTGAGGGTCGGTATTTCACATCGCCTTAAGGAGGCTTCGGCGATACAGTCAATTTTATTGCCTATTACATTTGAACTTTTATTCGTGTACAAACTAGTGTCAATAAAGGTGGATCTGAATTAAAGAGATCCTGCTGAATGTGGACAAAATTGTATAGAAATAAAATCATACGAAAACAACTAATTTTATGCTAATAATCAATAGAGCGTATATAACGCGCGGTTTTTTGCAAGTAAAATTTGTAATTTTAGTTCGTTCTTGACGAGCGACGGCTCGTTTCGTTCGTTGAAGAACCTTTTACGAGTTCATCGAGTTATTTTCTTCAGTTTATTTATCAATTAGGACAAAAATTAGTTAAATTCGTCACTTTGTTTTTTCCTCTCATAAAAAAATGGCTGTTATTTGTAAGCTATGCATATCATCGCAAATGTTCATCGGTAAATGTATACATTATGTGTCAAGAAACAAAATGAATCGTCGCTCCACAAAAACGAACTAAAATTACACGTTTGACTTCGAAAAAACTGCGTATAATATATCTCATTGGTTATTAGCATAAGCTGCATTATTTCTCTGTTCATTGTTTTTTCCATACATTTTAGTCTACATTAAGCAGGATCTCTTTCATTTAAATCCACCTTTATTGGCACTCGTTTCCTCCCTTTGAAAGTATGTTTAAATAATGTTTTAAATGTTAGTACACGATTGACGTGACTGTACCGCTGATGCCTCGTTAAAAAGTAATTCAAGCTATTTCTCTCACAGTTTCATTGACGCGCGCGAACGGATCTTTCCCCGAATGATTGTCGTTGGTTCCGTCGGCGTCTCTGCCGCGGATGGAGAATGTGCCGGGAGGATGGGTGACGTCCATTCGGATTCTGGGGCGTTTTGTCGCCGGCGGACGTATCTCCTCCTCGGCGTCGCCCTCCTCCGGGCTCTCGTTGTCGTTAGCCTCGCCGTTGTCCTCCGACGAGTTGAACCACTTGCTTATCCACGAACGTTGTGGCATCAAGTCTGTTACTTTGGTGGCCATCTTTTTGACGAAAGACTGAAAAATATATTGGAAGCAGAGATGATATCGTGCACTAGCTATCCTGATGGGCGATGTTCACTCAATGTTAGGGAAATCAATGTTTTTCAGCATCACATCGATTATTTTGTTATCGATGTTTTAGTTTTCGATGCATCAAAGCCACCTCGATTGTTAAGAAAAATAATCGGTGTTTCACAACCTTTACGTTGCACGTGTCATGTTTAAAAATTGGCAATATCAAACAGTTTCATTACCCCAGTTTATATATTATTTACATAGACCGTTATAGAAATGTATATAATATATGTATTCTCATATATTGTATGATACATAAAGTTGATTTAAGTATTAAAAAGGAAAAAAGATACTATCAGCAGTTACAAGTCGAGTGTATTATAACTTGGCCACTCTGCTCATTTTCCATCATACGACACCAATGTTTCATAAGTTACTCCAGATTTTTCTTGAAACAAAATAGAAAGTTTTGTTTTCGACCTTATTCGCTACTTCTTTTGTGTAAGACACGAGAAATTAGCACTTCTTATTTTATGCAGCATTCAAATTAACGCAAACGTTTTTTAAAATGAAACGATGCATCAATTATCATCGATTTTTTGGGGGAAGCATCAATTATAATTGATTTTTTGGAGGAAACATCGATTCTAGGACATCATTTTTTCAATACATTGATTATTTTAGCATCGATGTATTTTTTTCAACATCGCCCATCACTATCGTGCACCTGACTTTCAGTGTCGATTCTCACAGGCGAAACGCAGACAGAGCCCCAACGACGCTGAGGCTGTGGCGGATTGCTCCGACTCGTGTAACTCTCTCTGAGGCAATCTTGGTGCGATCCGATTGACGCACGGCAAAGGTCTCAAGGGAGGGGTTTCGCAAGTGACAGAGGTGATACCGAGGCATCGATCGTGCGGAGAGGAAAAGTCAAAACCGAGTACAATTGACCGTGTCAATATATAGTATATATCTTTCGACACGAAGAAGCCATTTGAAGCCAATGTTACACGTGTAAACTTACTTTCTGTAAATAAATAATAATAATAACTGATGTGTAAGCGCGGCTCTGGGATAAGGTAGATGTTGAGTTAGCTGAGACGCGGACAAGTGCCTTGTGCACTTTTGGGAGTCGCAGTGACGTAGAGTGATACTATCGAAATACTTATACAGATGTTAAGAAAATTTTCCAAAAATTATCAAATGTACATCGAAATCAAGGATAAATTGTACTACAAGTATTGTGCTCAACTAATAAAATTATACCAAAATAATAATAATAATGTCGTGGATGTCGGGCGAATATCTTTCGACGCGAAGAAGCCATTTGAAGCGAATGTTACACGTGTAAACTTACTTTCTGTAAATAAATAATAATAATAACTGATGTGTAAACGCGGCTCCAGGATAAGGTAGATGTTGAGTTAGCTGAGACGTGGACGAGTGCCTTGTGCACTATTGCGAGTCGCAGTGACGT
Organism: Itoplectis maculator; assembly: GCA_964034905.1. Lineage (NCBI taxonomy): Eukaryota > Metazoa > Arthropoda > Insecta > Hymenoptera > Ichneumonidae > Itoplectis > Itoplectis maculator. Next base: position 9,471,385 of record OZ035860.1, read on the forward strand.
AGAGCAGCGATACTGTCGAAATACTTATACAGATGTTAAGAAAATTTTAGAAAAATTATCAAATGTACATCGTAATCAAGGATAAATTGTACTACAAGTATTGTGCTCAACTAATAAAATTATACCAAAATAATAATAATAATTTCGTGAATGTCGGGCGGGCGGGAGGGCAGCATGATCGTGAGAGCGCGCGCGGGCGCGGGCGCGCGCGCGCGCGCGTGTTCCCGAAGAACCGTTGAGGGACCGACGACGACGAAGACGACGACGTGAGGCAACCCCAACGCGTGTGATCTCCGCCGTGGGTTACGCGAGTGCGAGCGAGACGGCGATACCCGCGTAATCGCGGGAGCGAGCGCGACGCGGGATTATATCGCGCGCGCGGGGGAGGGGGGGGGGGGGGGGGGGGTAGCGGCGGCAATGGTCCCAATGGCAAAAGTGCGAAACGGAAAAAGAAGCAAGCAAGCAAGCAAGCAGAGTACTCACGTTGTTCGCGTCGTAGGGCTTCCCGCCGTACGCGCGTCTGCCGAGTGAATTGTTGGTGCGTTTCGCCATCGCTCCGAAGCGCGCTGGCGGGCGGGCGAGCGGCGGGCGCCTCTCTCTCGCTGCTTCGCACTTGTTTATTACGATATCAATTGCACGCGAACCGCTTGCTCGCGACTCGCTAGCATCACCGACTGCTTCGTGTTTTTCGCCTGTGTCGCTGCTCTCTCACTCGCTGTCTCTGTCTGTCTCTCGTCTCTCGCGTCTCTCGCGTCTCGCTCTCTTCGCCTGTCTCCGCCTCTCTCGACGAACACTCGGAGGAGAGACACACGTAGGCGAGGACACCCGAAAACCCGAAACCACGAGAGAAAATATGGCCGCCGACACCCGCCGCGGACCACACACACACATATACACGCGCGCGCACGCGTCTGTGTGTATGCACTGTGTGTGCGCACACCGCGCACACCGAGAGAGAGAGGCGCGCGCGAGACATCCACCAGAGGCGCCACACGTTCGACCGTGGACGTAGCCACTGTGACGTAGCAGCGGTAGAGATGCGAGGTCCATTTTGTGACGGTCATTTGACCGTCACAAGACCGTCAAATGGTCGTCAAATGACGCGCACAAAAATGACCAATTTATTTGTGACCGATTATTTCAAATTGCCGCCAATTGCGCGTGTTTTTGGTTTGGGTCCGAATGCCGATACCTGCATTAAAAAAATCAGTAAATCATCAAAAAAATTGTCTAAAGTCTCGGTAAATGTTATATATCAGCTGATCGAAGTTAAAAGTCACGATTTTCAATGTTAAGCTTCAATATTGACTTACATATTTGAATTCAACGTTAAAAATTTGTGACCAAATTTGTGACCAAAAACTAAAAGACCGTCATTTCGCAACTAGATAGGTGTTTTGGTCATTTTTTGAACCGTCACAAGACGCTTATCGAAATGAACGTCATTTTTTACTTCGACTAAATAGGCAAAAAAGAATGACGTCACAAGACCGTCAAATGATGGTCATTTTGTGGTCTTTTGACCAATTCTAAAAATGACCGTCATTTCGCATCTCTAAGCGGGTCACGGTAATATTGTAACGTTCTACTTTTCCGGTAATTTATATTTTAGTTATTTAATCGCGAGAGAGATGGCGCGAAGGAACGTTTCGCCCGAGGAACACTGAAGTGCTCGGCTCGGAGGCGCGGGATATTTGAAAGGGTTTTAAGTAACAATACGTTTCGTTGATTAGCAAAAGTCAACGTATTCAATGTCGATATATTGATAAATGTTAAAATGGAACGTCTGTTCCGTACAAGAGTCAAGAAAGTTCTGAGTACAAAATCGTCGTTCTCCTCGTCGCTGATCTCTGCTGCGTCGTTGAATGGGGGTGGTTCATCCCTCCAGGGTGAACGTTGGCCAATCGTCGGTCTTCGCGGGTGGATCGGTCAGCCTACCCAGGGGTAGCGTTAGCCACTCCCGCTTCCCTGGCTGAAGCGGGAAAAGCGCGTCGGTCTGGCTCGGAGGGCCTGGCGCCGATCGGCGCCAGCCGAGGCCCGTTGGTCACCACGTGTTGTCCACTTGAGTGGCGACTTTCCGTGAATTAGAAAACGGCCAAGAGTCACGTACATCGTCCGTCGGTGGTCCCTCTCAATTGGCGACGATAACCAGACTCGCATCCCTCGTTGTTCTCTGCATCCGGTGGTCCGCTGGTCGTCAGTGTGGGAAAAGAGAAAGCGCACCCTACGTTCTCGTGTGACCGTTTCTATCTCTAAAATATCCGTACTATTCCATTCCTAACATCTACATTCAAATTAATTAAATTACGCGCGGTTCGCGTGGTTCGATTATCGATACTCTTCGATATCACCGAGACCCTACGTCACAATATCGAGGACTATCGATAATCGCGAACAGGGCGAAACGCGCGCGCAATTTAATTCATTCGAATGCAGACGTTAGGAATGGAATCGTATAGATATTTTAGAGATAGAAAAGGTCACACGAGATAGGCGTAGAGTGCGGCGCTTTTTCTTTTCCCACACTGGAGAAACTCATCAGGACCAGCGGCCGACCACCGCGGATGCAAGGAACAAGGGAGATGCGCGTCTGGCTTTCGTCGCCCCCATTTCAGATGGGCCACCGCAACGGAGGGTGTACGTGACTCTTGGCCGTTTTCTAGTCGACGGAAAGTTGCCCCACTCGAGTGGACAACACGCAGTGGTGACCGATCGGCGCCAGACCCGGCGACGGGCCAGACCGAGACGCGCTTTCCCCGCTTCAGCTAACGCCGCACCCTTGGGAAGGAGGACCGGCGCACCCACGACAACCGACGATTGGCCAATGTTCATCCTAGAGGGATGAACCAGCCCCATTCAACGACGGAGCGGAGATCACCGAAGCTCAGAACGACGATTTTATCGAGAGAACATTCTTGACTTTTGTACGGAACGGACGTTCCACTCTTACTTTGTATTTTGGACTTCAATATATCGACAACGAGTTACTTTGATTTTGCAACCTCAACTAAACGTATAATCATTTCAATATCCTTCAAACTTCCCACGCCTCCGAACCGAACACTTCAGTGTTCCGCACGGGCGAAACGTTCCTTCGCCCCATCTCGCTCGGAATTATAGAACCAAAATATAAATGACCGGAAAGCCAGAACATTACACCATGAAACACGGAGCGGGTAGAGATGCGAAATGACGGTCATTTTTAGAATCGGCCAAAGGACCCAAGAAATGACCGTCATTTGGCGGTCTTGTAACGTCATTTTTTTTGCCCATTTATTCGAAGTAAAAATGGCGGTCATTTCGACAAGCGTCTTGTGACGCTTCAAAAATGACCAAAACATCTATCTAGTTACGAAATGACGGTCTTTTACTTTTTGGTCACAAATTTCGTCACAAATTTTTTAACGTTGAATTCAAATATGTAACTCAATACTGAAGCTAAACATTGAAAATCGTAAGTTTTAACGTAGATCAGCTGATATATAACATTTATCGAAGATTTAGACAACTTCTTGACGATTTCCCGGATTTTTTATGCAGATAACGATCATTCGGACGCAAAAAAAAAACATGGGCAGTTGGCGGGAAAAACAAAGTGGTCATTTTTGTACGCGTCATTTGGCCATCATTTGACGGTCTTGTGACGGTCAAATGACCGTCACCAAATGGACCTCGCATCTCTCCAACGTCTGCATTCAAATCCATTAAATTACGCGCGGTTCGCACTGTTGGATTATCGTTAGTCTTCGATATTATAGGGTTGCCCCTTTTTAATCGATTAATCGAAAAATCGATCTTTTTGTCACCATTTAATCGATTTTTGGATCGATCTTTTCGGACCGATTGATTGTGACGTAGGGTCTCGGTGATATCGAAGAGTATCGATAATCGAACCACGCGAACCGCGCGTAATTTAATTAATTTGAATGTAGATGTTAGGAATGGAATAGTACGGATATTTTAGAGATAGAAACGGTCACACGAGAACGTAGGGTGCGCTTTCTCTTTTCCCACACTGACGACCAGCGGACCACCGGATGCAGAGAACAACGAGGGATGCGAGTCTGGTTATCGTCGCCAATTGAGAGGGACCACCGACGGACGATGTACGTGACTCTTGGCCGTTTTCTAATTCACGGAAAGTCGCCACTCAAGTGGACAACACGTGGTGACCAACGGGCCTCGGCTGGCGCCGATTGGCGCCAGACCCTCCGAGCCAGACCGACGCGCTTTTCCCGCTTCAGCCAGGGAAGCGGGAGTGGCCAACTCTACCCCTGGGAAGGCTGACCGATCCACCCGCGAAGACCGACGATTGGCCAACGTTCACCCTGGAGGGATGAACCACCCCCATTCAACGACGCAGCAGAGATCAGCGACGAGGAGAACGACGATTTTGTACTCAGAACTTTCTTGACTCTTGTACGGAACAGACGTTCCATTTTAACATTTATCAATATATCGACATTGAATACGTTGACTTTTGCTAATCAACGAAACGTATTGTTATTTAAAACCCTTTCAAATATCCCGCGCCTCCGAGCCGAACACTTCAGTGTTCCACGGGCGAAACGTTCCTTCGCGCCATCTCTCTCGCGATTAAATAACTAAAATATAAATTACCGGAAAAGCAGAACGTTACATGATCCACCGAAATGATAAATTCCGTTACAGATCGATTCACATTTCTTTTTTTCTTATTATACAGGGTGTCCTAAAAGTCATGAAGTTTCGGCTGCTTAACCCTGTTCATATATAGAGTTAAGCGAACTTCATAACCTTCGGCCCTGTTAACCCCCTGTTCTCTTAACCCTGTACATGCACAGGGTTAAGATTATTGGATGTTCAGGGTTAAGCAGCCGGAACTTCATAACTTTTGGCTCTGTCAACCCTGTTCGCTTAACCCTGTGCATGAACAGGGTTAAGCGAACATTGGGGTATAATTCGAATCGATTCGAAAAATTCATTCGTTTCAAGCTATCCGGCAACCCTATATAGCAGCAGCATCAGCGGAGGGAGGGGAGGGAACATCGCCGGTCCTATCAGCTGTTCGTGTTGTTCTCCCATCACAAAAATGTTCCCCTCGCATTCGCAAACGAGCCGAGCGTTCATTATCAGTAGAAAAGGAGCGTAGTTGTTCTCAGGCAGCAGGCAAGTAACGGCGCAGTCACGAAGACGTTTTTTTTTTTTTGGTAATCGTGCGTTGCCAATATAATTGTCGAGCGGCAATTTCTTCCCATTTCGCATCTGTCGCGTCTCGCATCTTTCACAATCTCATTGAGACCGCCAAAAGCAGACGAAGCAGCGAATCACGCACTGACTGTACTATGTTTGTTAACGCTGCACTTCGGGCCTGTCCGACCTGGCTCGAGAAACGTCTCATTTGTGCATACTTCAAGGGTATATTGTTCATCGAAAATCGCAAATCGCGCACGGCCGTCGTCGTCGTCATCTTAATTATAGCTATTCATACCGGTTGTTATCGTTGTTACAGTGAAGAGTTTTAGCACGAACGGCATCGGCATGACGCACAGCCAACCGGCGCGAGTCGACACCAAGGACGCCACGGTTCACGTTCTCGCGGCTCTTCAGGACAATTTTATGTACCTGGTGAGTTTAATTTCCATGCTTAAGGATGTTATACAGCTCCACACTAGTCAAATGAGTGATGACTTTTAAAAATAATTTTTCCATTGTTTTAAGTGTCTGTTGATTATTTTCAATGGTTTTTGTATTGCCAGGTATGCTCTTAACCTGGGAAAAATTTAACTGCAACGGATTTGCATAAATATTAACTGATTTATGCAAACTTTTGAAAAGGTCATTTTCATTGAGTTTTATCAAAAAGAATAAAGAGTGCCCTTTGTTCGACTTGGATGCTTCACGGCTCCTTGTCTTTCTTGAAAGATGCAGTATGAATTTGACTTACAAATAATTTATAACATTCTCTGTTTAAAAATGACAACCTTTGTGTTTACCCATATTCAAAAATATTTTGTAAACTAACAGCTGTAATTTTTAACGGAAATTGTTAAAAATGATTTATGAGGCAAATTCGTTAAGCATCTTCTAAGGAAGACAACTAGCAGTGAAACATTAAAATCGAGCAAAAAACACAGTTTATTCTTTAAAAATATGGAACGAAATGTACCTTTTCGAAAGTTTGCGCAAGTCAGTTAATATTTTTGCAAATCGATTGAAATGATATTTTTCCAAGGTCAAGAAAATATCTGTCAATACAAATCACCATTAAAAATAATCAATAGATGCTTAAAACTATGTATAAATTGTTTTTAAAAATCAGCACTCGTTTGACTAATGCGGAGCTATATAACATCCTTAAGGATGTAGGAGCGCCAGGCTTAGTGTTAGATTAGGTTCTGGAAATTTTACATTTTGCTCTCAAGATACCATATTTTGTGTCTGTAAAATTTCAAGGCCACTTATCGGGCATTTGGGCGAGAAATTAATTCTCAAAAATGAATCATTTAACATAGATTTCACAGTGGTCACATAGCAAAACCGGCATGCTCGTACTTCAAGTCGAAAGTTCGTACGGGTGAAAGTTACATGCCGCCGAAAAAAACTATTCAATACACAAATTGAATATCGTAGATTCCAATTATATTTAGCTAAGGGCATGTCATCGGCCAATTTATTGAGAATTATTGAAATAAAGCGACGGACTGCCACGAATCTCGACAAGATGGCGGCGCCCTAACCTAGTCCGATACCTAACTATGGAGTGAAATCAGCAATTCAGAAAAGGAATATGCTTGTCAAAATGTCTAAATGATATTCTTCTCGAGTCAGAAATTATCTTTATAATTTGTAATAATATTAACTTATATACGAGTGCTGTCGGCGCTTTTGTTTTGAATTTTTTATTTGAGATGTTGTATTGACTAGCACGCCGCGCTCCTACATCCTTAAGGTTGTATGAGCGCATTGATTGACGTCGTATAAGTTCGAAAGAGTTTGAGAGATAATTACGAACAGTTCTCGATGAGATAAAATTCTGAAAAAAATCAAGCATATGGAAGGTGCTGACTAGATTATTTTGGCACAATAGTAATTGTAAAATGTTATTAACAAATTACTGAAATAAATATTAGGGCAACAAATTACCCGGCAACTTTATTTTTTATTTTTTTTGTTATGAAAATGGTTTGTTTATTTTTCTGAATATGTATACATTTTTTTCGATTTTTTCTGATTTAAAATTTTATACTTAGAAAAAACGCCATTTTTAAACATCACACAAAATTCAGAAAAAATTCATAGGTATTCCAAAAAATGAACAAATCATTTTCATAACAAAAAAGGATTAGGTCGCCGGATAATTTGTTGCAAAATTGTTTATTTCAGTAATTTGTTAATAACATTTTTCAGTTATTATTGTGCCAAAAAAATTGTCAGCACTTTCTATATACTTGATTTTTTTCCGATTTTTATCTTATTGAGAACTGTTCGTAATTCTCTCCCAAACTTCCACGAACTTATGCGACGTCAGTCAATGTGCTCATACTACCTTAAGGGGGGATTTGCTTTTTCTTCGGTTAAATTTACGTCGTTTTTGTAAATTTTTGTTAAAAAACTATACAACGTATCGACAAGAAATTTGGCATCATGCTATGTTTGTTTTTTGTGTACGCAAAAAAAAAAAAAAAATTTGAACCAATTTTGCCGAAGATTCAGCCTTCCCCGCCTCGCGGCGCCCGACGGTGCAAAATTGTTGGTGTGCACGATTTTTAAAAAACGAATGGACCGATTACCTCCAAATTTGGATAACATGCTTAGCAAACATCCTGTTATCGTTTGATAAAGCGATAAAGTGATGCGTTGAGTACTTCTTTTTTAATATAAAAAACTGATCAACTTTGTAGGATAAACCAGAAATGTTTACTTTAAAAAGTCGCCAAAAATACAATTTTTCTTAAATTTATTTTTCGCTTCATCAAACGATAACAGAATGTTTGTTGAGTATGTTATCCAAATTTGAAGGCAATCGGTTCATTCGTTTTTTAAAAATCGCGCACACCAACGATTTTGCACCGTCGGGCGCCGAGGGGCGAAGAAGGCGTAATCTTCGGCAAAATTGGTCCAAATTTTTTTTTGCGTACACAAAAAACAAACATAACTTGATGCCAAATTTCGCGTCGATACGTTGTATAGTTTTTTAACAAAAAATTCACAAAAACGACGTAAATTTAACCGAAGAAAAAGCAAATCCCTCCTTAAGGGCATATGAAACATCCACGATGAGCCCAGTCGGTATAAAAAACTGTAATGAAGGATTTTTACGCATATTTGTATTTGCAGTTGAAGGAAAAAATTCATTCATTGCGCTGGTGATATCCACAGTGAATGGATTTTTTCCTTTAGCTGTAAATGAAAATATGCATAAAAATCGTTCATTACAGTTTTTATTAGCGCAGTCGGTATTTCACATGCCCGTTGAGGGGTTGCTCGTTGCACAATGCACCGTAGAAAAAGCTATTACCTCCGATCCATGGAATCCGTGATCTAAATTTTCAGATCGTCGATCCGAAAACGAAGGAAGCGGCCGTCGTCGATCCTGTGGATCCGAATGTTATAGCGTCGACGGTGAAGGAGCAGGACGTGAAACTTACGAAGATTCTGACGACTCATCACCATTGGGACCACGCGGGTGGCAACGAAAACATGTGCAAGCAGTTCGCGAATCTCGACGTTTACGGCGGCGACGACAGAATCGAGGCCGTGAATCGCAAGGTCAAGCATGGCGATATCATCAACGTCGGCGAGCTCACCGTCAAGTGTCTCGAGACTCCTTGCCACACTTCCAGTCACATATGCTATTACCTTACCGGACCGGAGAAAGACACTCCTTCCGTCTTTACAGGTACACACCACCCATTCTTCATCAACTAGGCCACTTTTTTCTCTCGTCCTCCCGGATATATTTTTTTAATTCGTCAGTTCGTCGGCAGAGCTCGGCAAAATACTCGAAAATACTTGAAATACATTTATAAGTACTACTTCTTTCAAGGTAGTCCTTGCACCTGGCGTCGAGTTCGCATAAGTTTTCGAAAAATGATAGGGAATTGCAAATACTTCTCGATAATATAAAAATCTGAAAATACAAATTAAAGGCGTTGAAGAGATTAATGTTGCATAATAAGATACGTATGATATCTTTTTAGAATTTCGTCTTTTTTTTTTACATTGCGTTTTTTTTACGCGAATGAGGGGCGAAAACCGAAATTTCTCAAAATTAGACAAAGTTCTGAAAAAATTCATACTTATTCAGAAAAATGAATGAATAATTAATTTCATGAGGAAAAAAGTTGGCTTGCCGGACATATGTTGAACAATTCGTTTTTTTTTTTTTTCATTAATTTGTTAGTAACATTTTGAAATTATTATTATGCAAAATCAGTCTTTTCAGCACCTTGAGATTGCCTAATTTTTTCAGATTTTTATCCCATCGAGAAGTGATTGAAATTTTATTTGAAACTTACGTTTAACGCAACTTTTCCGAGAGGACTAGCACTTCAACTTCAGCTAATGGTAGCACAGCTGCTCTCAAAAATAAAAATGTCTCCGAATATGGAGTAGACGAAAAAGTATTTTGTATTTGTACTTGTACTTAAAGGGCCGAAAAAATACTTAAAATACTACAAAAGTAGTAAAGACTGAAGTAATGACTGTAAACAATTATTACGATGATGCCAAATGTTTGCAGATAAAAGAAAAGTTTTACATCATTCTTTTTTCAATTCTGAATGACTTAAGACTTTTATTTTTCCCGATATGTCTCGAGTTCCGTGAATAATCGTTCCGAAAATCATTTCCTATTTTACTCGCACTCCTGGACGTTACACCTAACTTTAAAACGACTTTTTGTGCTAAAAAATATTAAGTTAGATAAAACAGTTCTCATTTTAATATATGAATGAATAATATTATTATAATGTACTATACATTTTATTTGAAAACATCTCTGTTGATCTTTCTTTTTTCGAGTGCTTGGTTATTTTTCCGATTTTTTTGTTGTTGCAAGTTTTGCGTTACGGACTATAACTAATTATTATTTTCAAGGTGACACGCTTTTTATCGGTGGCTGCGGTCGATTTTTCGAGGGCACTGCGGAACAAATGTACAAGGCCCTTCACGACATTCTGGGTTCTCTGCCGGACGACACGGTAAGAAGTGAAGATTGAAGGGTGAGGTTCAAAATAGCGAATTTAAAACGAATGAATAGCGAATTAAGAAATAATGAGTTCTGGATTCAGAATCTAGAATAGCCATCATTATGAAATTTGCTATTTTAGTCATCCGCTATTTTAACTGCATTTTAATAAAATGAGAGGTCAAAATGGTAAATAATGAAAATAACGAATGACTTAAGGAGGTTGGAGCGCTGCGCACTAGTCAAATCAGTGCTGAATTTTCAAAAGCGTTTTTATAATTCTTGGTTGTTTAATAAATTGTTCCGAGGTTTTACTGATGTTTCAGCATTAGTTCTTAATAGACAAATACATTCACAGCCGTGATTTGAATAGAAAATCGACTGATATATGCAAATTCCCGATGTCGTGATTTTTCGTGCAGTTTTTTGAAAGAATAAACCATAATAATAGTTCTATTACGACGAGCAAAAGCTCATTTTTATCATTGGATGATGCTTGATCGATTGACCGTTCCGATTTTTTTAATAGTATCAGTACTTTAAAAGTTACAGCCATTTGTATGTCGCCTTTTAGGTTAGGATAGGATGATCAAACGGTCGTATCTTTTGAACTACTGAGACTTTTAAAATTCTGGACGGTCAATCGATAAAGGGTCTTTCAATAATAAAAATGTGCTGTTGCTCGTCATAATTGAACAATTATTACGGTTTATTCTTTAAAAAAACTCCGCAGAAAAACATGACATCGGGAATTTGAATATATCAGTCGATTTTCTATTCAAATCACGGCTATGAATATGTATTTGTCTATTAAGAACTAATGCTGAAACATCAGTAAAACCTCGAAACAATTTATTAAACAACCAAGAATTATAAAAACGCTTTTGAAAATTTAGCACTGATTTGACTAGTGCGTAGCGCTCCAACCTCCTTAAGGAGGTTGGAGCGCTACGCACCAGTAAAATAAGTGTTAATTTAAAAAAATCGTTTACACAAGTTTTATGAATTAATTGGCTATAGTTTATGGTGATTTGTATAAAAATATATGTTCTTGACCAGGGAACAAATTTAACTGCAACGGATTTGCATAAATATTAACCGATTTACGGAAACATTACAGTCTTTGTTTGCCCATCGACGAAATTTCTGCGTAAACAACCATCTTTAATTTTTAAACGATAAATACTGTCCAATATTTAGACACCGATTACGTAAAGCATTTCTCAAGGAAGAGAATGAGCCGCGATGAATCAAAACCGAACAAAAATCACGGTTTATTCTTTGAAAAAACTGAATGAAAATTACCTTTTCAAAAGTTTGTGTAAATCGGTTAATATTGATGCAAATGCGTTGCAATTAAATTTGTCCGGGTGCTTGAAACTGTGTATTTCGCTATTTTAGCCATTCACTATTTTGACCCCCACCCAAGATTTAGTCGTTAGGGGACAATGAAATAACCACACGACGACGTATTTTGTTGCAGCGGGTTTTCTGCGGCCACGAGTACACGTGCGCCAATCTGAAATTCGGCCTCGCAGTCGAGCCAAACAACGAGGCGATACAAAATAAACTGAAGTGGGCGCAAAAGGAGCGTGAAACCCAGACGCCCACTGTTCCGAGTTCGATCGCCGACGAGAAGCTCACGAACCCATTTATGCGAGTCAACGAAAAAAGCGTCATGGACCACGTGGAGCAGACAGATCCGATCGAAACTATGCGAGCTCTGCGCAAGGAGAAAGATGGCTTCAAAGCCTAATTCGCCCATAAACTGTTGCATCGTATATCTTATTGTATTTTCGAAACTTTTCACATTATGAAAACGAAAACCGAGCCGGTTGCTGCTATTGTTTTAAGGGGGGATCCTGCTTTAGAAGACTGAAAAATAGCTGTTTTTCGAGGATTTTTTTGGACGGGGGAAAAAACAACTTAGACCAGCAACCTTTGGGGTAGATTTTCTTATGTATTTGAAGTGTACAAATATATTTTTTTTAACTAGATGCAATAATAAACAGCAGAGTTATGACCCTTTTCGTGAGCGCCTTGCCCATTCAGTTTCCAATTGGCGAGCATCATAGCAAAGAAAACTAAAGATCATATCGACTCAAACCAAAGTCTATTCTCTTCAGTATTAAATTATCTTCTCGGTGAATTAATTTTTTTTTTATTTTTTATTTTTTATTTTTTTCATTTAACAGTACCACTTTAACGTGCTGTACAAATTATTAACAAATACTTTTTCAACCATTTTTTTGTTTACTTAGAAGATAATTTAATACTGAAGAGAATGAACTTTGTTTTGAGTCGATAGGCCGTTTAGTTTTTTTTGTTATCATGTCCGACAATTCAGAAAAATCGGAAAAATAAAAACGCGGAGAAAAGGGACGGAGCCCTGTCGAACGCGCGCGTATATCCGCTCGACACCCCCCTCTGCGTTCAGCTCTGTATTTCCGGAAATACTTGGAATTGGCATCTGTAACTTTGTGAATATTTTCTTGGATAGTTTATCTATCGATTTAGGCAATTAAAAAAAAAAAACGATTTTTTTGGACCTTCTAAAGCAGGATCCCCCCTTAGGAGTCTGTCTACTTTGGATGCATGAAAAAACGCTATTTTTATTAGTTTTTTTTTAAGAATACTGTTCTGTTTATTGATATAAAACTTTTTAGGCTTAACAAAAACCTTCGTAAATTAATTAAAAAATTCATATAAAATAGCGTTTTTTTTAGGCATCCAAAGTAAACAGACAGGCCTTAAGAAAAATCTTGTTGGTCTGTAGTACAGTGATGCGTTTGGATCGTATACCCCGCGAAAATAAACTGCTACGATACGGTTGGGAAAGTAAAGTTATTCAATTTCATTTCATATTATATACACGTTAAATTCGCTACTAAGTTACGTTTAATGCCGGTTGAGGTGGCGCGTCTTCGGCTTTTTTGTTGTAGATTTGCATCTCCGCCACGTACTTTTCCTTCGAACGTTCGTACATGTCGTAGTAGACCTGGAAACGAAAAATTCATTTAGTCCTTTGAAAAAAGATCTGAGGTCAAAACGCAAATATTCAATGTTCTGAGGTACGCAACATGTTTGGAACTATAGAACCAGCCTTAAAATACTTTTTATTTTCTTTTTGTTATTCATATTTTCAGAAGGCTTTTAGGTTTCGGTAAATGAAACAGAGCTGATTTTAAGTATTTTAAAAACGTACTTAAAATACTCAAATACTTTTGTGGTATTTTAAGTACTTTATCGGCACTTTAAGTCTTTTTCGGGACAGGCCCCTCAAATGTAAGATTGAGATCAAATTTGGATCACTCCTCGATGGAATAAAAATCTGAATAAATCAGGCATACTTACTGAAAAGGTACTGAAAGGATTGATTTTGCATTAAAAGCGCAATTGCAAAAAAGACAAAATAAAAAAAAATAAAAAAAATCATACGTATTTTATTATGCAAAATTAATCTCTTCAACGCCTTTAATATGCATGATTTTTTTCGGATTTTTATATTATCGAAAAGTGTTTGCAATTCTCTCTCATTTTTCGAAAACTTGTCGAACTCGACACCAGTTGCAATGACTACCTTTAATTGATTCTGTCCGCCGCTACTCATTGTCAATGGATATACCATTGATTTTTACCAAGTATTTTAAAAATTACTTAAACGAAGTACTTACAAATGTATTTTAATTACACAAAGTATTTTGTATTTTAAGTATTTTCGAGTATTTTGCGCAGCTCTACTTCATTAAACATAGCTCCATTAAATATTTAAAAAAAAAATTGGTGATGGATCGCTGTATCATTAAACATTAAAGAAATGTGGGCTGCTGGATCTCTGGTTCATTACTCATTAAAAGTAATGGCTGCTGGATTCGAATTCCATTATCATTTTTTTTTTTTTAATTAAATAGTGCATTATTTTGACATAAAAATGTTCACAACGCTGCAACTGGTAGAGTGACCGCAACCGGTGCATCTGTCCTACCACAATTTTCGAGCTACAGACCTTTTTGTCTTCAGAGGTAAGCGATTTCCATGTTGTAGCGAGTTGCCTCGTCAACTCTTGCTTGCTGGGTTCAGGCTCCCCGGCGAGTCGTTCCATGACGCGTGGCCTCTGTTCCTGGCAAAACTGGAAGAACGGATTTGCCGGCCGTTTGGGCGCATTCGGATCCGCCTTTCCGCCTTTCCTCTTGGTTCCCTTCTTCGGTTTCTCCTCTTTGGGACATTGCGCGCCGGGCTTGGCGCCTTTCTCAGGTTTCAGCGTCGTCTGAAAGACGCTGTTTTCCTCGAGAACTCCCATCGGAGCTTCTCGCCATTTGTCGCCATGTTGATCCAGACGATCGATGAGAAATCTGCAAAACCGGCGAATTTTCATTAATCGCGCGACAAGAAATCCATGCGTACATCCTAACAATCACGATAACTTTTTTATTTTTATTTTTATTTTTTTTCCTCAAAAAACTGCCTGTAACAATAAAAATAACGCTCAATGGAATTTGTTTTTTGCACAGAAGAAACTTTTAAAATGGTCAAAATGACCTTCGAAATAACGATAACTTTTTTTTTCCCCTCAAAAAAACTGCCTGTGACAATACAAATAACGCTCAATGGAATTTGTTTTTGGCACAGAAAAAACTTTCAAAATGGTCAAAATGACCTTCGAGATAACCGAACAAAAAAATCTGCCAATTTCTTTTTCGTCGCTGGAACCGATAACTTATCGTCATAAACGACCTTTTGACGCCCTAGTGAAAATATTTCTCTGACAATCGGAAAAATTCAGAGTGTTTTCTGAACATTTTTAGAAAACTCTGGTTTTTTCAAATAAAATATGTTCAGAAAAAATCCGATTGAACTTTATCAGAGAAAATACGATTATGATGTTGCAGTCTGCATCATTGGAATGCAACGAAAAATTAAAAAAAAAAAAATTCTAACTAAGCTAAAATGATTTTAACGATTCTAGAAAATAGTATTATAACAATTCATTGTTATAAGAACTTTTTATATTGAATACGATCTTTTGGGTTCATTATGCAAACTTCAAAATCATAATTTCTTTTCTGAAAAACTCTGCTGTTCTCGGAAACGTGAGTTCAGAGAATATTATAAAACTTACGAAAGAGAAACCGGCAAAAAATATTAATGAAGTTGAATAGTTTTTCAGAGAATTTGGCACGGAAATCAGAGATTTTCAGAACAATCAGGAATATTGAGTTTCAGAGAACAACCTGACTTCCACCAAAAAGTACGAAAAGTCAGAAAATTTCACATATACTTTCAGATATTATAGGAGCAATATTCAGAAATTGTCAGAGAAGTCTTCAGACATTTTCAGAGAAATATTTTCATCAGGGCTGTAAGGTTGTTTCAACAGTGAGTTATTGGTTCCAGCGACGAAAAAGTAACTATCACATTTTTCGATTTTATAATTTTAAAGGTTATTTTTACAATTTCCAAAAGTTACTTCTGTGGTAAAAAAAAAAACTTGTATTGAGCAAAACAGTAACTATCACATTTTTTATTTTATCATTTCAAAGGTCATCTTTATAATTTCTGAAAGGTACTTTTGCGCAAAAAAAAACTTGAATCAAGTGTTATTTTTAGGCTGTGGCTCCTTGCCCGGTTATTGGACAAATAGTTGTGTGTTATTTGTCCAGCATATGCAAAATTCATGGTTTTCATCCGGATGACTAACAAATAATTAATCATCTGGGAAAAGGTAAAAATAGTTAAAAACATATCCGGACGAATAAACTATGATTAATCATCCAAGAAAAAGTAGAAATCTTGCAAAAAAAAAAAAAACTTATCCAGACAAATAACTTACGATAAATCGTTCGGAAAGATTATGCAATAGTTTTTACTGGATTTTCGGAAAATTTATCAGAAATAATTTGTCTAAAACAATTCATGGGTGCACAGGTTTGAGTGCACATTTGAGCCATTTGGGTGATTGTGGGAGCGGTTCGTGGCTAAGAGAGAGTTTGCCTAAAAAAATCTCCCTTATCAGAACATGTATCGGACAGAAAACCGATTCAAATCCATCGATTACTTAACGCGACGATACCGATTGTATTCATTTTTTAATTCGGCGATAACAATACAATCCCATTAAGTTGGGCTGCCTATTCAATCGCGTTATTTCTTATTGGCTTTCGATCGGAGAGAAAACTTGTCTGTTATTGAGCGTATTCATTTGGATTGACGGTCAATCGGATTCTATCAGTTTCAGAATGATAGAAGAATGAATGGGATAGTTTAAAGCAGGGCACTGTTATTTTGATTGGTGACTTTGAAAGTCGCCGTGATTGCTAAGGCATAACCTACAAAACCAAAGACCCAAACATAACCTATGAAGACTTTACTTTTTTTCTTTTCTCGTGCGTTTCAGCAGCTTCCTGACTCGTTGGATACGGTAAACCAGTCGCTCGTTGTCCTGCCGCAGTCAAATATGTCGATTAATCACGGAATTGGCATTAATGAAGCAGATTCACGCGTCGAGTTGGCGTAAGTAAACCGATTGTTCGAAACAATAATGGCAAACCTGCTGTAAAACTTCGCATCTGTCGAGCAGAAGTTGATACTTTCTCTTGTAAATGTCGAATTCTTCGGGTTCGGCGTCGTATTCCGACTCGTCGGACATTTCACTCTTAACTTGGGGCGGCGCTACGTAAACATTGTTTTCCGTCATTTTCGGGTGTCGGACGTCGCGAAACAGCGACGACGACGACGACGACGACGACGAGTCAACACTACTCAAGCCCAAGCCCTCCCGGCCCGGCCCGGCACTTCACGGGACAGCCGTGAGGTAGCCTATTACGTGCGCCTATCTATAGACATCAGTTTAGCGACGACGAGTTCTTAAGTGCGCCGCGGCGACAGATAACGCTAGGTTCCCGGATTATTTCAACGAATCAATTGTTTCGAATCGATTCGAATTTTATTATACTTACACACCTATCAATCGATCCACGCATAAATAAATTCATTATTGTCTACCGTAATATCGATCTACCGAAAATCCATTTTTTTTCTCTATACAGGGTATCCCAAAAGCTTTGAAAATCCTGCTGCTTAGCCCTGTTCGCTTAACTCTACATATAAACATGGATATGAACAGGGTTAAGCAGCCGGAACTTCATAACTTTTAGCCCAGTTAACCCTGTTCGCTTAACCCTGTCTTTTGGCCCTGTTAACTCTGTTTGCTTAACCCTGTATATGAACAGGGTTAAGCGGCCGGAACTTCATAACTTTTGGGGCAGTTAATCATGTTCGCTTAAGCCTGTTCATATACAGGGTTAAGCGAATAGGCGGGTTAAGCAGCCAGAACTTCATAGTTTTTTACCCTGTTAATCCTGTTTGCCCTGTATAACCCTGTATATGAACAGGCTTAAGCGAAAAGGGTTAAACAGCCAGAACTTCATTACTTTTGGCCCTGTTAAACCTGTTCACTCAAACCTGTACATAAACAGGGTTAAGCGAACATTGTTAAACAGCCGGAAATTCATAACTTTCGGGACACCCTGTATAATAAAAAATAAAGAAATGTGGATGGATCTAGAACTGAATTTATCAATTTGGAGGATTAATCGGTCTGAAAAGATCCAACCAAAAATCGATTAATTGGTGATGGAAAAATCAATCTTACGATTAATCGCGCGATTAAGAAACGGCAACCCTAACGCGGTCGCTGCTGCGTGTGTTTGTGGATATACGATTGAAACGATCTATAGATCGCTGCTGCTGCCGCTGCCGCTGCTGCTGCTGCTGCTGCTGCTGCCGCTGCTGCTGATACACACGGTGCGGGTGCATGTATACCGCGAGGATCGGTGGACTCTTCCGGTGATTAACAATGAAGCCGGGACATTACGTTGTTAGTTTATTATTCAGTCATTAGGTGCGGCTTAATCCGGCGGCGGCGGCGGCGGCGTCGGCGGCGGGAGGCGAAGACGCGGAGGAGCCACTGGGACGCCGCGCGTCTCGCGTCTCGCGTCGCGAGTAGCGGCGAACACGTGCGTCTCGTCGTTGCATTTTTTTCCGGTATCAGGAAAAAATGGCCGGGGAAAAATGCCCCCCCCCCACACACACACTGTTAAAAATCTACGGTGTCAAACGCTGCTGGTGTGGACTTTTTCCTGGTGTTACTTATTACAGTGTTAATATTAACACTGTTTATGGTGTTAAATTAACACCAGCCGTTTCGTTAAATTTTTCCTGTGTTACCGACGAAACATTATTATACTTTTCGCTTTAAAGGCATTAATGCAAGTATCATATGTGATTTTTTATTATCTCGTGAATGAATTAGTCGCTTTTCTCAGTTTTTATCGAAAAATTAAAGAAAAAAATCGATTTTTTTCATTACAGATTTCTCTACCGGGTAATTGATCTGTAATTTTTTTTTTCGAATATCAAAGTTCTGACTAATTCATTAACGAGATTCACATTACTGGCGACTGTATTTCAATTTTTGCTTCGATCCATTGATAATTCGCGAAAAACGGCACTTCTGACTTTTTGAGGTGAAAGTCGGTATTTCGCAGACTGCGTTAACACCGCTGATTAACACCGCGATTGGTGTGGACCTATATAGACACCGACTTGGTGTTGTTTTTAACACCGGATTTTTAACAGTGCAAGTGTCCCCCACACAAAAAACGTGCAATTTCCACGCGGCCATTTTTTCCTCGCCCATTTTTCCGCGGACATTACTGGCCATTTTTTCCCGGCCATTTTTTTTCCTCGATTCGTATTTTCCAGCGACGCCAGGCGACGCGTTCGCTCCAAACTTTGGAGACGTTTCCGCGAGCGACGTCCGTGACACGTCGGCGGTCCGCGGCGGCGACTTCCTCGCGAAACGTGCACGCGCACCGTCATTACTTTAATTCGCTCCGTTGACGCGAAGACAGGTTCGCAAGCGGAGAGATCGCAGAGAACGAGAATATATATGAGGCATTCCATATAAAGCGGCCCACTCCAATTTTGAGTTGTCTCAAAAAGTGTATTCAAAATTTTGTTATAAGATTTTCAGAGTGTCAAGACTGTCCATGAATTACTTCAGACTTTTAACTCTTACCGTTTACCGAAAATATAATAGTACTTTTTTTATTTTACTTCGATTGGCTCTATCACAAAAACTATCAATTGCACAAAACATTTGTTGCAATGAAGCTTTAGGCATTTAAATTTACTTTATGATAACATTTTTTTCATAATTTTCCGAATAATTATCAGTCTTTTTTGGTAAAAACAAATTCGTACCATTTTTTTCGATGAGAGGGACCATTTTGATTTTTTTCAAAATTTGTTCTATACTTACTTTGTTATTACGTTTACAAGATGCACAGCAACTGGCATGATGGCAAATCCATATTTTCAACTCAAAATTGGGTTTGGATTGTCTCAAAAAATGTTGAGAATTTGGTCATAAGATGTTCAGTGTGTCAAGACTTACCCCATGAATTATTTCAGATTTTTAAATCTTACCGTTTACCGAAAATTGAATAGTGTGTTTGTTTTTTTTTAAATTTTACTTCGATTGGCTCTAGCTATAAAACTATCCATTGCACAAAAAATGTGTTGCAATGAAACTTTAGGCATTTAAATTTACTTTATGATAACATTTTTGTTCACAATTTTCCGAATAATTATCAGTCTTTTTTTGGGAAACACAAAGTCGTACCATTTTTTTCGATGGGGCCATATTGATTTTTTTTCAACATTTTTTCGGTACTTCGTTATTAGGTTTACAAGATTCACAAAAATTGGCATGATCGCAAATCCATATGCTCAACTGAAAATTGGGGTGGCCCGCTTCATATGGAATGCCTCATATATAGTCATTCGGTCCGAGCTGCCGCACGCGAAAATGTTCAGATCGAGGAAACAATTGGCTTTTATTGCCTCGATCCGACCTCCGGAGGGATGAGTGGAATTACCCTGAGACGTTGATCAACAATTGCTTCCTAATTGCGGCTCTTACGCGATTCACCTGCAACGAGGATTTATTCCGAACGGCGTTGCCGCCGCGATAAGGAAATATATTAACAAACGCGACTTTCGCAATTGCGTATTTTTTTTTCTCAGCTCAGCTCTCACGCAATTAATTTATCATTCGCGATAAGTGCGCGGGATAAGAAGGAGGCGCATTCTCGGAAAGGACGTTCTCGCGCTTATTAATCATTCGTTGACACACGTTCGCGAATGCGTTACCAACGCGATGTGAATCCTCCTTCAAATGCTTTTTCAATCATCATCATTATGAGCCTTTGATCTTTATTACTCTTTTATAATGTCTTTGATTTTTATTAAGGCGATGTGAAATATACCGAAGCATACTTCAAAAGTTCGGAAGTGCTGTTTGTATTTCAATTTTCGCTTCGATCCGTTCATAACTCCCGACAAACCGCACTTTTGAACTTTTTCAGCGATCGGTGTTTACATGCCCTCAAAACACAAATATTGAGATTTTTTACTAAATTCTAAAAGTGATATGATTCAGTGACTAAAAGCTCAAAATTGGCGATATATTTGCAGCCTGAATATAATTTCTAACGTGTATTCTGCCAAAGTATAACGCTTTGTAAAAAGCACAGTAGGATTCAGAGCTGGACAGTAGTTTAAGTACATGGAGTATTTTAAGTATTTTAAATACGTACTTAAAATACTCAAATACTTTAGTGGCATTTTAAGTACTTTATCGGCACTTTAAGTATTAATACAAAATACTTTTGCATCTACTCCATATTCGGAAACATTATTATTTTTTGAGAATGGCTTCATTAAACGTAAGTTTCAGATCGAATTTCAACCACCTCTTGATGAGATAAGAATCTGAAAAAAATCAGGCGTACTCAATGTACTGAAAAGATTGATTTAGCATAATAATAATTTCAAAATGTGTAACAAATTCATGTACAAATGAACTGATTAACAAATTATCCGGCAAGTCAACTTTTTTTTTCTTATGAAAATTATTCCTAATTTTTCTGAATAAATATGCATTTTTTCAGAATCTCGTCTAATTTAGAAAAATGTCGGTTTTCGCCCCTGATTTTGCGTTAAAAATGCAATTAAAAAAAAAAAACAAGATTAAAAAAAAATCATGCGTATTTTATTATGCAAAATAAATCTCTTCAACGTCTTTAATTGCATGATTTTTTCAGATTTTTCTATTATCGAAAAGTGTTTGCAATTTCCTCTCATTTTTTGAAAACTTATGAGAACTCGACCCCAGTTGCAAAGACTGCCTTAAATTAATTCTGCCCGAGTCTACTCATCGTCAATGGACATACCATTTATTTTTACGAAGTATTTAAAAAAGTAAACGAAAACTTAAACGAAATGTTTATAAATGTATTTTAAGTATAAAAAGTCTTCTGTATTTTGTATTTTCAGTATTTTCGAGTATTTTGCCTAGCTCTGAATATAATTTGTAAGGTGCCGTCTGCCAAAGTATAAAGTTTTGAAAAAAAGCACAGTTGGATTACAGATTGAGTTACCGACTGGGCTTGTAACATTGTCTACCACGTGATCGTCTTGAGCGGACATCAATTATATTATGTAATCAGGGTTTTGACGCGTGCGATAAGTAACGAAAATGAAGACATCCCGTAACCAAACATTACCAATGGATTTTATTGGTAAAAATAATAACTGTCACATAATTTACCAACAAATTCGAAGGACTAAATTTCACCGCGTTAAGGGGGGATCCTGCTTTAGAAGACTGAAAAGTAGCTGTTTTTCGAGGATTTTTTCGGACGGGGAAAAAACAACTTAGCCCAGCGACCTTTGGGGTAGATTTTCTTATGTATTTGAAGTCTACAAATAATGTTTTTAAACTAGATGCAATAATAAACAGCAGAGTAATGACCCCTTTCGTGAGAGCGCCTTGCCAATTCGGTTTCCAATTGGCGGGCATCATAGCAAAAAAATAAACGGTCATATCGACTCAAACCAAAGTTTATTCTCTTCAGTATTAAATCATTTTCTCGGTAAACTAAGGAAAACTTGAAGTAATCATGAAATCACACATTTTTACAGGTTTGATAAAAAATTCGTTTTTTTTTTTCAATTTAAAAGTATGATTTTAACATGCTGTAATAGTACTTTGTGATACAAGGGCGAGAAAGCGGCCATTACGCGCGGAGGTTAGGAAGCGGCGCACTCGCCAAATCGAGTGCTACAACGACACGAGCTGCGAGCTGCGAGTGTTGTTTGTAGCAGCACGAGAGGAGGCGAGTGCACTGCTTCCTAACCTCCGCGGGATGGCCGCTTTGTCGCCCATGTATCACATACTACTTTTTGTAACGAATGTCAACGTGATGTCGCACATCTTCGTGCCTGCAAAGCGTGCGTGAGATCATCTTGTAGATAGTTTCACGCACGCCAATGTGTGCGTGAAGTAATGTAGATAACTTCACGCACCAGATGGCGTACGTGAAATTATCTACGTTGACATGAGCATAATACGCGATCTCACGCACGCGTTGCGGGCACGAAATGTGCGACATTACGTGCATGAGTTACAAAATAGTACTTTGTGATACAAGGGCGAGAAAGCGGCCATTACGCGCGGAGGTTAGGAAGCGGCGCACTCGCCAAATCGAGTGCTACAACGACACGAGCTGCGAGCTGCGAGTGTTGTTTGTAGCAGCACGAGAGGAGGCGAGTGCACTGCTTCCTAACCTCCGCGCGTAAAGGCCGCTTTGTCGCCCATGTATCACATATTACTTTTTGTAACGAATGTCAACGTGATGTCGCACATCTTCGTGCCTGCAAAGCGTGCGTGAGATCATCTTGTAGATAGTTTCACGCACGCCAATGTGTGCGTGAAGTAATGTAGATAACTTCACGCACCAGATGGCGTACGTGAAATTATCTACGTTTACATGAGCATAATACGCGATCTCACGCACGCTTTGCGGGCACGAAATGTGCGACATTACGTGCATGAGTTACAAAAAAGTTATTAACAAATACTTTTTCAACCATTTTTTTAGTTCACTTAGAGGATAATTTAATACTGAAAAGAATAAACTTTGTTTTGAGTCGATTTGTTTGCTATCATGCCCCCACCAATTCAGAAAAATCGGAAAAATAAAAACTCGAGAAAAGAGACGGAGAAAAGGGACGCAGAGCGCGCGCAGCCGAGCCCTGAACCCCGAACGCGCTTCTATATCCGCTCGACGCCCTCCTCTGCGTTCAGCTCTGTATTTCCGAAAATACTTGGAATTGCCATCTGTAACTTTGTGAATATTTTCTTGGATAGTTTATCTATCGATTTAGGCAATAAGTAAAAAAAAACGATTTTTCGGACCTTCTAAAGCAGGATCCCCTCTTAAATTCTATAAAAAGCCTTATCCTCGTGTCCGAGAGAATACTTAGAAAATCGCGTAGGTTCTCGCGGACAGATCATTGGGTAACCGGAAGTGGATGCCACGCGACGAGTTTCGTGACGACGATGTAGGCCAACGCGCGAGGTGCGCGCGGTTATATTTCTACATGAATATTAGCCGCGAAAATCGCGTTAGAGCCTGATCCCGAAAGACCGGCGATCGATTCGCCTGGCAATCCAGTCACGTGGTTCTTGCGCAACTACGGATAGTCCATTTTAACGTAGTTGTAGCGCTAAGCGGTGACGCTCAATCTCCGAATAAGTGCAAATTAAGATAGAATTTCGGACACTTCTTGATGGGATAAAAATCGGAAAAAATCAAGTATATAGGAGGTGCTCGAGAGAGTCGTCTCGCATAATATACTTCGAAAGTGTTATTAACAAATTGATGAATAAAATAATCGTTTAACAAATCCCCCTCTTACCAAACTTTTTTTTCATATGAAAATGATTTTTTTTATTTTCCTGCATGTCAAAATGTGTGTTGTAACTGTTCAAAATTGGTTTTTTCTTCTTGGTTTAACTTCTTGGGTGTAATAGGTTATTCTATGACTAACACATATCCAAAATTCAGGAATTTTCACACACTTTTCACAATAAAAAAAAAAAAAATCCAAAAAAGCCAATGCGTTTTTTACATGGGGAAAATCACAAAGTTGACTTCAAAGTGAAATAAAAAATTTGAAAAAAATCGTGTACATATTCAGAAAAATGAACGTACCATTTTTATTGAAACAGAAATATTAGGTAGTCGAAAGATTTGTTGAACAATTTTATTTTTCATCAATTTGTTAATAACATTTTGAAATTATTATTATGCAAAATTAATCTCTTCAACGCCTTTAATATGCATGATTTTTTTCAGAATTTTACATTATCGAGAAATGGTAGGAATTCCCTCTCAATTTTCGAAAACTTATGCGAACTCAGCTTAAGGCGCAAGGACTACCTTAAGAAAATTCGCTTCAAGCCTTGAGACGGCTTGGGCGTATTAATTTATACGAATAACATAATTTTACTGATTTTCATTCATTTTTTTATCGTTTTCGACTTTACCGACATAAAATAATCGACGTACCAATGATTTTTAAGAACAACCGATTCTTCATAATCGATTGTTTTTTTCTCACCATCGCCCATCTCTATTCTATACGCAACGTGAACCAGGGTAGACGTATCGTTTTTGGCCACTTTAGGCCCAATTGTGGCCATCATATTCAAAGGAATAAAACAACACATTTAACGGCATAAAAAAAACATTGAGTAGGTCAATCGTTGAATTTTTTGTTCAGTTTTTATGGGAAAAATAATTTCAAGAATACATTCATAAAAATGGCGACAATTGGTACGGTGGCCTACCCTACCACGAGTGAGCTTCGAAAACAGGCTGCGCGGTAATATATTTTCATAATTTGGCGCGTACGCGCCAGGCTGCCGCGGGGTAGCTTGCGCCGATTGGCTGACGCGTGACCAACGGACAACGACGAACGAGGGTTGGAAGCCGACGCATGCGCGCGTCGCGCGTCGCGCGCCACAAAAAAGCACCCCCTGGTGCTGGCCCGACGACATCGAAAACAGGCAAACAGTGTATTCCGCTGGCAGCGCTCGCTCGTGAAACGTTTCGTGCGTTGCGGCGTTCACAATCATCCGCCGCATCGAATCCATCGTTCCCTCATCGCACGTTCATTCATTTCGGCAAGCGTCTTGTAACCTGCTCCGCGCGCGCCAGTCGCCCAAGTAGATCGATAGCAAACAATACAACCCGCGGTGACCGAACTCGCGCCACGTCGCCGACCGTTCGTCAGCCGAAAGATTACGAAAAAAAGAAGAAAAAAAAGAAAACAAAAAAAAAGAACCCAAACAAACCGACAAACGACGATTCGTAAAGAGCCTCGTTTTTCCTCCATTATACAAAAAAAAACACACTCGACGTATAATTAACTCTCCCAATTATTGCGGTAAACATCGTCATTGCTATAAACGTTATAATGCAGTGCGTGGCAGTTTTTTAGCATCAGCTGTGGAGTGGCTGAGTCCTTCGGTGAGTCTTTTTCTCTTAATTCTTTGTCTCTGTCTTCTCTGTCTCTGTCTCTGTCTCTCTCTTTCTTCTTCTTTCTCTTTCTATGCTTTGTGTCTGTCCGTCGTCCGTCGAGTCTGCAGGTCTGCACGTTGGAGTAGGCTGTAGGCAGCCGAGACGAGTGCGCCGGTGTGCTGTTATTTATGGACGTTGGAGCGCTGCGCGCACTAGTCAAAAGAGTGCTGAGTTTAAAAAATAATCTATGCATAGTTTTAAGTATCTGTTGATTATTTTCAATGGTTTTTTTGTATTGCCAGGTATGCTCTTAACCTGTGAAAAATTTAATTCCAACGGATTTGCATAAATATTAACCGATTTACGCAAACTTTTGAAAAGGTCATTTTCATTCAGTTCTTTCAAAGAATAAACCGTGTTTTTTTGTTCGATTTAGATGTTTCACGACTCATTGTCTTTCTCGAAAGATGCTTTACGAATTTGCCGCGCAAATAATTTATAACATTCGCCGTTTAAAAATGACAACCTTTTGTTTACCCATCTACACAAATATTTTGTAAACTAAAAGCTATAATTTTTTAACGGAAATTGTAACAAATTATTTATGAGGCAAATTTTTAAAGCATCTTCAAAGGAAGACAATGAGCCATGAAACATCCAAATCGAGAAAAAAACATGGTTTATTTAAAAAAAAAACGGAACGAAAAGCACCTTTTCGAAAGTTTGCGTAAATCGGTTAATATTTTTACAAATCGATTGCAATTAAATTTTCCCCTAGCCAAGAACATATCTGAGAATACAAATCACTATAAAAAATAATCAATAGATGCTTAAAGCTGTGTCTAATTTTTTTTTAAATTAGCACTCATTTGACTAGTGTGGAGCTTTATAACATCCTTAAGCGCCTGTCGATTATTTTTAATGTTGATTCGTATTGCCCGGTATTTTCTTGACCAGGGAAAAATTTAATTGCAACGGATTTGCATAAATATTAACCGATTTACGGAAACTTTTGAATAGGTAATGTTCATTCAGGGTTTTCAAGGAATAAACCGCGATTTTTGTCCGATTTTGATTTATTGCCGCTCATTCTCTTCCTTCAGAGATACTTTACGTATTCACTGTCTAGATATTTGACAGTATTTACCGTTTAAAAATTACAGATGGTTGTTTACGAAGAAATTTCGTCGATGGGCAAATAAAAGACTGTAATGTTTAAACGATGAATACTATAAAATATCTAGACGGTGAATACGTAAAGCATCTCTCAAGGAAGAGAATGAGTCACGATAAATCAAAATCGAACAAAAACACGGTTTATTCTTTGAAAAAAACTGAATGAAAATGACCTTTCCAAAAGTTTTCGTAAATCGGTTAATATTTATGCAAACCCGTTGCAATTAAATTTGTCTCTGGTCAAGAAGATATATTTTTATACAAATCACCATAAACTATAGCCAATTGATTCATAAGACTTGTGTTAACGATTTTTTAAAATTAACACTCATTTTACTAGTGCATAGCGCTCCAACCTCCTTAACCCAGCGAGAAACTCAGCGTGGCGTGACTTCTTCCTCCCCCGCCTCCCTCTCCCCCCGAGGGAATTACGGGCAAGGGTCGGATAATATTTCTTAGATCGCTCGGGCATAGCTATATATACGAGGAACATTGTGACGACGGCGTTTCGTTCGTTATTTTATCGTTGCGTGGCAATCGATACGCCGCGCCAGACACATGTGCCGGCGCGGCGTTTGTGCCGTCGGACGTCAGCTGATCCTTCCGTGCTCCACCGTTTTGTTTACATAATATATTCGAACGTCCTCTGGCGGCTCTCGGTTTTCGTCTCCGTGCTCCAGAGCTCGCGCGCATCTACGATTTTAGATCTCGGGTGGGGATCAAAACAACGAATGATCAAAAAGCGAATGGCCAAAATAACGATTTAAAAAATGATGGTCGTCTGAATCTAGAATAACCATCATTACGAAATTTGCTATTTTAGTCATTCGTTATCTTGATAATTCGCTATTTTAACTGCATTTTAATAAAATGTAGGGTCGAAATACCGAATGATCAAAATAACGAATGGCTAAAATAGCGAATTCCGTAATGATGATCATTCTAGATTTAGACGTTCTTTAGTTTTAAATTCGCTATTTTGGCCATTCGCTTTTTGGTCATTCGTTATTTTGATCTCCACCCTTTAGATCCTTTATCGCGCGACTTATTCTACGCAATTCGTCGTCGTACAATTGTCGGAACGTTGCAAACAATAGGAAATACGCAAAAACAATAGTTTGCCTCGTCGTTTCGGCAATTTTTAAACTTGCGATCCTCGTGCGAGAACGGTTTTGTATCGTTTATGATATATAATACAAAAGTTTGTCCGTTAGTTTTGTTGTCGTATCGTTAACCCTTCGTGGTCAGTGTGAGTAAAATCGACCTGAAACTATTGTGTGTGGCCATAAATGATTAACCTTCCGTGTGTACACTATAGTTTTCTATGCACGGTCTGAACACTGGGTCTTTCAGGGAACAGTCGTGTTTTCAAAATGTTCCAAGTTTTCAAAAGACCTGAAAAATTCAGGGATACTTCTCGAAGTGTCTACTATATGGCCCAGAAGTTCCCGAAGTGAAAAGTTTATAACTATTGTTAATAAGAATTGGATTGTAGTCGAAAATAGGGGAAAAACGGGTTTTTGTTAAAAGATTTATAACTTCGCAATAGACAAATATTTTTTAAAACGGTTATAGGGTTTTCCAGCTTAGACTATGAGCATTCAACAGAATGTAGTGTCATTGGGGTGGGCTTTGAAAAGTTGAATTATTTCAGTACCTAAATGTGGGGAATATTTTACGAAGTTAGGCATGTTATAAGTACACTGAACGGAAATTATCCGCCTCGAAATCATTGTTTATTATAAAAAATACAAAAATGTTGATTTTTTGTAATAAAAAATAGCTGATTTTTTTTTAGCAGGAAATACTAAACATCTTGTTTTCAACCTTTATTGGTCGAGGGCTGTGACGAGCGACAGTTTTTGTTTAACAGCGCGAGATTTGACAGTTTGTCGTAATGAGTGCTGCAGCGCTGTTTAACCTCCGGTCGCGCGCATAAGCGCGCGTATTTGCTTCCTAGTGTTTAAAAAAGTAAACTGAAAATGGCCAGAAAAAGCATAAAATCACAAGAAACATGTATTTTAATCGTGAAAAGACCGAAAAACTATGAAAAAGCTAAACAAAACTGTATCCGCTGACCTATCTAATCACTGACGCCGTCTGTTTAACTGACCCTTTGAGGGAACGGTCGCGACTTGCACAAACCGCCGTTTGCCCACTATCGGCTACACCCGGGTGCAACTTGGGCCTTTTGTCCACACTACTTAATAGATTTTTTGGGGGGTCGAAGCCCGCACTTGATTCTTTGGAGAGAAGCGGGTCGAAGCCCGCACTTGATTCGTTGGAGAGAAATTTCAGTTCGAAATTTCGACTGTTCCTTAAGGGGCTGCTGGAGTAGATTTTGTTACCGGTATTGGTCCTGTAAAAATAGACTTCCGCAGTTTACGCTTTACGTTGTTATAACGCTGCCGATATGCTTTCAGGTTTGACAGAGATGTTATATGAACATAAACGGTTCGGCGTAGATGCGATTTTCAGTCGAAAACTAACAAGAAATAGGAAAAATTGTATATTTGTAAATCTCCGAAAACCAATATGGCCGTTTGAAATGTCAACAACGCATTTGCTGTAAGATATAATCGATTGAGGAACTCAAACGTGCCAAATCCGTATCTACGCCAATTCTTTGATGTTTTCTGAATATTTAAGAACTGGCGAAATGTCGATTATAGAAACTGAATCCACGTAAAGCGTAAACTGCGTGCACGTGTTTTTGGTTAAACTTTCAGCCGATAAAGAAGATTTCTATCGACTCAAAATATACGATTTTTCTATTTCTTGTTAGTTTTCGACCACAAATCGAATCTACGCCGAACCGTTGTTGTTCATATAACATCTCTGTCAAATTTGAAGTATATCTGTAACGTTATAACGACGTAAAGCGTAAATTGCGGAATTCTAGTTGTACCGACCAATGTCGGTAAAAAAATCTACTCCAGCAGCCCCTTAAAAGACCCAGTTTACACACGGAAAGCTGAAATCATCCGAAATTTTGAGTTACGTCCGAAAATTCAACCATCAGTATTTAACTGCGCCGCCCCGACATTTCTATGAAGCCTGTGTGATTTACAGAACACTTCGACTCAGTCGCCTGTAGCAATTGAAGTACTCGGCGTTTTCGTCGAGCACAGCAGCAAAATGACTTTTTAAAACCTCGATGCACACGCGAGGCAACTGTTGCTCGTTGCCAACGCGGCGACGAACAGAAACACGAAAGCCACGTTTCAACTCAACAGTGCGTCACACATTTGCACGAACAATTGAAAAATATTCGCGCGTACCATATTCCACATAGGAAATCACGAATTAAAAGAGCGATAGTTACGGATATGAGCCTCGTGCGCAATTTTGCGGCTGCAACATTTTTTGTTGTTTGTAAAGTCGAGCTGCTGTAGCACAAACAACTTTCCGTCGCTTGTTGCCTTTCGGTTCACGCGAATCGTCGTGGATTGCCCGAAATGCAGCGAATTTATTCCTTTGAATGTGATGCCGCGAATTGGCGACATTTTTTCCGAATTTTTTTGTAACTGTTGAACATTGTTTTTTTTTTACATTGTTCGAGCTGTATCTCCGAATGTACTTGATCAAACGTGCAGAAATTTCTTAGGTGTCTTAGGTGTCATATCCGAAATTCAGGAATTTTCATACATTTTTCACAATAAAAAAAAATCAAAAAAAAAAAAAACAATCTTCAAAAGTTACAACAAATTCGGAATAAATGCATACGCATGCAGAACAATTAAAAAATCTTTTTCATTTGAAAAAAAGTTTGGCAACGGGGGATTTGTTAAACAATTTTATTTATTTATCAATTTGTTATTAGCATTTTGAAAGTGTTATTATGCGAAATCAATCTCTTGAGCACATCCTATATACTTGATTTTTTTCAGATTTTTATCCCTTCAAGAAGTGTTCGAAATTCTATCTTAATTTTCACTTTTTCGGAGATTGAGCACCGTTGCGCGCTGCAACTTACATAAAGAAAAGTCGAGTAGACCAGTCGGTGAATATATGGGGCATTCCATACCAGATCGACCCGGCCGTGACCCTCGACCTCGTGGAATTGGTTAATCATTTTTTAAACGATTCTTCTGACTCAAAATAACAGTCATAATTTTTTTTTAATTTTTAAACCAAATTTGAGTATGCTATAATTTTTATTTAAACATTTTGAGGGCCGTAATTACGAAATCTGAAAAAAATTCTCAAAATTCCGACATAAAACATAAACATTTTTGGCGTTAGTTTGATGTTGTCCAGGATTTTTCTTCCCTTTCATTCGAATGTTTTTCAATATTTTATTTTTCTGTTTTAATTATTTCAACGGATATAATTTAAAAAGAAAATGTTAAAAAAGCTCCAAGCAAGAGGAATAAAAATCTCAAACATCACCAAATTAGTGCCATAAATGTTCATTTTTGGTACCAGATTTGTGAGAATTTTTTCAGATTAAAAAATTACGGCTCCAGAAAATGTTGAAAACAAGTTATAGCATACTTAAATTTGTTTTGAAAATTTTGCAAAAAGTCATGAATGTTATTTTTGGTTAGAAGAATCATAAAAAATTATGAAGCAAATCCACGACGTCGAGGGCCACTGGTCGATTTGACATGGAATTAAATAATAATAATAATAATAATAAAAGGATAAATAATAATTTGAAGGATAATATAGTAGTAGTAGTAATTTATTTCCTGTGTATACCCTTTCGGGCTTTTACAAGTTCCCCTTCCCCTTAACACACAATTTTTATTACATTCCCTTATTATAACAGAAAAAAACACACACACACTTAACTTATTTACACTTATGCCTAGGTTTCCGCTTATTCACACAAGAATGATATAATAAAAATGATCACAATAGGTACATCTACCCAACACGAAGTCAGAAATATGGGAAAAATCACCATACATGTGTGGCAATTGAGAAACATTCCGAACTTTTTGCGATTCTTCCCATACTCGTAAATTTCCCATCGCATATTCCTACAAGTATAAAATCTCCAGCATTCCGGAATGTCTCTCAATTAACACACGAATATACACATTATTCCAATATTTTTTTCCGCGCGTAGATGCTTCTCGCGCTGCTCGCCATCGTGAATGTGTGCGTCAATGCAACAACACAACGCTACCTCGGCAGCAGCAGTAGCAGCAGCAGCAGCAGCAGCAGCTCCTTATCACGCGGTGATTTATGCCATCTCCACGTTAGTTAACCGTGCAGCAGTGTCTCTCGCGAATGGAAACCTCGCGGCGGACGACGCTTTGCCGGTGATCTGATTACGTTACACGCTCCCGAGTATATCGAATTAACGATCGCGTCGGAATGGGATCCGCTCGCGATGACGTGCGTAAAGCAAAGAGATATATGTATAGATATACAAGGTGTAGACTATACATATAGTATATCTCGCTCTCTATATTCCATCGTACGCGGTTCATTTCGCGCGGCGATGGAAAATGGGACGCGTCTTTGTCTTGTCTTTCTATGCTCTGGACATTTGTGTATACACGATGCTATAGATGCTATAGACGCCGCCGCCGCCGCCGCCGCCGCCGCTATGGTTGCCGGATTATTTGAAACGAATGAATTTTTCGAATCGACTCGAATCGTACCCCAATGAATCGATCCAGGCATAAATTGTCTACCATAAGATCGATGCACCGAAAATCGATTTTTTTTTTCTCTACACAGGGCATCCCAAAAGTTTTGAAGTTCCTGCTGCTTAACCCTGTTCGCTTAACCCCCTATGTATGAACAGGGTTAAGCAGCCGGAACTTAATGACTTTTGGTCTTGTTAACCCTGTTCTCTTAACCTTGTATATGAACAGCGTTAAGCGAACAGGGTTAAGTCGCCGGAACTTCATAGTTTTTAGCCCTGTTAACCCTGTTCGCTTAACTCTGTACATAAACAGGGTTAAGCAGCCGGTGCTTCATTACTTTTGGGATATTCTGTACAATAATACATTAAGAAATGTGGATCGATCTGGAACTGAATTTATTCATTCGTTGGGTTAATCGGTCCAAAAAGATCGATCGGAAAATCCATTAATTGGTGACAGAACGATCGATCTTTCGATTAATCGATTAAAAAATGGCTGCTATCCTATATAGACACAGGAGCGCGCGCGCGCGGAAAGCGTGCTCTCGCCGGGTGCGGAGGCAAATATAATATGGGGAAGCGAATGTCCGCAATGCAGAGGTCGTCGCTATGCCGTTCCTCGCAATCTTCTCCGCGCTCCCTGAATCAGCCGCCGTAGGTGGCGTCAAGGGGGGAGGCGTTTGCGCGCACACAAAACCGTTGCGCGCGAAACCCCTGGAATCGCCGGCGAGACTCTCAAGGTCGACTGCGCGAGTTCGCGATACCATAAACCAAAGAGGGTGGAATCAATGACGCTTTCCCGCCGCCGCGCCAGCGGTTTCTATTCGCTCGGATATTTTCTTCTGTCGCTCAATTTCGTTACACTGTTCTTATTTTGTCTTTACGATCGATTATTGTTTGTTTTTTTTTGTTGTTTTACGAGTTCTACTGTTTCATTGGGATATTTCGATTTATATATCTGGTTTTATTGATAAAATAAAGTGAAAAACGGGTAGAAATGCCGGAGAATTTAAGTTTATTTTGAGGTGTCCTATGTCGTACCTGTTAGGTTTAAGGGGGGGGGGGGGGGGGGGGGGGGGTAGGGTATTAAAATTTTTTTTTTGGCATTTTTATTTTATATTTTTTACTGAATGCATAGTACCTCAAGAATATTGTGTCAAATTTTCTAGTCAATCGGAGCAAAATTGACGACGTTATGAATATTTTTATACTTGCGGATTGCTGTACCGCCCGGCCCGAGCACAACTTTAAAGCGTTTTTCCCACAACTCACGTTTTCAAAGTCGGTGCCCATCGTACCGTCAAAAGTACTGCACCGATCCTTTTGAATTTTTGCATACTTGTTCTGTACATGTTTTACGAGGTAACGCGGAAGAGTTTTTTTCGAATTTATTAATATTTTTTTATTTTACAATAGCAAAATAGCCGATTTTTTCCCGAAAAATCGCGTTTTTCCCTTTAAAGTGTTCCCAAAAATTGAAAAATCAAAATTTCGAAAAAAACTCTTCCGCGTTACCTGGGGAAAACGATTACCTAACGAATGAACTTTGGTTTTTTAATTTCGGATGATCCAGTACCGAGTTCTGATGGGCACCGTAATTCTACTTTTTTCCGAGACGCTTCCGAGTAAATGCCGCCATTGCTGTATTTTTTAATATTTCTTCATGAAAAAATTACACAATATTCTTCGAATGTTATACTTTGATGTACAATTGGTTTTATTGAATAGATTTTAACAGTGTCGTCAAAAAAAAATTCACAAAAACGTGCCTTTTTTGCACGAATTAACCCTACCCCCCCCCCCCCCCCCCCCCCCCCCCCCTAAGTGTAATTGTAAGTGCAGGTGTTAAGAGAGAAGGAAAAACTACGATTTTTGGCATAAGACATTCTGTGGGGATGTAAATGTATGGGGAGGAAAACATGTAAAAACCCAATAGGTTATTCAATGGAATAAATAACTACTACTACTGCTACTACTACTACTACTAAAGAAAAATAGGAGAAATTGTAAAAAAAATTATTTATACAAGCTAAAAATAGTATTGACCCTCGAACTCTATGGCTTATTTTTTACCGTTCGTCTGGAAATGTTTTTTCGGCGCCTCCCGCTTGGAAACATGGGTCCTTTACGTGTCCGGCTGTATTTTGACCTTGTTGATATACTCAGAAAATTCGAAAAAAAATGAATGTTACTGTTGGAAGCCTTCTACTTAATATATCAATAATCAAATTGTCGAAAAATAATGTTTTTTATATATTTTTTTGTTGCACAAATGGAGCAAATTCGACACGAATGCAGTGATTTACTAAACAAATTGTAACTCTACGAAAAATTAAGATAACGTAACATACTAAATCGCAAAGTAAAAGGGAATAACGCAGCTTTGAGGAAAAAAAAGTACATTTTATTTATTTAAAACAAAATGCTTAAGTTTGGACAGGTAAAATAGGCAATAAACCAGAGATCAGGTATTGCGATTTACACATTTTAGTGTGAAAATAAATATTTTTGCTTAAGTACAACGCATGTTTATTGTTTTTGTTCAATGCAATTTGCACAACATGCAAGCTACAATGTACGTATGTTACGGGTCGCGTGGGGTCCCGCCAGACCCCAGTCATGAGTTCTAAGGTTAACAGTTAAGGGCATGGTAAGGTTCATTCCGTGAAAAACAAGCATATTTTCAAGAATTTTGTTAAACGACACAGGTAATGCTGGCTTATCTTATTAATAGCGCCCTTTTTTGAGGACTCCTGTTTCCCTGGCATTTTCACACTAAAAAGTGGTTAAAATCAATCTCTCTATATTATAAAAAGATCTCGCCGCCGCCGCCGCCGCCGCTGTGTGGGACACGTCGAAAGGCCATGGCCAACTCGAAACCACTCGCTCGAAATTCCATGGCCAACTCTAAACCACCCCCCAAAAATTGCAAAATTTTCAAAAATTGCAAAATTTTCAAAAATTGCAAAATTTTCAAAAATTGCAAATTTTTCAAAAATTGCAAAATTTTCAAAAATTGCAACATTTTTAAAAATTGCAAAATTTTCAAAAATTGCAAAATTTTCAAAAATTGCAAAATTTTCAAAAATTGCAAAATTTTCAAAAATTGCAAAATTTTCAAAAATTGCAAAATTTTCAAAAATTGCAAAATTTTCAAAAATTGCAAAATTTTCAAACATTGCAAAATTTTCAAAATTTTCAAAAATGTGGAATTTCGAGCGAGTGGAGTTCGAGTTGGCCATGGAATTTCGAGCGAGTGGTTTCAAGTTGGCCATGGAATTTCGAGCAAGCGGTTTCGAGTTGGCCATGAAATTTAGAGCGAGTGGAAAATTTTGGAAATTAAGATCATTTTCAGAATTTTCAGAATTTTAAAAACGGCGGCGGCGGGGCCGGCTATATCTATCCACCGAGGGGCAATGGTGGACATCATGCCACAATGCGAGCGCGCAAAGCGCGCGAGAGGGAAACTTTTCTAAGCCCTCAAGGCCCCCTGGGTTGCCAATATGTTACTTTTTAAATACTGGACAACGACAAACAAACAAAGACAAAAGAGGGAGGAAGTGCACAAAGCGCGAGGGTGCCCCATCTTCACGTGTCAACCTCCCGGGTGTAGGCCCGCGAAGAGAGGGGGGTTGGCGCGCGAAGCGCGCAGGGGGGCGAAGCCCCCCTAGTATATATATATTTTTTTTTTGTAATTTACGAATGCTTATGTCAAGCGTAACAAGTTTTACATAAATAAACAGAACATTGTTTTGTATTCTTAAAAGAAAAAATGAATAAAAATAGCGTTTTTTTCATCCAAAGTAGACAAACCCCTTAAGGGCGAGTGAAAGTCACGTGACCGCGCCATGAGAGCGAGAGAGATTATTAGTGTTCACGGCAGAGCGAGAGAGACAGCGCGCAACAAGCCCTTAAGTCCATGTGAAACACCGACCGCCGAAAATCTTCGGAACAACTTTTTGTCGCGAATTATGAACGGATCGAAGTG
The DNA here is from genome assembly GCA_964034905.1 of Itoplectis maculator. NCBI lineage: Eukaryota > Metazoa > Arthropoda > Insecta > Hymenoptera > Ichneumonidae > Itoplectis > Itoplectis maculator. The sequence continues at coordinate 9,507,759 of OZ035860.1, forward strand.
AAAATTGAAATACAGACGCCAGTAATGTAAATCTCGGGAATGAATTAGTCCGAATTTTGATTTTAGAACAAAAAAATTACAGATCGGTTACCGACATCAATTTTTTTTATCAAAATCAAAATTCTGACTAATTCATTCCCGAGATGCACATTACTGGCGTCTGTCTTTCAATTTTCACTTCGATCCGTTCATAATTCGCGACAAAAAGTTGTTCCAAACTTTTGAGGTGCGCGTCGGTATTTCACATGGCCTTAAGGAAGGATCCTACTTTAGAAGGTCCAAAAAACTCCTTTTTTTATTGCCTAAATAGATAGATAAACTATCCAAGAAAATATTCACAAAGTTACAGATGCCAATTCCAAGTATTTTCGGAAATACAGAGCTGAACGCAGAGGGGGGCGTCGAGCGGATATACGCGCGCTCTGCGTCCCTTTTCTCCGCGTTTTCTCGAGTTTTTATTTTTCCGATTTTTCTAAATTGGCAGAGTTGATAGCAAAAAACCAAACCGCCTATCGACTCAAAACAAAGTTTATTCTCTTCAGTTTTAAATTATCTTCTAAGTGAACTAAACAATTGTTGAAAAAGTATTTGTTAATAACTTTTTCTCCCGACTCCACTGAAATAACCCCATTTCGTGTCCGCAACGCGGGCGGAAAATAGCTCATTTTTGACAAATGACTCACGCATGTGAAATACGATTTCATTTCCTCCCTAGGGAGGAAATCGGCTCATTCCTGCCCGGCGGGAGAAATGAAAATCGCATTACGCATGCGGATCGTCATTTGTTAAAAATAACCTAATTTTCCGTCCCCGTTGCACACGCGAAATGGAGTTATTTTGCAGTGAAATCGGGAGAAAAGTATAGTACGCTACATGGGAGGGATGCAACTTTTCACCTCGTGTGAATTTCTGCCCTCGCTTCGCTCGGGCATCAAACTTCACACTCGGTGAAAAGTTGCACTTCCCTCCCTTGTAGCGTAATGTACTATTGCAGCACGTTAAAGTGGTACTTTTAAATTGAAAAAAAAAAACACAATTTTTTTTTTTCAAACCTGAAAAATTGTATGATTTCATGATTATTTAAAGTTTTCCTTAGTTCACCGACAAGATAATTTAATACTTAAGAGAATAAACTTTGGTTTGAGTCGATATGACCGTTTATTTCTTTGCTATCATGCCCGCCAATTGGAAACTGAATTGGCAAGACGCTGACGAAAAGGGTCATTACTCTGCTGTTTATTATTACATCTAGTTTAAAAACATTATTTGTAGACTTGAAATACATAAGAAAATCTACCCCAAAGGTCGCTGGGCTAAGTTGTTTTTTCCCCGTTCAAACAAAATCCTCGAAAAACAGCTATTTTTTAGTCTTCTAAAGCAGGATCCCCCCTTAAGAACGGAAAAAGGCGTCATGTCCAAATTTGACTCGGTATCTAATTTGTAAATACGTTTGGGGAAGTTTGACGTCAATTTTCCAGCGAACTGTCGACGCTCGGTAAACGATTGAGAAGCCAATTCTCCATGTGTACAGAACAGGTGTTGCGGAAATTGCATTTATTCCGTGATCAATTCCTTGACGTTGCGCAATTAAATCGTTATATTGCCATTGTTAGGTTATTCAACGCGGCAGCGGATGATCGATTAGAACTAACGTCTCGCGTGCATCCGTGGAAAAAATGCATTTTTTTCCTGGGTAATTCCAACAGTATTATGATCGTCCTGTTTCTTTTTTTTTTTTTACTTTTTTCCCCAACACATGTGCGATCGTTTACGGTTTTTCTTTTGTATCCGACTGGCGTCCGCACGAGTGACGACAATAGCGATGCAGTGACATTGTCAGGTCGTTTTTCCTGTATTCTTCTGGGAAGCTTTTGAAAGTCATAGGCGCGATATTTGCTAGACGATACAAATAGCTCGGACGGAATAATAATTGCTTATTATTATTCAAATAACGATGACTTTATTCAGAGAAAATAAAGCGGTTGCAAAATCCTGTGATTTATTGTCTATCGTCAGGTCGTGTTACGCACCTAATGCATTTATCACGGTAAGACGCCGAGACGGTTGGTGACAAAAAAAAAGCGTCAACGACTTTGCTGTCGTGATAAATGAAAAAAAAAGAAAAAAAAAAAAGAATGAAGATCGAGTTAACTATGCAGACTCGTCGGTCGTGGAAATTTACGTCGAGGGTCTGGTGTACGATCCATCAGGCTCCTGCTGCGTAGAGGCGGGCAAAGCGTCACTTCCTCGTCGGGAAAATCCGTTTAAGGAGGTTGAAGCGCTGCACACTAGTCAAAACAGTGCTGATTTAAAAAATACTTTATACACAGTTTCAAGCACCTGTCGATTATTTTTAATGGCGATTCGTATTGCCAGGTACTTTCTTGACTAGGGAAAAAATTATTTGCAACGGATATGCATAAATATTGTCCGATTTACGCAAACTTTTGAAAAGGTTATTTTCATTCAGTTTTTTCAAAGAATAAACCGTGTTTTTTGTTCGATTTTGATTCATCGCGGCTCATTCTCTTCCTTCATAGATGCTTTACGTATTCACTGTCTAGATATTTGACAGTATTTACCGTTTAAAAATTACAGATACTTGTTTACGAAGAAATTTCGTCAATGGGCAAACAAAAGACTGTAATGTTTAAACGGTGAATACTATCACATATGTAGACGGTGAATACATAAAACATCTCTCAAGGAAGAGAATGAGCCGCGATAAATAAAAAAAAACGAACAAAAAACACGGTTTATTCTTTGAAAAAACTGAATGAAAATTACCTTCTCAAAAGTTTTCGTAAATCGGTTAATATTTATGCAAATCCGTTGCAATTAAATTCTTCCCTGGTCAAGAACATATATTTTTATACAAATCACCATAAACTATAGCCAATTGATTCATAAATCTTGTGTAAACGATTTTTAAAAATTGACACTTATTTGACTAGTAAGAGTTTCTTAACAATTATCAAATGAGGAGTTGAGCTAAATAACGTTTAGTTGGCACAAATGAAGCTCAGTTACATTTTTTCATAGTTAACAAATCTTATTTGGCTCAAATAAGATTTAGTAATAACTAAATGGTTCATTTCGCCATATTGCACACGGCATTTGTTGACTGTTAACAAACTCTTCTCTCAGTGTAACGCTCCAACCTCCTTAAGGAGAGACAGAGATAGAAATTAAAAAAAAAAAAAACGAAATAACGATTTTCCTGGTAACTTTTCCACTTTTCCGCGTGACCGTCGCTCGGACTGTATTGCGATTCGACATTGCACAACCGTCAACGCAAGAACTCGACTTTATCCGGAAATCAGCATGATTTTCCATGGAAATTTCGCGTCTGCCGCGATAGACTTGCTTTTTTGTGTTCTAGAATGTCTACAACCTTCTCTGTGATCATTTATCGACGGCTGTCTGAAATAAGAATAATTGATGATGTGATTTCTCTGTTTAGTACTATTTTTTTCAAATTGAATCAATGGCTTCTTAATTAATGTTATACTCTTAGAAGAAATTTTTGTGAATTTACGTTGTTGTATTTTTTAATATTCAGCTGATATATAAAAAACCAAAATATATCAAAGTAAATACTAAAAGCCAAAAATTCAAAAACCCGTGTAAATAAACGAGCCGATCTGTACCTTTAGTCGAAAATAAGTTTCTGCGACAAAATAATCGCAGTGGATAGCTAAAAAGTAAACAAATTAGGAATCTAATGTTCAGTCGTAATTGCTCACACAAAATGAAAAGAAATACATAAAACAAAAAAAAAAAAAACTTTAAACGTAATACTTATAGTCGAATCGATTGCGTGAAACAATCTAAAAAAAACGTGTCTACGTGATAGCGTTCGTAGAGCTTATCGCGCGTGACGTGATCGATACGAATCTCGGGGGCGATAGACCTTGATAAAGAAACAAATAAAAAAAAAGGAACATCTATTCCTTTTTTTTTTGGAAAAAGGAACGAGAGTAGGTGAGACAAATGTTTGCTCGGAGTCTCCCTCGTGTCCTCATCTTTGTTCACAACTAAAGCGATCCTCGGAGAAGCGAACAATTTGTCGGCTGACACGGCGCACGAGTCCAAATCATTCGGAGCGTATAGGGTTGTCGTTTTTTTAATCGATCAATCGAAAAATCGACCTTCTTGTCACCAATTAATCGATTTTCGGATCGATATTTTCGGACCGATTAATCCACCGAATTGATCCATTCGGTTCCAGATCGATCCACATTTCTTTATTTGTTATTATACAGGGTGTCCCAAAAGTAATGAGGTTCTGGCTGCTTAACCCTGTACAAGTTGTTCGCTGTTAAAGTTGTTCGCTTAACCCTGTATATAAACAGGCTTAACCCTGTACAACTTTAACAGGGCCAAAAACAATGAAGTTTCGGCTGCTTACCTCTGTTCGCTTAACCCTGTTCATATACAGGATTGAGTGAACAGGGTTAATAAGGCCAAAAGTTATGAAGTTCCGGCTGGTTAACCCTGTTCATATATACGGTTAAGCAGCAGGAACTTCAAAATTTTCGGAATACCCTGTATAGAGAAAAAAAAATCGATTTTCGGCAGATCGATCTTATGGTACACAATTTATGCGGATCGATTCATAGGAGTATAATTCGAATCGATTCGAAAAATGTATTCGTTTCAAACAGAGCTGTAAATCCTCAAAAATTCATGAGATATAGCTTACAGTACAATTTTTTTTTGTAACGATGATTTCATAATAATGATGTGTAGTGATTATAAAATGGAGTGTAAACATTTGAATAGCAGAAAAAAATCGCTTTAATATTAGAAGAAATAGTGGAAAAAATGGAAGAAATTATTGATGCATTACTTTCTGAATGCAATTTAATGTTTTTTTTTTTTTTTTTTTTCATTTTTTCCATTATTTCTTTCAATGTTAAAGTGAAAATCAGTATTTTTTCAGCTATTCAAATGTTTACACTCTATTTCATTATCCCTCGTTATTATTATCATGAAATAATTATTACAAAAAAATGTGCTGTAAACGATATCTCATGAGTATTTGGGAATTTACACCTCTGGTTTCAAATAATCCGGCAACCCTAGAAGCGAGCAATTTGTCGGCTGACGCGACGCAAGAATCCAAATCATTCGGAACGTGTGCGAACAACACAGTCCGTAGTAGTATGAACTCCGTCTGGAATCTGGACGTTATCGATTGTTCGCATAGATACAGCAGCAGCAGCAGCCGACGGAGGAGAGAGGTGAAGAGAGCGAGGCTTCTGATTATGTTTAATCGACCTCGATAAGCCCAAACAATTAAATAAACTGTGCACATGCTGCAGGGGGCACGAATTCCGTTGCCGTCCGTACGCAGCGTCGAGAGATAACGCACGTCGGGCACGTTGCCCGATAACCGATCGAAGAACTCGTACATTTATATCGGAAAGAAAAGTCCAGCTGTAAAAATAAAATCACTGCGATGTATATTAATAAATACGATCGAGTCGCAATGTCACTGTGAAAAACAAAAAGAAAAAGAATGTTTTGCATTTTAAAGCAAAACTCAAAAAAAAAAAATCGATCTAAAAAAATTTCAAATTGTTATGACAGTTTGACATTTTTTTTAAAACGATTTTTTTTGCGTTTTTCGATAGTGTACACTGGGAAAAAATGAAGAAAAAAATGTTTTGCATTTTATTAGATTATCACAGTTTGAATTTTCTTTTAAATCGATATTTTTTCGCTTTAAAAGGTCCCTTGGGACCTCAAAAATGATGTTCCAAAAGACTATGGCCCAAAAAATTTTCAAATTTTTTTGCAAGACTGCCTGGTGCGCAGCATGCTAGTTGACAAACTTTAAGGTAGTTATGTCGCTATAGTTCAATTCCGCATAAATTCGAGAAAACTGAAAGAGAATTGGAAGCACTTCTCGATGGTCCAAAAATCTGAAAAAATGCATGCACATTAAAGGTACTGAAAATATTAATTTGGCATAATAATAATTCTAAAATGTTATTAACAAATTGATAAAAAAAAACATTGTTTAACAAATATTTCGGTGACTTAAGTTTTTTTTTCGATGAAAATGATTCTTTCGTTTTCCTGAATACGGACGAATTTTTTCAGATTTTTTAAATAACTTTGAATTTACGTGTTTTTTTATATGAAAAATTCAAAGTTATTTATAAAATCTGAAAAAATTCATCCGTATTCAGGAAAACGGAAGAATCATTTTCATCGAAAAAAAAACTTAGGTCACCGAAATATTTGTTAAACAATGTTTTTTTTTATCAATTTATTAATAACATTTTAGAATTATTATTATGCCAAATTAATCTTTTCAGTACCTATAATGTGCATGAAATTTTTGAGATTTTTAGACCATCGAGAAGTGCTTCCAATTCTCTTTCAATTTTCTCGAATTTATGCGAAATTGAACCATAGCGACATAACTACCTTAAGCGCGTTTATCTCAAAACTACTTTTTTCAAGCTGGTCGAACCGATTACTCAACCAATTATGTTCCAATTCACTTGAAATTTTGCACATATCTTTAAAAGTATATTGTCTTCGACTCTACGTAGGATTTTTATTTATTTTTTGCTTAGTTCATTTGTTATTAACAATTTTGTGACGGATTTTTCGGCAAACTTCGCATTTTTTATTTTAAAAGTTCACCATTTTCTTAAAAATCAAAATATCGAAAAAATCCTACGTAGTGATTCGGAACATAATTGTTCGAGAAATCAATGCGGCCGTGGAACGCGGAAAAACAGAGACGTCATCGCAGAAACGCTGCGCAACCCCCACTTTATTACGAACCGCTTCAAAAAGATTATCGTATACAGTCACTGACAGGTACGACAACACCCGTTTTTTAAATCTCGATTTACATTACAGTTTTTCTGAAAAATAACTAAATAAATAAATAAATAAATAAATAAATAAATAAATAAATAAATCCCGATGACATCCTATTTTTTCGGCCTCTACAGTGGCATAACCCCTTAATTTGTAAGAAAAAATCAGACCGATTAGCTTATTCTAACTATAAAAAAATAAATCGCGAAAATCTGCCATTTCTCGGTGGTTCAAACAGTGATGATCCCTTAATTATGGGACACGTACAATTTGATGCACAAGTAGGTATCAATCGAATGTACCTAGTGATGCATAACAAAATCGCAGTGTCAGTGCATCAAATTCACGAATACTGCAAACACTTCGCAATCTACAACAGCTGATCGATAATTCCCTCCGTCTACGTGGAAAAATTAGAAAACAAAAAAAAAAAGGAACACAAGAAATAAAGGAAACAGGGGAAGAACCGTGTCAGAAGGCAATATTCATCGGAAATTGAATTATCCAATGACTCCGAAAAATTATCGCGCGATTAGCGAAGCGCGAAGACGAAAACAAACGACAGCGGATACCTGGAAGCGATCACTGGGTCATGAGACGCATCAATTGCACCGAGGCTGAGACGAGCCGCTCGGTCTCCTCGCTCGCGCGCGGTTGTGCATCCCATTTCGTCTATCGAATTCCGATTTTATCGATAATCCTCGTGGCAGAGACTTTTAATTAATTATCAGCTCCCTCCTATGACGCACATGGCTGGCGCCAGCGCGCGTGCGCAGCGGGAGCCCGCGGTGCTGCTGCTGCTGCTGCTGCTGCTGCTGCTGCTGTTGTTGCCGGAGAAGTCGGAGGCAATGCATCACATATATGGGGCATTCCACCCCGTTTCGACCTGGATTTGACCTCGACCTCTCCGATTTGGCTCGTCATTTTTTGTTGGCTAAGCTGGATCCTCAACTGCTAAAAAAATGTTATTTTTTCTATGGCATTTTTTTATATCTTTTTTTAAGTGACACATCGAATACTATAATTTTTTAATCTAAAAAAATTCTGAAAAATACTTGGTTCAGTACGAAAACTTTCTTGCTTATAGCTAAAGTGGGAAAGACTTTCCTTCATATATTTTTACAGCGTTTTTAATTAAGAATATTATTTAAAAGATAAAAAATAAAATTAATCTACTGTTGTAACGTTTCTTTGTGTAAAACTGGATGTCTATGAATTTTTTCAGATTTTTCCGAACAATGCAGTTTTTTTATGTTTTTTTAAAGTGACATATCGAATGCCATAATTTTTAAATCTGACAAAATTATGGAAAATACTTTGTTCGCTATCAACATTTTCTAGCTGACAGCAAAAGCGGGCTACTTATAGCTTTTTTCTTATAGTTTTTGAACTTTTTTTTATTGAAAAAATGATAATTTAATGAAAAAAAGCTTAAAAACTATAAGAAGAAAGATCTTGCCCACTTTGGCTATCGGCTAGGAAACTTTGATACTCAACAGAGTATTTTTCAGAATTTTTTCAGATTCTTAAATTGTGGCATTCGATAATGTCACTTTAAAAAACATAAAAAAACGTTGTATCGTTCGGAAAAATCTGAAAAAATGTCAAAAAGTCTGAAAAATATCATAAAAATTCAGTCTTACATAAGGTAACGTCTTAACGGTATTTTATTTTTTTGTTTTTAAAATAATTCTGTAATAAAAAAAGAACTCCAAAACTATATGAAGGAAAGTCTTTCCCACTTTGGATAGAAGCTAGAAAGTTTTGGTATTGAAGAAAGTATTTTTCAGAATGTTTTCAGATTTTTTAAATACGGCATCCGATATGTCACTTTAAAAATATATTTAAAAAAAGTTGCCATAGAAAAAAAATATACATTTTTTTATGCAGTTGAAGGCCTAACTAAGCATACAAAAAATTACGAGACACATCGAAGACGTCAAGGTCAAATCCAGGTCGAAACGGAGTGGATTGCCCCATATACACGTGCAACTTTGTCGGGTCACCCGAGCGTAAATGCACCGCTTTGACTCCGTGCGCGGCTGAAAAGCCCGGCCCGGCCCGGCCGAGGTTTCCCATACATCCCGCGCGCACGAATATTTTCGACGATATACAGGCGATTGCGCAGAAGCCCGGTTCTCGCCAGAGATGTCAGCTGTTCGTTACTTCTGAAAACATACTTTTTAAAATTGGTCCTATAATTTGCCTAACATTAAAAGTTTAGTAAAAGTGGCACATACGTTATATAACTTAATGTTTTTACTTCATAGAAAATCCTTAAGGAGTCTCTCTACTTTGGAAAAAACGCTATTTTTATCAATTTTTTTTTAGAATACTGTTATGTTTAGCGATATAAACGTTGGGCTTAACAAAGGCATTCGTAAATTACCAAAAAAAAAAATTGATTTTAGTCACTAGTTTAGTGTGAAAATGGCAGGTAAACAGGAGTTCGCAAAAAGTAGGTAGGTGTGCGCTGTTGAGAAAATCTCAACAATGGCCGAGTCGAATCAAAAAACTTAAATCGTATTATGTTCAGTATATCATTGGCTATATATTCTAGCAGAATTATTCATGTATTGGCGAAAATAACAAAATGGTGGACAAAAGAAAAAAAATTGAAAAAAGGTGTTTTTTGCATGTTTTTAGGCAGCATTCAACGTTTGGAAAATACCTTCTCTGATCTTTCTGAAATTTTCAGAAGATACTTTTAAATATATAAACTTTCGAAAGATGCAAAAAAATGATTGATTTAAAAAAAATTGTAAAGTAAAGAAACCCCTTAAGAGACATTTTTGGCAATAAATTTCATGAAAAAAATAATAAAAAAGTACATGTAACGAGCAAAAGTAACGATGGCTACTCCCATCGTTATTCGTTACTCGATACATTTACTTTTTACATATTTTTTCATTTAATTCAAGGCCAAAAATGAATTTTAAGGATTTTATGTGAAGTTAAAACATTGAGTTACATAACGCGTAGGCTGGCTTTTAATAATAAGCAAATTATAGGATAAATAAAGAAAAGCGCGTGTTTTGAAGTAACGACCATCTCTGGTTCTCGCACCTGCGGAATTATATTGGTCGCGATATGTTTTTGCCCCGGTGGCCTGGTTCTCGTCGACGTTAAACTTTCAGTACGTTGCCCGCGTGCACTGATCTTGACATCCGAGCGCGAAAGTCCAGACACACGTCGTAGTTTTTTATTTTCCTTTATTTATATCGTCTCCCGCGGGACACTCGGGGCCACATTTTCGGATTCAATATTTTACCGAGTGAGGCGAAATAAACAGACTCCTGTCCTGGAATGATAAATGAGCCAAATGCATGCGACACTTTTTTTTTCTGATTTTCATATTTTTCCGACACATGCTCGCTATGAGAATATCATTATTATTCAGAGCTGGGCAAAATACTCGGAAATACTTAAAATACATAATACTTTTTGTGCTTAAGATACTAAATACTTTGTGTACTTAAAATACATTTGTAAGTGCTTCGTTCAAGTACTTTTTAAAATACTTCGTAGAAATCAATGGTATGTCCATTGACGATGAGTAGGCTTGGGGAGAATCAATTTAAGGTAGTCTTTGCAGCTGATTTCGAGTTTGCATAAGTTTTTACAAAATGAGAGGCAATTACAAACACTTTTCGATAATATAAAAATCTGAAAAAATCATGCATAGTAAAGGCGTTAAAAAGATTCATTTTGAATAATAAAATACGTATGGATTTTTTTTTAGAATTTCCTCTTTTTCTTAAATTGCGTTTTTTTTAACGCAAAATGAGGGGAAAAAAATCGAAATTTTTTAAAATTAGACAAAATTCTGAAAAAATGCATACGAATTCAGAAAAATTGGTGAATAATTTTCATAAGATAAAAAAAGATTACTCGCCGGATAATTTGTTGAACAATTCATTTTTTCATTAATTTGTTAATAATAGTTTGAAATTATTATGCAAAATCAATTTTTTCAGCACCTTGAGTATGTCTGATTTGTTCAGATTTTTATCCCATCGAGAAGTGATCGAAATTTGATCTGAAACTTACGTTTAAGGGAACTGTTCCGAGAGGACTAGCACCTCGGCTTCAGCTAATCGTACAGCCATTCTTAAAAAACGAAAATGTTACCGAATATGAAGTAGACGCAAAAGTATTTTTAATTCTACTTACAAAATAATATTGCATTGAATACAATATTATTTTATATTATTTTTATTGTATTGTATTGTTGTGATTTCTTTTTTTAACGATCTCTTTCTAGGTACGAATTTTTCTTTATTTCTCTCAACCGAATTTCAAATAAAAATCCGGGTGACTGCCAAGTAACGTGGTTTTCGCAAAATGAAGCCGCGATATATTTTTACAGTCACCATTTACGCGTCAGAGGACGCGACCTTTGACTGAATCGGGTCGTGGACAAAATAATTCCGTGAATTCTTCAGAATTGTTATTTTCATAACGGTCATAGCGAAAGTGGTCTGTGTAGGTATTCGAGGATGGAGGAGGATGGAGGGGAGAGAGGATCGCGAATTACGATGTAGGTACCTGTGACATTCCGCGCGCGCGCACAATAGAAGATGAGCTACATGGCAGAAGGAGCCGGGAGCGAGGTGCTGGTAGTCCAACCACCAGTCATCCAGAGTGATATTTATTGGAGCAGACGGCATTGTGCCTCTTCGTGCTGCTATCGGCTCGTCGTGCGTCTCGATGTAAACACTGCGCAGCAACGGCTCACTCTCTCTCTCTCGGAATGACAATATAAGTCGATAGAAACAGGTCTTCCCGAAGCGTTGCTATTGATTTTATGCATTCACTACTGCATCGTATAAATAAGTAAATAAATAAATAAATAAATAAATGAATGAATAACACTTTGGCTTAATGACGACTCTTTGTATACATTACAACTATCGCGATTTGTCTCCTTGATATCCCAGAATAGAAAAAGTCAGCTGCAAGTTGACCCAAATACAAGAGAGAGAATCCTTGACATCTCATTTTTTCATTCGGGCAAACTTTAACGAACGGAACTCAAACCTTTTGCTTATTGATCGAAGAATCATAATGTATTACAAACGACCTAACTCTTTTCTTATCAGAAAAGGAAAATTAAACATTTTAAGAAAATTATTAAACTTTTTGCTTCCTCATAGAGGAAGCTTTGTTTTCATAAAGAACATTTTTTCGTGATTTTCATACCAGTATGCATAGAATTGTCAAAAACGTCGAGAAAAGTGGTTTAGAAAAAATGTCCGTATGTGTAATTCAATGGACTATTACTCAGCAACCGTTCGAGCGATCGGGCTCGAATTTGGCACGCACGTTGAGTAGTTGCCCGGCTTTGAATGTTGGGATTTAAAAAAAACAATCAGCCATTTTGATTTTGAGTAATTTTTAATTTCTTGAAAAAAGGGAGTGGTTGCTCTAACTTTCGTAAAAATTAGACGATTTTGCTAAATAGTTGTTCATAAATAAAGATACGTGAAACATTGTTTGGTATTGCATTTGGGCGAAATCGGTAAAGCGGTTCGGATTTTATAGATGCATGTTTGAATTTTTCGATTTTTTTTTTTCTCCAAATCATGTCGAATTTCACCAATATAACTGAAATGTTTTACAGACGAAAAGGAACATGCAGTTCTGCTACGTTCCAAATTTGACGATGATCGGTAAAGTGGTTCAGATTTCACGACATTTTGAAATTTTTTCAAGTTTTAGGTTTTCGCTCAAGCATCAGCAAAAGTTAATAATGTGAGACAAAATTCGCAATGCTTCCTCTATGAGGAAGCCAAAAATAATAAAGAAACTTCCTCATGGAGGTGGCTTTGCGAAAAATGAAAATGAAAGAGGAAGCAGAGTGCAAAGTTCTGCTTGGCATCCTTTTGTTATGTCTATCAACATCGCATTATTATCATTTATTCGGTAAAAAGGGGATTTGGAATTTCTTAAAACAGTTTTATCGACGGTCCGTGATGTTATTTTAATTCACAATCAAACTTGGCGGTATCATCGGTAAAGTTGATGCTTAGCTGACTCTTTATCGTATCGCGAGTTCGATTTCAGGCTGGAAATGTGCACGTTGCGCATCATGATATCACTAATATCTTCGATTATTAGTGCGCGCTCGTGCGAGGAATCCTTTCGCCACGCGCCATTGTTGCAATATCTCAGAGCAGCGATAAGCGTCGGCCGCCCCTTTTTAACGACACGTTTTCGATTTTCCACATTCGTTTCAACATTCGCTATCGAATCGCGTTCACTTCTTCTACGACGCCTTTTGAAATTCCAGAACCCGATATTACGCATTCCGATTGTTCGCATTTCCTATTGGCCACATTCCGTTACTATTTCCATACAGTGTATACGGCGAGAAAATGTGGGCAATCGAAATTTGTGTTAAGAAATGAGAGATATTTCGGAAAGGGAGACTGTTTGAGGCGAGGTGAAACCTACTCTGTCGGTAATAAACGCACTGTTAACATTTATTCTCACGATGGCAAGCTTTTAGGATGGAAAAAAGAGTTTACGGAAAATTTCCCGAAAACATACCCTGGAATTTAATTTTTGAAAAAAAATCGATTTTTCAAAAATTTTACAGTGGCCTCGTAACCCCTTAAAAATCTAAAGAATCTAACGAGCTGTTTTAAAAATACAATTTGTGACGGCGTAGGTGTATGTGTACGTCCCTATCAGTCGAGGCATTGTTCTTTCGGAGAATTGTACTTTCGGAAAATTGTGTTTTCGGGGAATTGTACTGTCGGATAATTGTGTTTCCGGGGAATCGTATTTTCGGAAAATTGTATTTTCGGGGAATTGTACTTTCGGAAAATTGTGTTTTCGGGGAATTGTACTTTCGGCAAATTGTGTGTTTCAAGGAATTGTACTTGTTGAAATTATGGAGTCACATTTGATTGAAAATAATATTTATTTTATAAACCACAGACAGAGCACATGTTCGTATGACAACTTGAACGCGAGGGAGCAATCGTTTCTTTTTCAAACAAGGGTTGTCATAGGGATTCAAGCAAGAAACATTCGAGGGAACTGAATACAGTTCCGAGCGCATCAATTTAAATTCCAATAGTACTTTCTGAAAATTGTGTTTTCGGGGAATTGTACTTTCGGAAAATTGTGTTTTCGGAAAATTGTACTTTCGAGAAATTGTTATCGAGAAACTGCTTTCGGGAATTTTTTCGGATACCAAAGAAAAGTCTGATGTCATCGATCTTTTAATTTTATAAATGATGTAGACCTTTCTTTCTTTCTTTCTTTGAAGTGATCTTTTAATTTAAAATGAAGTAGATCTTTCTTTCCTGTTATGGCTCTTGATGCTGCTCAATCAATAACGAAAACTGTACAGCAAATTTTCCCGCCCAAAAAATCGAAAAACCAACTATGGTGCAGAAATAAACTTTGATTCCAGTATCTCTGCCGCATTCAAATTGAAAGTAATTCGAGAGAAATACACGACACGTGGTACATCGGCTTCAAAGATCTATACCGAGATCCGACCACGCGCCGGATAATCGCAAAACGACAAATCATTATCGAAATCGCTGTATATGCGATATGCGGTCGTTACATTGTCGCCGGACTCGTTGCGACGTCAGACTCGAAATGTTGAAGAACTTGGAAGAGATTACGTTTTTCTAGCTGAATCCGATAATGAATTGTAAATAATTCGTCTGGCTGGCCTTTTCCCGCACTCGGTTCGCACTCGTCGGTCGCTATCAGCAGAGTCCGTCACTATTTTACTCCACTTCGGCTTATCGCTGTACAAGAATCTCCCGCGCACGATAAGACAAACGAAAATCCAATGATTGGGACGCGAGAAAGGTTTTCCCCCACCTTTCGACATTTCCTTATCGCCGACTTCGACAATCTTTGCTCCAGTTACGGGCTGTAATAAAATGTACTAAAATAGGTATCCAAATAGTATCCGTAGAAAAAACATGATATTTCGGCCATGATAAAAGTAAAAGTAAATTGAATACTTCGAAATAACTTTATCATATATTGACTAATGTTTTTTTAACGGTAGTTCTGTCGCTTCACCCTCACTTCGCATAAGTTTTTGAAAAATTAGAGGTAATTGTCGACACTTCTCGGTAATATAAAAATCTGAAAAAAAATCATACATATTTTATAGGAGCTATTTATATAGATGAAATAGACATAGCACGATATAGATGAAAAATAAAATTGTTAAACGAATCTTTCGACAAATTAATTTTTTTTTTCGATGAAAATGATTTGTTTATTTTTCTAAATACGTACGAATTTTTGCAGAAAAAAGAACCAATCATTTTCATCGAAACAAAAAAATTGGGTTGTCGGAAGATTTGTTAAACAATTTTATTTTTCATTAATTTGTTAATAACATTTTGGAATAATTATAATGTCAAATTAATCATTTCAGCATCTACATAATATGAATGATTTTTTGACAGATTTTCATATTGTCGAGAAGTGTTTGCAATTCGCTCTCATTTTTCGGAAACTTATGAGAAGTGAGCGTGAAGCGACAGACCTACCTTAAGACGATGTGATATACCGACGCGCACCTCAAAAGTTTCGGACAGCTTTTTGTCGCGAATTATGAACGGATCACAGTGAAAATTGAAATACAGACGCCCGTAATGTGAATTTCGGGAATGATTTGGTCAGAATTTTGATTTTCAATTAAAAAAATGCTGTCGGTAATCGATTTGTATTTTTTTTTTTTTTTTTTTTTTTTTTTTTTTCGAAAATTAAAATATTGACTAATTTATTCCCGAGATTTACATTACTGGCGTCTGTATTTTAATTTTCACTTCGATCCGTTCATAATTCGCGACAAACCGCTGGTCCGAAGATTTTCGGCGCTCAGTGTTTCACATGCCCTTAACCCCTTCAGCGGCAATGAAGCCATATGGTGCATGCATTTCCCTATTATTATCCAATTATTTTCCGATCGGCTTGATTGATTTTCGTGAAATTTGGTACTCGGGGGCTTTAAGGGTCGCTGATTACAAATCCGAACTCAAAATTTAGAAACAAAAAATAGCAGACTCAATATAAGAGATACAAAATGTGCGCACGATTTCGTCTGCCGCTGAAGTGGTTAATAGTATATTCGGATGCGAGTATGATGAAAGGCACGACTACGATTTCCGTAGCGCTAATATTTAACGCTTGTTTTCGGTAGTACTTCTCGTAAGGAACAAAAAAGTTCATGTGAACTATGGTCCTAACTGCTTTAGTTTCCGAGATAATTAATTTTTAACATTTTAATCGGGCGTAAAAAATGGTCAGTATTACGATACTTGGGACGCTAGGATTTGACCGTGGATTTATTATTCTCATGGACCTAAATATAACAAAAGCGGACATTTTTCGCTTTCGTAACGAATTTTTACGAGTTTTTCCTCGACAATATGCGACAGTATTTACCGTTGAAGAATTACAGATGGTTGTTTAGGACGACATTTCGTTGATGGGCAAACAAAAGATTGTAATGTTTAAACGGTGAATACGTGAAGCATCTCTCAAGGAAGAGAATGAGCTGCGATAAATAAAAAAACGAACAAAAAACCCGGTTTATATTCTTTAAAAAAAGCTGCCTGGTCAAGACCATATAACAATCACCATATACAAATCACCATAAACTATAGCCAATTGATTCATAAATCTTGTGTAAACGATTTTCAAAAATTGCCACTCATTTGACTAGTGCGTAGCGCTCTAACCTCCTTAAGCTGCAGAGATTTGAAATATCGATTGAAAAACGATGACGACGCCTGTTGACAGTGCGAGCGTGAAGGACAAAGTGCGTATAAAGATACATATGTTACGAGGCTTCCGCGAAACATAAAGATTATGAATGCGGTCTGGAGACAAAGAAGGGAGAGTCCCACAGATGCGATTCCTTTCTCAGTCCGCCGGTAGCAAAAATATTCCAAGTCCAGATAACAATCGAATCGCGTCGAGTTTTTCGAGTGGCTTATGGTCATACCATGGGGAATCGTCGCAAACTGCTCGGCCCATAACGGAACGACGGAAATAGTAATAGTAGTAACGGCAGGAAGAATAGTACGTATCGAAATAGGAGAATACGGGGAAGATATCAAATTAAGTGATGAAATTAAGGGGTTAGGTGGGTCTCAGAGGCTCAAGAAAGGGTATTTCTACAATTTTTTTTTTATTATATCTGATGAAAAATTTTATTTAAACAATTTATCATATCAAATATACATATTTCACGAGTACTTTGTGAATTTTTCGTTTCAAAGTTTCGTTTAAATTCAGCCGTTGCGAGCTCATTTCCCGTGACCTTGCAACAAAAAGTGCTCTCACCGTGGACACGATAACTCATGACTGGTTCATCGAAAATGACGAAACAAAAAATTTTCCGTTAGTACATGAATAGATCTCGTGCTTGAACGAAGGAAAAAGACAGAATTGAAATTTGAACTTTTGACAGAGTTGTGAACAAAATATCCCATTTTCCGGCAAATTTTCACCATTTTAATATAACTTTTCACCGAAAAGTTATAAACCGATCTTATTCAAATTTCGCACACTTCTTCAAGATAATATTATCTAGTGCTTGAACGAACTCCAAGCACTAGATAACTTCAAGCACGAGATAATATTATTTTGAAGAAGTGTGCGAAAATTGAATAAGGTCGGTTTATAACTTTTCGGGAAATCGTGTCCACTGACTTCAAAAATAGTTTCGAGAAAATCGCGATTAAAGTTTTGAAGAGCTAAGTTTGTGGTTAAGCGCGCGGCTTCCGAAGGTTCTATCTCTTAGAATTTTACTCGGATCGATTTGGAATTTTGGGAGAATATTTTAGACATATTGTATTATGAAAGAAGACAAAAAAAAAACGATTTTTTGAAATTTTGAAACCCTACTAATGCCTTAAAGAAACATTGGCAAGGATGGGGTGCAGGGAGAGGGTTTCCAACGTGGGTTTCAAGAATATCAAGTGTCGACTATGTAGGCCAGAGGAGAAGACACCTTAGTTCACATTGCAAATGTACAGAGGCTCAGAAGGTGACGTGAACCGACGCGATAGATGGATTGGAAGAGTGGTAAACAAGCGAAGGGCGTCGTAAGGAATAGTTGATTAGCAAGGCGTTATGAACAGGAAAATCTGCGACCGTTCTTTGTAACTACATATCGAAATTTGAGAGAATGGCAGAAAATAATGATTAAGGTAGTCGGAGCGGTACAGTCTCGGGAAATGTGAGATTCAGAGAAAATTTCGAACGTTTCCCAATGGAATAAAAATCTGAAAAAAAATCAAGCATATAGAAGGTGTTTGAAAGATTGATTTTGCGTAATACAAATTGCAAAAAGTTATTACCAAATTGATTTTTAAAAAATGTTGTTTAACATATTACCCGGCAACCTAACTTTTTTTTTTATGAAAATAATTTGTATATTTTTCTTAACACGTATGAATTTTTCCAGAATTTTTTCGAGATTTTGAAATTTGCCAAAAATAGCTCAACAAAATCACGAAATTTCGAAATCACAAAAAAAAATCTGAAAAAATGCATACGTATCGAGAAAAATAAACAAATTATTATTATCACAAAGAAAAAGTTAGGTTGCCGGGTAATTTGTTGAACAAGTTTTTTTAATGAATTTGTTAATAACTTTTGGGAATTATTATTATTACGCAACATCGATATTGCGAACACCTTCTATATGCTTATTTTTTTCAGATTTTCATTCCGTTGGGAAACGTTCGAAATTCTGTCTAAATTTCTCTGAATCTCGGACACCTTAAATCGGAAATGTTTCCTATTACTAAAGAGGATTATTGTACAAGAAGGGAACTTGTGAATGTCCGAAAGGGTATAAAGAAAACTCATTGGAATAAAGAAATAACCAACTATATTTCCCTCGAATAAAAAAGTTACAAAAATATTCAATTAATTGTTACATTTATAAAAAAAAAAGTAAAATAAAGTGCAAAGAAATTCTTTTGAAAAAAGGCTCAACTATTGGACAAGTGAATTATCAATCTACAAGACGCCTACACATATCATTCGGTTAATCCCTGCGAAACGTGTTTCATCGGTTGTATCACTGATTGTGACACTCTGGCGTAGATGCGATTATGTCACGATCGTCAATTGCTCGCGCAACGGAACCGTTGACGAAAAAAAAAACACATCAACGTGCAAGCGCATCTTCGCGTTGCGTGTGCACAGAGAGGCTGACAAAACGTCAACTTAGGAAGTATCGAATTATAGGCTCAATCAACGCAAATTATCATCATCATTATTATCACTATCATCATCTCAAAACCCGTCGATAATTACTGCGTCATTTACTACCAAGAATTAATGTGATCGTCAATGCGCCGAGAGTCCATCCACAGCTGGACAAAGAACCGGGTACTTCAAGTGCCCGGTAATTCAAGTAGTCCAGCACTTAAAATACTTATTACTTACACGTCATCAGTACTTGAAGTACACATTACTTACAAGTCCTTAGCGCTTGAAGTACTCATTACTTACAAGTTCTCAGTACTTGAAGTACTCATTGCTTGCAAGTCCTCAGTACTTAAAGTACTCATTACTTGCAAGTTCTCGGTACTTGAAGTGCTCATTACTTACAAGTGCTCAGTACTTAAAGTACTCATTACTTGCAAGTTCTCGGTACTTGAAGTGCTCATTATTTACAAGTGCTCAGTACTTTAAGTCCTCATTCCTTGCAAGTTCTCAGTACTTGAAGTACTCATTACTTACATGTTCTCAGTACTTGATGTACTCATTACTTACATGTTCTCAGTGCTTGAAGTACTCATTACTTACAAGCTCCCAGTACTTAACGTACTTCAAGTATCAAGTAACGAATACTTTTCGTTTTCAGGTACATTTTGTAATTTATAGTACTTTTGATTTTGTAACGTATTTCGTGAGCCGGGACGACAGGGACGACCGCCGACCGTGCCAGGTCACGACCAATAACAGGTCAAATAAATCGACAACAATATATCACGTTACTCACCAACTTCTTAGAGGATTACAAGCTCATTTTTAAAAAGGCATTGATGATGGTAACTAAGTTGTATTTATTCTCAGTTTTGAATCAGAAAAACAAAGAACCCAGATAGAAAAATGACGGCACGGTTTTCTATCTGGGTAATATATTACACGGATTGTTAACCCCTTCAGCGGCAATGACGCCATATGGCGCATGCATTTCTCGATTATTATTCAATTATTTTCCGATCGGCTTGATTGATTTTCGTGAAATTTGGTACTCGGGGACTTTAAGGGTCGCTGATTACGAATCCGAACTCAAAATTTAGAAATAAAAAACAGCAGACTCTATATAAGAGATACAAAATGTGCGCACGATTTCGTCTGCCGCTGAAGGGGTTAAAAACTAAACTAAAGACGAAGTTGCCACGCAGATTGTATATGAAGTAATTGAAAATACATCATACTTAGTATTTGAGAAAGTACTTGAAATACAGGGAAGTACTTGACATTTTAAGGACAAATACTTGAAGTACAGAACATGTTTTTGTAAATTTAAGTACAATATTTAAAGTATGTTTGAAGCACTTTTTACTTCCAATGCCGATTTTTCAGTACTTCGCAAGTACCGGGTACTCGAAGTATTGCTCAGCTCTGCGATCACCAACGTCGATGGGCACGAGAATTTCCAACTATATACATATAGCAGTGCAATTCGATTGCGGCCGCCAATCGATGCAACAGACCGCGTGACGCGCTCAGCGCGACGATTCGGTGTACGTTATAGCTAGCTGCTGATCTCTCGCCACGTGCCGACCGTCGTGCCGTACCGCGCCGCCGATACAACAAGCAACCGGTGGTGACGAGATTTTATTCGCACGACTAGAATTGCCGGATTGCTTGAAAAGAATCAATTTTTCAAATCGATTCGAATTATACCCCAATGAATCGATACACCCTTAAATTGTTTTGTACACCATAATATCGATTTTTTCTTTCTATACAGAGTATCCCAAAAGTTTTGAAGTTCCTGCTACTTAACCCTGTTCGCTTAACCCTATATATGAACAGGGTTAAGCAAACAGGGTTAAGCAGCCGAAACTTTATAGTTTTTGGCTCTGTTAAACCTGTTCACTTAACCCTGTACATAAACAGGGTTATGCGAACGGGGTGAAGCAGCCGGAACTTCATTACTGTATTGGGACACGCTGTATAATAACAAATAAAGAAATGTGGATCGATCTGGAACCGAATTGATCAATTCGGTGGATTAATCGGTCCGAAAAGATCAATCCAAAAATCGTTTAATTGGTGAGAAAAAAATCGATCTTTCGATAGATCGATTAAAAATTGGATTTTTCGATTAATCGATTAAAAAACGGCAAGTTTACTGTATGCACATTTTTGCGATGGAAAATCGCCGCTGAGAAGACACTCGCGACGAGCTCGCGAGAGTCGACGAGTAGCGCGCGGAACGAGAGAGGAGAGAGAGGAACGCCGCAGTCATATGGTAACGCCCGAGCATCGCCGGCTATCAGTATTAACCCGGCAACGCTGACGAGCAGTCGCCGAGGACCCGACCCGAGCAATCGTTTGTCTCGCGTCTCGACGACTGCATCACAATCGAACCGAGAGTTCCCCGGCGCCACAATCTCGATCGTCGCTATTTTTTTTCCCGTCTGTCGACTTGAAACGACTTCTGGGTCCCGGCGACGAAACGAAAAGATAACAGTTACCGTAGCCGCAGCTGGCGACCTTCGCCCGTCTCGCAGGACACCAAAGGGACAACATCTCGTGTTGTTGTCGTCGTCGTCGTCGTCGGAGCGATTTCATGACCACCGTGTGCAAACACGAACGAAGGTCTCGTGCGATCTATTCGCGAGTGTCGAATGACTAAAAGGATAACGTTTGTTTCATTTTCACCAAAGGAAACAAATGTACGGCCCAGCTCGGATGGAAAATTCATAATAATGCCTCAGTAAACGAAAAATAAATTGCTAAACAAATTGTTTATTGAATGTGTCAAATGTATAAATTGTAATAAGTAAAAGGAAAATGTTTGTTTTATTTTGACCAAAAGAAACAAATGGACGGCGCAGCTTGGATGGAAAATAGATAAAAATGCCTCATTAAATAAAAAATAAACTGCTCAAAAAATTGTTTATTGAATTGTGTCAATTATATAAATCATAATAAGTTTAGTTACAAAATTGTAAAAAAAGTAACAATTTTTTTACAACAAATGACACTGCGCAGGCGCAATAATCCATAATTATGATTAAAAGGAAAACGTTTGTTTGATTTTGACAAAAGGAAATAAATGTTCGGCGCACTTCGGAAGGAAAATCATAAAAAATGCCTCAGTAAACGAAAAAGAAAATTGCTAAACGAATTGTTTATTAAATGTATCAGATATGTGAATCTAAAAGGAGAACGAACTGATTTTGACAAAAAGAAACAAATGTTCGGCGCAGCTTGGATGGAAAATCATTAAAAATGCTTCAGGAAACAATAATTATAAATTGCTAAACAAATTGTACATTCAATGTATTTGATATATAAATCATAATATGTTTAGTAAAAAAGAAAAGAAACCGAAAACTGAAAGGAAAACAATTTGATTTTGAGAAAAAGAATCAAATGTTCGGCACAGCTCGGATGGAAAATCATTTTAAAAACGCCTCTGTAAGCGATAAATAAATTGCTAAACAAATTATGTATCAGATATATAAATCACAATATTTGTAATTAAAAAAAATGATTATAAAAACGTAAAAATGTCTCTGCGCAGGCGCAGGAAATAACCCATCATCATTTTCTGAAAACATAATTCTTAATAAACAATCGATATTTTCGTTCTGATACCGCGAAGATATCGATGTGGAAAAAGTGTCGCGAAGTGAAAAGATTTTTCTACGGAGAAGCAGAAAAAGAATTGGCGTGGCGAGAAAAGTGGTGGGAGGGTCAAAGTTCGAGAGTCCGTTTGGCGCTGCTGCTGCTGCTGCTGCTGCTGTTGCTGCTGTTGCTGCCGTTGCTCTCCTACTCGTGGCGGCTGACTCTCTTTATTCGACGAATCTAATCGCGCGAACGCGTCGCCTCGATAAGGTCGAGGAATCCTCCCTGCTGGGCCACTCGCGCGCTGCTCGCGGCGATCGCACTCGTCAGCGCTCGAGCGCGCGCGTCGGCACCGCTCGCCTCGTCGCTTCGTCACTCGTTCTCCGCCGGTCGCGTCGGCACCAAACAAGACGAGGAAGACGAAGTGAAATCGTCGACGAAACTGTGCCAATCGCCGCGGATGCCAATTTTCTCCGAGTGTTTTTTCGTTCGATTGTTGTTGTTTTTTTTTTTTTTTTTTTTTTTTTTCTTCGACGATGTCGGCGACGGTGAAGGCGGCGAGGAAGAACATCGAGCGCGGGACGTTCAAATGTGCCACGAGAGGTTCGCGCGTGTGCGACGAGAGTTGAATCGACGAAGGGTCGAACAAAAATTAAGGTAGTTGTAGCGCGCGACGCTGCTCAATCTCCGAAAAAGTGAAAATAAAAATAGAATTTCGGACACTTCTTGATGGGATATAAATCTGAAAAAAATCAAGTATATAGGAGGTGCTCGAGAGATTGATTTGGCATGATAATACTTCCAAAATGTTATTAACAAATTGATGAAAAATAATAATTCTTTAACAAATCCCCCGTTTACCAAACTTTTTTTTCATATGAAAATGATTTGTTAATTTTTCTGCATGCGTATGAATTTTTTCCGAATTTTTTGTAACTTTTGAAAATTGGTTTGTTTTTTACATTGTTCGAGCTGTATCTTCGGATCTATTTGAAAGATCGTGCGGAAACTTCTTGGGTGTAATCGGTGGTTCTATAACTGACACATATCCAAAATTCAGGAATTTTCGCACATTTTTCACAATAAAGAAAATAAAAAAACAATTTTCGAAAGTTACAAAAAATTCGGAAAAAATTCATACGCATGAAGAAAAATTAACAAATCATTTTTATATGAAAAATAAACGTTTTGCGAAACGGGGATTTGTTAAATATATTTTTTTTTCATCAATTTGTTAATAGAATTTTGGAAGCATTATTATGCCAAATCAATCTCTTGAGCACCTCCTAGATACTTGATTGTTTTTCAGATTCTTATCCCATCGAGAATGATGTTAAAGTTTGCAATGGTGGATTGGAACGAAAATAAAAAAGAAAGTTATCCTAATGAACTCAAAATATCGTACTGAGTATAAAATGTTATGATATAAATAATGTTAGAATCGTCAAAATAATGATTTTTTTGTTATTTTCGTTGCATTCGAACGATGCAAACTCCAACATCAGCATGAAGAACTGTCCGAAATTCTATCTCAATTTTCACTTTTTCGGTTCGCGCCCTAGAACTACGTTAAATAAAATACAAAAATAAAAATTAACAAAATAAATAAAAGCCGTGCTTATAATTTCGCAACAGATTTACATAACTCGCGAAGGACTCTTGAGTTTTTCTGATTCGTCGGTTGGAACGAGTTGTAACTGGTGGTCGTGTGTGTCTATGTGTTTGTGATTGGCGAACGAGAGAAAGAAAGAGAGAGAGAGAGAGAGAGAGAGAGAGAGAGAGAGAGAGAGAGAGAGAGAGAGAGAGAGAGAGAGAGAGAGAGAGAGAGAGAGAGAGAGAGAGAGAGCCGCTCAAACGTTTGACGAATCGAAAGACGGCTGACCACTCGAAGATCGTCGGCGATCGTCGAGCTTGCGAGCCTCGAGAAAAAAAAAATATATAAACGCCGCGAGGGTCTCTCGAGTGTCGAGTGATTGCCATTAATCGTCGTTACGCTCTCGACAAATCGATACAGCAGCGTCGCTGGAATCAATTTTCGAGATCTGTCTCTCTCGCTGCTTCTGACTTCGTCCGGGTTTGCAATTGAACTCTATCTATCAGGTTCGCTCGTCACGTGCGACGAGTTTCCAGCGCGAAGCGCTACTCGATAAGCGTCGAGTGTTTGGTGCCGTAATTTACCTGGATTCGGTGGACATCGCGGGGATCGCGCGTCAACATAGAGAGAAACTTTATCGTGTCTGTGATAGTGAATAGCATAGCGCGAAAATTTCGTCGCTTCGATTTTTTTTATTTGGACTTGGAGCGAGGTTCGGAAATGCCAGTCGAAGTTTCGGAAAAATGTTTCGGTTTTTGATTACCTGGAGCCATCAGTGAAAATACTGAACTGTGAAAATGGAAAAATAATACAAATTTTGAAAAACTCGTCTCAGCAGTGGTAAACATTGTACAGATTAATTTGATGCTGCAACTTTCCGGGAACTTTGCGAAATTTCGTCGCTGCAACTGGAAATAAAATATAATAATAAAATTCCGTCGCTGCGGCTGGAAATAAAAATCAAATAAAAAATTTCGTCGCTGCAACTGGAAATAAAACATTTTAATAAGAAATTAAAAAAAAAAATTGTTCTTGCAGAAAATTGTGCAGAGTGAGGATTCGTGGTTGTAATTTGTCTGAAGCTTTAGAAACATTCGTCGCTGCGAGTGGAAATAAAAAATAATAAAAAAAGAAGAATTTAAATAAATGAAAAAAATTATTTGCGCGGTAGTAAATTGTGCAGAGGAAAAATTCGTCGTTGTTATTTACCCGGAAATATAAATATCAACATAAATTCGAAAAATCTTAGCCCTCCCAGCGGTGGTAAATCTTACGGCACAAAGATTTGTCGCTATAATTCACGCCGGAACTTTGCGGAAATCGGCGATTGCGAGTGAATATACTGACTATTTTTTTTCTTCTTGCGTCCCCAAAGCGGTAAATCAATCGTCGCAATAATTTTCATCGTTCGAGCCGCGTCGGTATTTTCGAGGACGTGTGCGCGTTAGTCGGCGACGCAGGATTGAATTACAGCGCAAACGAGACGATAGTGCCTACGGAGTGACGATTAACGCGTGAATGAAAGTGAATCGAGGGTGAAGGACAAGATTGCGTGCGCAGCCATGTCGAGGCCGAGGCATTCTTCGGCGTCCGGAAGTCCGCAGGTGGCTCGCGGAAATTTAGCAATGGTTCGTTTCTAAGTATCGCACGATTTGCGAATTACTCTTTTTCAATTATTTATTTATTTTTTTCCCCCTTTGATTGCTTCACGCATCAGTCACAACGGACTGACCCTAGGCCGGGCGCGACTGGGCTATGGTTGCCGGATTATTTGAAAACCATTCATTTTTCAAATCAAATCGAATTGAATTATAACCCAATCAATCGATCTACCGAAAATCGATATTTTCTCTATATGTCCTAGAAATACTGAGAATGGTAACTTATTATATCAGAAAAATAAAAAGGCAATATTTCGTAGTAATGTGAGTAATTATGTTAGAGGCTATGTGATACACAGCTAAGAATTTCGAAGCGCAATGTTAAATGCCTATAGGGCTGTCTCTCTCGCACCTAACCTCAAATTTTGGTTTTTTATTTTTTCTGAAAAAACGACTTAAGGGGTGAGATAAGTTTCAGAGGCTCAAAAAATGATATTTTTACTCATTTTTTTTTAAATATATCTGATGAAACATTTGATTTAAACAATTTATCATATCAAATAGACATATTTCACGAGTACTTTGTGAAATTTTCATTAAAAAATTCTGCTGTTTGCCTCGTAAAGTAAGTTGTACTAATACAAAAAAATTCTTCGTTCAAGCACTAGACAATTTTGTTTTGAAGTCTGCAGAATTTGAACAAGATCGGTTCGTAACTTTTTGAGAAATCGTCGTCCACCGACCTCACAAAACAGAGTTTCGGGAAAAACACGATTAAAGTTTTGAAGAGCTAGGTTGGTGGTGGTTAGACGAGAGAGATTTCCGAAGGTTCTATCTCTTAGAATTTTACTCGGATCGATTTGAAATGTTGGGAGAATATTCTAGACACATTGTATTATTTAATAAGACAAAAAGAAACTATTTTTTTTTAATTTCGAAACCCACCTAACCCCTTAAAAGGATAATAACAAATAAAGAAATGTAGATCGATCTTGAACTGAATTTATCAATTCAATGGATTAATCGGTGCGAAAAGATCGATCTTTCGTTTAATCGATAAAAAAACGGCAATCCTATCCGCACGTGGCTCGCGGAAGTTTAGCAATGGTTCTTTTCTACGTTATCGCACGATTGGCGAATTAATTTTTTTCTTCTTTCGCTGTTTTTTTTTTTTTTTTTTTTTTTTTTTTTTTTTTTTTTTTTCAATCGCTTCACGCACCAGTCACATCAAAACCATCCGAGCGCTTCGACCTCCTCGGTGCAACTGCAGCGCCAATAACGGGAGACACGAAAGAAATGCTTCGGGAGTCTTCTGCGCAAGAACAATGATTTATTTATAGCACGCAACAACGAAAAAGTAACGTTAGCTCGACGCGTCGGCTCCCTCTCACTCTCGGTTGATAGTGCAACTACTCGTGTTTCCGTAGCAGCTACAGTTGCCGGATTGTTCGAAACGAATGAATTTTTCGAATCGATTCGAATTATACCCCAATGCATCGATCTAGCCATAAATTGTCTACCATAAGATCGATCTACCGATAATCGATTTTTTTTCCTCTATACTGGGTATCCCAAAAGTTTTGAAGTTTCTGCTGCTTAACCCTGTTCGCTTAACCCTATATAGAAACAGGGTTAAGCAGCCGGAACTTCATAGTTTTTGACCCTATTAAACCTGTTCACTTAACCCTGTACATAAACAGAGTTAAGCAGTCGAAACTTCATAATTTTGGCCGCGTTAAACCTGTTCATTTAACCCTGTACATGAACAGGGCTAAGCCAACAGAGTTAAGCAGCCGGAACTTCATAATCTTTGGCCCTGTTGACCCTGTTCACTTAACCCTATGTATGAAAAGGGTTAAGCGAACAGGGTTAAGCAGCAGAAAATTCATTATTTTTGGCCCTGTTAAACCTGTTTTCTTAACCCTGTACATAAACAGGGTTAAGCAGCCGAAAATTCATAATTTTTGGCTCTGTTAAACCTGTTTTCTTAACCCCGTACATAAACAAGGTTAAGCGAACAGGGTTAAGCAGCCGGAACTTCATTACTTTTAGGACACCCTGTATAATAACATATTAAGAAATGTGGATCGATTTAGAATTGAATTTATCAATTCGTTGGATTAATCGGTCGAAAAACGATTGATCGAAAAATCAATTATGCTCTGATAAAAAGTACATGGGCCACCATTGTTGTCGATATAACTCGGCGTCTGGTTGGTCGAGGGCCGTGACAACCGACAGTTTTTGTTTGCGACAGCGCGAGATTAGACAGTTTGTCATAATGAGCGGTGCGCTGCAGCGTTGTCTAACCTCCGGTCGTATTTGCTTCCTAGTTGGTAGCAAAAAGATCGATCTTTCGATTAATTTGATTAAAAAACGGCAACCGTACTACTCGTGTCTCCGTAATAGCAACAGTAGCGGCGGCAGCAGCAGAGAAAAGCGGTGGCCACGCGCCGCGTGCTCGTCTCTCGCGAACGCCTTCTGTCTTCCTCCGCGTCGTCGCTCTTACTCTCAATACACTTAGCAATTTTTAGTTTCTCTCATTCCCCTCGGTTGTTTGCCAAGCGATAAGAGGCCCGCGATTATTACACGCGCTGCTGCTGCTGCTGCTGCTACATGAGTCTCGTCACTCGCTCGGATCTACAATGCAGACTCGGTTATCGCGATTCTCGATTAACCGAGCGCGCGCACGTCTCGGCTGTAGGGTTGCCGATTTTTAATCGATTAATCGAAAGATCGAACTTTTTCTCACCAATTAGTGATTTCCGGATCGATCGTTTTCGGACCGATTAATCCACCGAATTCATCAATTCAGTTCCAGATCGATCCACATTTCTGTATTTGTTATTATTTATTTAAAAGCAGAAACAGCCGTCGGCTGCACACTAAAAATAATTGTTCCTTAGGGGGAGCAGCCTATCATCTACGGCCTTAATTATCTTCCGGTAGATGCGACTTTAAGGGGTTATGCCACTGTAGAGGCCGAAAAAATCGGCTGTTTTCGGGATTTTTTTTAGAAAAACTGCGACGTAAATCGAGATTAACAAAAACGATGTGTATCATACATGTATACGATAATTTTTTTGAAGCGTCGTTGTGCAGCGTTTCTACGATGACGTCTTCGTTTTTCCGCGCTCCACAGCCGGACCGCGATTCCTCGAACAATTATGTTCCGATTCACTTGAAATTTTGCACATATCTTTAAAAATACATTAAAAAATGTTGTTTCGAAATAAACGCGTTTAAAGTTTGTCTTCCTAGGATGCTGCGCACCAGGCAGCCTTGCACTAAAATTCGAAAATCGAGTACTTAGAGATTTTTTCGGCCATAATCTTTTGGGACATCATTTTTGAGATCCTGAGGGACCTTTTAAAACAAAACAAAAAAAAATCGATATTTCAAAAATTCTACAGTGGCAGACTGCAACCGTAGAACCGTTAAGGGGCTGCTGAAGTAGATTTTTTTACCGACTGGTCGGTCAAAAAGTACGGTTTCGTAGTTTACAGTATACGTCGTTATTGAATTACAAAAATGTCTCAAATTGTACAGGATTATTATATGAATGTAGGCGCATCGGCGTAGATTCTCGTTTTTCGTATGATATTCCTGGAAATGTTTATATAATACGAAAAAGGTGGCAGTTGGCAATTCTAGCGGCCATATTGGTTTTCGATGGGCCTACAAAATTACGATTTTCTTTGTTTTTCAAGCGTTTTCACCCAAAATTCGAGTCTACGCCGATGCGCCTATGTTGATATTATAATCCTGTACAATTTGAGACATTTTTGTAATACAATAACGACGTATACCGTAAACTACGAAACCGTACTTTTTTGCCGACCAGTTGGTAAAAAAATCTACTCCAGCAGCCCCTTAACCTTAAGCCGTTTGTTCGGTAGAACCAAAAAACCGAAACATAATTACTTCACATTATTAAGAAATTTCAGTTTTTTTATGTTCCTGATGATATAATAAGTTACCGCTTTCAATATATTTTCTGGGACATACAGAGAGAAATTCGATTTTCGTATTTTTTTATAGATTTAGGTAGATCGATCTTTTCAATATATTTTCTGGGACATACAGAGAGAAATTCGATTTTCGTATTTTTTGATAGATTTAGGTAGATCGATCTTTTGGTACACAATTTATGCCTGGATCGATTCATTGAGGTATAGGGTTGATGTACCGTTAGTGACCACTGTACCTATTGTGGCCATTCTTATTATTTTATTCTTCATATTATTTTTTCCCCACAATTGCACGTTGATTTTTTTAACAAATTCATCTCAATTCACTAAATGACCTACCCGATGTTTTTTTATGCGATTAAATGTTTTGATGTATTCCTTTGAATGTGATGGCCACAACTGGCCCTAAGATGGCCAAAAACGGTACGTCTACCTTAATTCGACTCAATTCGAAAAATGTATTTTTTTTCAACCCTACGTCGGCCGATCGAACTCCCAATCGTTTTAACATCGGCGCTAAACAAATTATTGCCATTTTTCTAAAACGTCTGCGGAAGTGACTTCCGCGTCCCTCAATCCTTCAACGCAACTTTGTCTGGCTGGACAAATGAATATTAATTCTTAGTTAGACTAGCGCGAAACCAGCACCTCTTGCAGAGCATAAATTGGGGAAAAAAAAAAAAAAAAAAAAAAAAAACCAACCTTTGTCGTGTTTAATTCAGCGAGCAGAATATTTCCAATCGTTCGAACGACGCCCGGTAATAATTTGTATTCGGATAATCGACGTTTCACTGTAAAGCGGTGCTGGTTGAATGAATAATGCACATGTGCCGC
Source organism: Itoplectis maculator (assembly GCA_964034905.1). Taxonomy (NCBI): domain Eukaryota; kingdom Metazoa; phylum Arthropoda; class Insecta; order Hymenoptera; family Ichneumonidae; genus Itoplectis; species Itoplectis maculator. Next base: position 9,538,430 of record OZ035860.1, read on the forward strand.
GGCAGCGCGGGAAAGAAGGCGACACGAGGACGTAGGAGGACAGGAAAGAGGAAGTCGCAAAGAGTTAATGATCCGACCGGCTCGAAGATCTCTGATAAAACGCTCAAGTCGAAATCTTCGTTCGCCGAATGAGATTAAGAGTAAATAAAGTAACTTTCAAATTAACGATGATACAGTGAAAATATTAACAAAAATAATAATAATACAGTGATTTAAAAAACTATATAAAATCGTTAAGGTGAAGCACAGCATTAAGTACTGTTTAGCTTAACCACTCTGAAATTTATACGTGTGCCAACAGGTTGAAGAGGTCGAAAATATGGATTTAATCTTTAAGGGGCTGCTGGAGAGAGCTGAGCAGTATTTCAAGTACATAGAGTATTTTATGTATTTAAAATACGTACTTAAAATATTCAAATACTTTTGTGGTATTTTATGTACTTTTTCGGCACTTTAAGTACAAATACAAAGTACTTTTGACTAGGACTACCTCTCGGGACAGTCCCCTTAAACGTAAGTTTCAGATAAAATTTCGATCACTTCTCGATCGGATAAAAAGTTGAAAAAATCGGGCATACTCAAGGTGCTGAAAATATTGATTTTGCAAAATAATAATTTCAAAATGTTATCAACGAATTAATGAAAAAATTAATTGTTCAACAAATTATCCGGCAAGCCAGCATTTTTTTTCTCATGAAAATTATTTACTAATTTTTCTGGATACGTATGAATTTTTTTTCAGAATCTTGTCTAATTTTTAAAAAATTCCACCTCTCATTTTACTTAAAAAACGCAATTAAAAAAAGGACAAAGTTTTTTTTTTAATCATGCGTATTTTATTATGCAAAATTAATCTCTTCAACGCGTTTAATTGCATGATTTGTTCATATTTTTATACTATCGAAAAGTGTTTGCAATTCCCTCTCATTTTTCGAAAACTTGTGCGAACTCGACACCATTTGCAAAGACTACCTTAAATTGATTCTGCCCGAGCCTACTCATCGTCAATGGACATACCATTGATTTTTACGAAGTATTTTTAAAAGTACTTAAACGAAGTATTTTTAAATGTACTTTAAGTACAAAAAATATTTTTATTTTGTATTTTAAAAATTTTCAAGTATTTTGCCTAGCTCTGCATAAAATTCAAATGTTTGTTTGGTTTATTGATATGAACGCTTCGGCAAGGAAAAAAAAAAAGATTTTCCTAACTTTTATAACGGATTGTAAGTTGAAAAAGTGATTGGTAGACTCGCACAAATATCAAGTGCAATCAATATTATCCCACGCGATTTTTCTCAAAATTTGTTTCACAGATTCGATAAAAGTATACACATAGCTGTTTTTGAAAATGACGAATAAAGCGACGTTCGACGAATCACGGCGCTTGCTTGGTGGGAAAAACGCTTGGATTCCAATATGTCTGGTTGTGTGTTTCACGAGGTTGGAAAGGGCATCGTGGCGCCAGTCGACAGAAATACGGAGCGTGTAGTAGAGATAGAAAAAAGGGGGTCGTGGCGTCTCGCTGGCGTCTGCTTCGCTCGACGCCCTCGAGCAGCCCTCAACTTTCTCTCGGGTCTCCTTTCGCCCCCTTCCTCGCGCTTTCTCGCTTTCTCTCGCCGCCGCAGTAGTCGTTCTTCGTTCGTTCGGTCCAATCTCGATACACACTCGCGCCCGTTTCTCGGTTCAAGCAGCAGCAGCAGCAGCAGCAGCAGCAGCAGTGGCGACGCTGGCGACGGTGCGGCGTCGGTGGCTCTGGGCTCAACCTTGTGAAAACACACAGCGCGGGGGCGCTGGTGAGATGAAGATATAGTGCCATATTTTCACCCTCTTCAGTGCTTCAGTGGCTGGCGCCCAGTGCATTCGCTACGAAGAACAGAGCCTCCAATTTCCCCGGCGACGTTTTTTTCGACTCTACCAGCTTCACTCATCTTACCTATACAGTCTCAACTAAAAGTCGAGCATTGTGAAGATTTTAAATGCGCGACGCGATAACAATTTTTGTTTTTAACAAAGCAAACTACTTACCTTAGTTTATACCCTTTCAAATTATCGATATTTTGTTGATTAATATTATTAAGGGAGGTTATGCCACTGTAGAGGCCGAAAAAATAGGCTGTTTTCGAGAATTTTTTCAGAAAAACTGAAAAATGAAAAAACTAAAAAAACCGATGTTTATATCATACATGTCAGTGACTGCATACGATCATTTTTTTAAGCGATTCGTAATAAAATGGCGGTTGTTGCAGTGTTTCTGCGATGACGTCTCCGTTTTTTTTAAGCTCCACGGCCGGACCGACTCCTCGAACAATTACGTTCCGACTTCCGATTGACTTGAAATTTTGCACATATCTTTAAAAATACATTGTCTTCGACACTACGTAGGATTTTTTCGATATTTTGTTTTTTAACAAAAGGGTTATCATTTGTTATTCATCAATCATTTGTTATTAAATTAAAATTTTGCACATATGGTATTAACACATTAGTATTAGCACATTAGTATTAACTAAGCCTGGCGCTCCTTACGCTCCTCAAGGTTTCGAACAATTCGTAGCAATCCGGCCCAGCACCAACAATTCTGATGATAAATAAACAGCAAAGTCGAAAAGTACGGAAGTCACGGAAGATGGGTTTTTCCGTTTCTTTTTTTTCGGTGCAAGCGAATGAAGTTTTTGGTTGGGATTCTACGCGCGATGCTGCATCCTTAACGACAAAGGACTCGCCGGCTCAGCGCATTAGCGTGTAATCTCGCTCCGGTCCTAATTTCCACGAGTCCGTCAAGTGCGCCGCCGGAGCACATGGACTCGGCGCTAATGAGAGTTCGTTAGTGAGAGTTCGCGAGCCAAAAGCAGCGTCGAGCGCGCGCCCGCGCGCGAGCCACATGAATATAGTACGCAGTGATAAGCTCGATAGTTTCGCCGGTCAAACGTTATCGGGCCTCGCGAGCCGTCGAGTCGGGGTGATGAACGATACATTCCAGTTGCCAGTCGTTGAGCTGTCATCGTGGCGGAAACCACGTGGCTCCAACAAGTTTCTTGCAACAGAATCTTCTTCACAAAATTTATATAACATAATCTGGTATATTATACACGGAGAAAACGGGGCTCGCGAAATTAAGGTAGTTCTGTCGCCTCACGATGACTTCGCATAAGTTTTCGAAAAATGAGAGGTAATTGCCAACACTTTTCGATATTACAAAAATTTGAAAAAAATCATGCATATTAAAGGTGCTGAAAAGATTAATATGGCATAATAGTAATTAAAAAATGTTATTAACAAATTGATGAAAAATAAAATTGTTTCACAAATCTTCCGACAACTTAATTTTTTTATTTCGATGAAAATGATTCATTTATTTTTCTGAATACGGACGAATTTTTTCCGAATTTTTTCTTTGCTTTCAATTTTGTGATTTTTCTAATGCAAAAAAAAATTCATACCTATTCCGAAAAATCAACCAATTATTTTACTACTAAAAAGTGCGTAATTCGCGCCAACGTGACCATTGTTGTCGGTATAACTCGGCCTCTGATTGGTCGAGGGCTGTGACGACTGACAGTTTTTGTTTAACAGCGCGAAATTTGACAGTTTGTCGTAATGAGCGCTGCAGCGCTGGTTAACCTCCGGTCGCGCGCGTAAGCGCGCGTATTTGCTTCCTAGTGCAAAAAAAAATTCATACCTATTCCGAAAAATCAACCAATTATTTTCGTCAAAATAAAAAAACAATTGTTTGTCGGAAGATTTGCTAAACAATTTTATTTTTCATCCATTTTTCAATAACATTTTGGAATTATTATAATGCCAAATTAATTTTTCCAGCACCTATAATATGCATGATTTTTTTCAGATTTCTATATTGTCGAGAAGAGTTTGCAATTCGCTCTTATTTTTTGGAAACTTATGCGAAGTGAGTGTGAAGCGACAGAACTGCCTTAACAATATTTACTATAATTTAAAAAATTATGCTATAAACATAGGAATAAGTACTGAACGGATGGCAATTATTACTATACAACATCGTAATAATAACAAGATAAAAATGTTTCTAAATTAACCCATTAACGTCCAAGCGTCCCGATTTCTTACCAAACTTTCAACGCGATTATTTTTTATGTTATCGGCGTTGAAAAAATTTGTTTTCGGATATATCGACGTAGAATTTTATGCTCTTTCAGAATATAGGCTCAAAATTTCGATTAGACCCACAGAAAAAAAAATATGGCCGATTCAAGCGAAAAAAACGTGAAAATTTGTGAAAAAAACCTTTTTGTGCATTTTTTTTGCAATGTTACCGCAATGAATCCGTACTGCAATCGTGATCAGAGGTGATCGGAATAGTTAAAGTTTAACAGGGAATTTTCACGTAATGATCGAACCACTCATTTTTACAATATGGCGGCTAGAACGTAAATATTCTACAAAAACATAAGCTAATTTTTTTCTCGGAAACTATTGAGCTTAGCTCACATTATGTAAGGACAAAAATACCTTAGAATTGGTCAAAGAATATCCTCAAATTTTTCAAAAAATGTTTGAGATGATTTTTGGTTTTCCAAAATATCAAAATAATTAAAATTGACAATTTTTTTTTTTTTTTTTTCTTAAAAAATTTGAGAGTATTCTTTGACCAATTCTAAGATATTCTTGTTCTTAGATAATTTGTGCTAAACTCAATAGTTTCCGAGAAAAAAATTAGCTTATTTTTGTAGCATATTTACGTTCTTGCCGTCATATTGTAAAAAGGAGCGATTCAATGATTGCATAAAAATTTACGCATAAAGTAATTCGTATTGTGTCGATACATTTTTTAAGAAAAAACAAAATTTTGCAATTTTAATTTTTTTGATATTTTGGAAAACCAAAAATCATCTCAAAAATTTTTTGAAAAATTTGAGGATATTCTTTGACCAATTTTAAGGTATTTTTGTCCTTACATAATGTGAGCTAAGCTCAACAGTTTCCGAGAAAAAAATTAGCTTATGTTTTTGTAGAATATTTACGTTCTAGCCGCCATATTGTAAAAAGGAGTGGTTCGATCATTACGTGAAAATTCCCTGTTAAACTTTAACTATTCCGATCACCTCTGATCACGATTGCAGTACGAATTCATTGCGGTAACATTGCAAAAAAAAATGCACAAAAAGGTTTTTTTCACAAATTTTCACGTTTTTCTCGCTTGAATCGGCCATATTTTTTTTTCTGTGGGTCTAATCGAAATTTTGAGCCGATATTCTGAAAGAGCATAAAATTCTACGTCGATATACCTGCAAACGAATTTTTTTCAACGCCGATAACATAAAAAATAAGCGCGTTGAAAGTTCGGTAAGAAATCGGGACGCTTGGACGTTAATGGGTTAAATTGTTCATAGCGTATACGAATAGTAAATCATGTTTTGCTAGTTTTGGTTTTACTTAGAATAGAAAGAAGTTTCTGTTCGGACAATTTATAAAGGTAGCTGTTGCGTTCCGCGTTTAATATTTTATAAAAAATTGTAGGTTTTCTATGACAATCTAATCAATTTATACTATGCGTTCAACGGATTGTACTTGACCCTCGATCTCGTGGATTGGCTTCATAATTTTTTAACTGATTCTTCTGACTCAAAATAACAGTCATGATGTTTTTAAAAAACGTTTAACCAAATTTGAGTATCCTCCATTCCTTTCCATTCCTTTTTTTTTCAAACATTTCTGGAGCCATAATTAAAAAATCTAAACAACATTTCAAAAATCTGGTATCAAAAATGAAAATTTCTGGAACTAATTCGGTGATGTCCAGGATTTTATTCCTCTTGCTTGGAGCTTTTCTTACATTTTTTTTTCTCAAACCAATTTTCAAACATTTTTTTTTCAAAAGTTACAAAAAATTCTGAAAAAATTCAGGCGCATGCAGAAAAATTAACAAATCATTGTAATATAAAAAAAAGTATGGTAAGAGGGGGTTTTGTTAAACAATTATTTTTTTCATCGATTTGTTAATAACATTTTGGAAGTATTATTATGCCAAATCAATCTCTTGAACACCTCCTATATACTTGATTTTTTCAGATTTGTTTTCCTATCAAGAAGTGTCCGAAATTCTATCTTAATTGTCACCATTTCGGAGATTGAGATTGATAACTCCTTGAATTTTCACACTGCACTACAAATCATTGTGCAGCAGCAGTCTTACTTTCAGCGTTATCAGGCTTCCATCGTGAAGACACGTGGTAGTCTTTTCCCGCGACGCTGATACATATTCAAAATAACGTCGAGAAAACGCGCGCGTTTCTCCGTGACGGCCACGAGGAGAGATATCACACTTTGACACGATTCTATTCGGGGATAGAGCGCGGCGGTCGCGGTCGCGGCGTTACACAGAAGAGCAGAGAGAGAGAAGAGGAAATCGCAGCAGCAGCAGCAGCAGCAGCAGCAGCAGCAGCAGCAGCAGCAGCAGCAGCGGCAGCAGCGCCAGCGACACAGCAGCGACAGCGTGCGTGGCTGCTCTCGCACACTATTCTGCCGCCGCCGGCGCGCTCGCTCAGTATGACTGTGCGGCTTCGCTGCGGCTAATTCGGCACCGAGACTTCCCGACGATCGATGGCCACGTGCCAGTGTTGCGTAAAAATCCCTCGAATCACGACACAGCCGCACAACGAGTACGTTGATACCCTCTGCAAATTATCGCAGTACCCGCGTCTCCGTTTATTCTCCTTATTGTGAGTAAATATTTGTCCTTTTTTTACCGAAGACACTTGACCACGACAATAAAAGAAAAAAAAAAAGGAAAAGATTCTTTCCTTTCTTGATGTGCCGTTAATTGATTAATTAACAAAAAAAACCGTATACTTAAAAAGTAGATCGTTCGTTTCCTGGTCGTTTGACCTGAATCGCGTCGGCCCGCCGAGCCCGCAATTATTTTTACAAATTAGCTCTCTCGGCCAGCGAGCGGGCGGCTGCCGCCCCCGCAACCCGCCCGACAGCTCGAACCTTGCAGCGCGCGAAAGGCTCGACGCGCTTCTCTTCCTTTCCCTCTACAGATGTGAGCAGCGGCCGTAAATATCACCGGTAATTTTACCGTATTTTTACCGTAAAAACGGTACGTGACCGGTACCGGTTTAAGGGGGGGGGGGGGGGGGGGGGGTAGGGTTAATTCGTGCAAAAAAGGCACGTTTTTGTGAATTTTTTTCTGACGACACTGTTAAAATCTATTCAATAAGACCAATTGTACATCAAAGTATAACATTCGAAGAATATTGTGTTATTTTTTTATGAAGAAATATTAAAAAATACAGCAATGGCGGCATTTACTCGGAAGCGTCTCGGAAAAAGTAGAATTGCGGTGCCCATCAGAACTCGGTACTGGATCATCCGAAATTAAAAAACCAAAGTTCATTTGTTAGGTAATTGTTTTCCCCAGGTAACGCGGAAGAGTTTTTTTCGAAATTTTGATTTTTCAATTTTTGGGAACACTTTAAAGGGAAAAACGCGATTTTTCGGGAAAAAAATCGGCTATTTTGCTATTGTAAAATAAAAAATATTAATAAATTCGAAAAAAACTGTTCCGCGTTACCTCGTAAAACATGTACAGAAAAAGTATGCAAAAATTCAAAAGGATCGGTGCAGTAGTTTTGTCGGTACGATGGGCACCGACTTTGAAAACGTGAGTTGTGGGAAAAACGCTTTGAAGTCGCGCTCGGGCCGCGAAGGTACAGCAATCCGCGAGTATTAAAATATTCATAACGTCGTCAATTTTGCTCCGATTGACTTGAAAATTTGACACAATATTCTTGAGGTATTATGCATTCAGTAAAAATATAAAATAAAAATGCCAAAAAAAAAATTTTAATACCCTACCCCCCCCCCCCTTAAGGATTTTATACAGTTCCACACTACTCAAATGAGTGCCGACTTTAAAAAATAATTTATGCATACTTTTAACCCTCACTGTGCACACACACACACACTGGGGTCAGTCTGACCCCAAATCGGCGTGGAACGCGCAGGTAGTGTTGTCGGAGGTGTGCGCAGTAAGGGTTAAGTATCTGTTGATTATTTTCAATGGTTTTTTGGATTGCCAGGTATGTTCTTAACCTGGGAACAAATTGAATTGCAACGGATTTGCATAAATATCAAGGGGAAGCTGGAGTAGATTTTTTTACCGACTGGTCGGTAAAAAAGTACGGTTTCGTAGCACACACTATACGTGGGTTTAGTTGATGTAATCAACATTTCGCAGATACTGGAATGTAGAGAAAACTTCAAAGAATTGACGTCTGGTCTTATTTGGCAAGTTTTAATTCCTGAAACGATGAAATCTTACAGCAAAGGCGAAGGCGAGCAAACCAATATTGCCGCTCCCGAAACGTCAACAAACCCTTGTTGTAAGATACAATCGTTTCAGGAATTCAAACTTGCCAAATAAGACCAGATGTCAATTCTTTGAAATTTTCTCATCATTCCAGTACTCGCGAAATGTCGACTATGTCAACTAAATCCACGGATAGTGTGTTCTACGAAACCATACCTTTTTATCGACTAGTCGGTAAAAAAATCTACTCCAACTTCCCCTTAACCGATTTACGCAAACTTTTGAAAAGGTCATTTTCATTCAGTTTTTTTCAAAGTATAAACCGTTTTTTTTTCTTCGATTTTGATGTTTCACGGCTCATTGTCTTTCTTGAAAGACGCTTTATGAATTTGCCGCGCAAATAATTTATAACATTTGCCGTTTAAAAATGACAACCTTTTGTTTGCCGATCTATAAGAATCTTTTATGAACAAACAGCAGTACTTTTTCAACGGAAATTGTAAAAAATTATTGATGCGGCGAATTTGTTAAGCATCTGCTAAGGAAGACAACTAAGAGAGCCGTGAAACATCCAAATCGAGCAAAAAACACGGTTTATTCTTTACAAAAAACGGAACGAAAGGTACGGTTTCGAAAGTTTGCGTAAATCGGTTAATATTTTTGCAAATCGATTGCAATTACATTTCTCCCAGGTTAAGAACACATCCGACAATAAAAATCACCATTAAAAATAATTAAAAGATGCTTAAAACTATGTTTAAATTGTTTTTAAAAATCAGCACTCATTTGACTAGTGTAGAGCTGTATAACATCCTTGAAATTGCCACATCGATAATAAAATTTACCAGTTTTTACGGTAAATTTACCAAAAAAAAAAAAAGTGTGACCGGTCAAATTTACGAGCAATTTTCGTAAACGTATTTTCACAGCAAAGTTTGTTGACAAAAAATGACGGTAAAAGACGGTAAAGATACCGTATTTTGACGGTCAATTTACCGAAAATAAAAATACCGGTATTTTCACATCTCTTCTTCCGTCTTCGTCGGCATCTCCTTCTTCTCCTTCTTCTTCGTTGTCGCGTTGTCGTCGTCGAGTCTGTGTACGCGGTCGGGGCCCGCGGCTACGTCACTGGTTGAGAGGTCGACGGATCGATATCTGCGGTGACTTCATTCTGGCGATATATCGTGAGCGAGCGAGCGAGCGAGCGAGGATTCGTTCACGCTTGTATTGTCAGAAAACTTTTGATAAACGAGAAATACAATGGACCGATAAGAGAGGACGTTTAAGGACGTTGTGATAGTAGGACTTGGAACGAGATACATACAATATATGTTGCGTCAGAACTAAGCAGTACTTGAAGTACCCGGTACTTGTGAAATACTGAAAGTACATTACTTCATACAAATATTTGATACAAATATTTGAATACCTTGTACTTCAAACTACTTGAATACTTTGTACTCCAAAATACTGTAACGGATTTAGCTGACTATTAACAAGGACACAGGCTATAACAATAGACAAACGAATAGATGACCGAATTCACATCACGAGTGACAGTCGACAGTCTTGCCTAGAGATTGACAGCGCGCTGACGTGTTAAAAATCGCGATCGGGATTAATAGGCAACATTTGTAACTAATAATATCCGCCCCAACAACAAATATCCGTGTATTCATTTCGGCCATCCGTAACATGGACACAGGATATGACAATAGGCAAACGAATAGATGACCGACTTCACATCACGAGTGACAGTCGACAGTCTTGGCTAGAGATTGACAGCGCGCTGACGTGTCAAAGATCCCGATCAGGAAATAGAAAACATTTGTAACTAATAATATCCGCCCCAACAACAAATATCAGTGTATTCATTTCGGCCATCCGTAACAATATTTTGTACTTCAAAATACTTGAATACTTGAAGTACAAAGTACTTGGGAAAAAAAAAAGCTTAAAGTATTGTATTGACATTTCCTAGTACATGTAATGTACTTTAAGTACTTGTACTTACAATAACAAGTACTTCCCTGTATTTAAAATACTGTCTTAAGGTACGTCTGTCGCTTCACGCTCACTTCGCATAAGTTTGCGAAAAATGGGAGCGAACTACAAACGCTTCGCGACAATATAAAAATCTGAAGAAAATCATGCATATTATACGCGCCGAAAAGATTAATTTGGTATTATAATTATTCCAAAATGATATTAACAAATTGATGAAAAATAAAATTGTTTAACAAATCATCCGACAATCCAATTTGTTTGTTTCGATGAAAATGTTTGTTAATTTTTCTGAATACGTACGAATTTTTCTACATTTTTTTTCTTTGCTTGGAATTTTGTGATTGTTCCGATGGAAAAAGAGACGAAAAATTTGAAAAATTTGAAAGTATTCTGAAAAATAAACGAATCATTTGCGTCAACGGGTGTCGAAGACGAGCGAGAGAAAATTGCGTTCGACGAATTGCGTTCTTGGTACTTGAAATACTTGTGTATTTCAATTACCAAGAACCATGAATATTGGAAGTACTTGCTGTTGTTGGGTTGGGTACTTGAAATACTTGTGTATTGAAATACATGTGTATTTCAAGTACCAAGAAGCATGAATACTGCAAGTACTGAGAGTACTTCAAGTGATCGGTACTTAACGTAATGGGTACTTGAAGTACTCGGTACTTAACGCAATGAGTACTTAAAGTACTCTGAGTACTTGGAGTACTCATTACTTTACGTAAGTACTGAGTATTTCAAGTACATCAAGTATAAAATACTTTTTAAGTTTTCAGGTACATTTCGTAAGTTATAATACTTATATTCGATTTGTTACGTATTCTTAAACCGAGACTACCGCCGAAGTTCTGGTTCTCGACTAATCACAGGTCGAATAAATCGACAACAATACCACGTTACTCACCAGCTTATTAGAGGATAACAAGTTTACTTTTAAAAAGCGATTAAGATTCGTTTATTTTCAGTTTTGAATAAGAAAAAGCGATGCATTATACAGATATATTTAAAAACTGAAATAAGATGGAATTGCCACAAAATGATATGAAGTTATTAGAAATACTTGATACTTAGTACTTAAGAAAGTACTTGAAATACAGGAAAGTACCTGACATTTTAAGTACAAATACTTGAAGTACAGGACATTTACTTGAAAATTGTAATTTTTGTTATTTTTGAGGTACTTTGTACTCCAAGAACTGTACTTCCAGTCCTTCGGAAGTACACCGGGCAGTACTTGAAGTACTGGCGAGCTCTGGTAGAAAGTTCGGGGCGTCCATAGCAGTCGACGAACAGAAAAGACGAGGGAAGTTGACCTGCTCAAAGTGAGACGGACGAAAAAGGGAGAGAGGGAAGTGGTAGTAGTGCGTATTGCGATCGTGTATAGTCACGGTTTAAATTCTTAAATTGCTAGCAACTCATACACAATGAAGTCCATTTATAATCGCCAGGCGTACTAACTCGAGGCGTCTCACTGCGCCGCTTACGAAATACGTGTACGTAGATCTCGCGAGTCTATGATGATGCTGCTGCTGCTGCTGCTGCTGCTGCTGTTGCTGCTGCTGTCGCAGTGGGCATCAACAGCCGTGGCGCGGTAAAGCTCGCTAGATACGTTTCTAGCGAACGCTCCCAAGAAAATACAAGTGAAAAAGAAAAAGCAGAATCAACGAGCGACGAGCAACCAGTTTAATTGAGATTCAACAACTTTCCACTTGTATCTGCGTACTTTCTTAGCGCTCCTTCCTGTTTACCTGGCATCTTCACACTAAAAAAAGTGGTTAAAATCAATAATTTTTTTTTTTTAAATGTAATTTACGTATGTTTTTATAAAGCCTAACAAGTTTTATATCAATAAACAGAATAGTATTCTTAAAAACATTATGAAAATGGCGTTTCTTTTATGCATTCAAAGTAGACAGACCCCTTAATTAACTTTAATCAGCGTGACTCACACAAATAACGTAAATTCACGTAATTCACGTAAATTTTGCCTGACTTTTGCAAATAGCTATAAGTCACAAGTATTTTGCAGAGCTGGGCAATACTTGAAGTACCCGGTACGTGCGAAGCACTTGAAGTACAAAGAACATAAAAAATACTTAAGGTATTGCACTTAATTTTCCAAGTACATGTCCTGCATGTTCTGTTCAATTATTTGTACTTAAAATGTCAAGAATTTCCCTGTATTTTAAGTACTTTCTCAAGTACTAAGTATGAAGTATTTTTAATTACTTCATATAATTGTGTGGCAAGGTCATCTTTAGTACAGTTTTTAACAATCCGTGTATTGTATTTATTGTTTTTTCTTATTCAAATCTGAAAATTAACAAATCGTAATTATTTATCATCAATGCCTTTCTAAAAATGAACTTGTAATCCTCTAATAAGTTGGTGGGTAACGTGCTACTGTTGTCGATTTGTTCGACGTGTGATCAGCCGTGAACCGAAATCTCGGTGGTGGTCTTGCTTCACGAAATATACGTAACAAATAAAATATAAGTACTACCACTTAGGAAAGGTATCTGAAAACTTGAAAAATATTTTATAATTGATACTTGATACTTGACGTACTTGGAGTACCGACATCTTGAAGCACCTATTACTTCAAGTACCCAGCACTTTCAGTATTCATGATTCTTGGTACTTGAAATACACGAGTATTGCAAGTACTTATAGTACTTTGTACTTTGTACTTCAAGTACTTTCTGATATTTTGCCCAGCTGTGGAATTTTGTGTGATTTTAGCCAAAGACAAAAAGTTACGTGCACTTTATGTGACTAAAAGTACCACGCAAAAGTCACGTTTTGTGTGACGTTTTGCTAGATACGGCATAAAAAAAAACGAATTAAATTAAATATTAAACATTAAATAATGATAAAAGTAATTAAAATTCGTCAATGCGATCGATAGTAATTTGCGTGTTTCTGGTTTATTTTTTTCATGTTCGATGGCGGCAGTGTCAACCGCAGGATCTGAAGAAGTACCGTTCGCCGCATGGGTGCCTGGGTTAACGATCGTTACGTGGAGGCGGGAGCGGTCCTGAGGAAGCGTCACTCTCGGAGGACTCGGATAAAGCCGTGGTGCACGTGCTGCGATGGTCGTGGCAGCGGGCATACCCCTGCCGCTGCGTGCTCCTCTTCATCGTCGTCGTCGTCGCTGCAGCTGCTGCTGCTTTTGCCGTTGCGCCGTCAGTTCACCAGGCAGCTTTACGAGTGGCCGGTTTTACCGTTGTTCAAATCAAGGACAAAACCAATAAAACGTGCGCGCTCTTTAGAATACTGAATTGCGAGAATTCGCCACGTGCGAGAGTGTCCACAATTTATCCGCCGGCGATCTTCGTTATCGCGGCTCCGGAAAAAAAAAAAAAAAGAAAAAAAAATACGAGACGAGACAAAGTCCGAAAGTGAAGATATTCATTGAAAAGGAAAAGCTTCGATTTTCGTTTTCGCTGCATTAGCAATTTTTTTTCGCGACAAAGCCGAGAAGAAAACAAAAAAAAACGAGACGAAAAGAAAGTTCGAAAGTGAAGATATTCGTTGCAAAGGAAAAGCTTCGATTTTCGTTTTCGCTGCATTAGCAATTTTTTTTCTTCGCGACAAAGCCGAGAAGCTTTCTCCCTTTGCCATTTGCCATTTTGCCCTTTTGCGGATCAGGAGCTTTCAAGGAGTGCGCGCGAGTGAAACCCGAGGAGCTTTCTCGCTATTCGAAAGCTCGGCCATAGAAAGGAGAAGGAGAGAGAAAAAAGCGAGAAGAGAGGCGAGTCGAAAGCTCCTGGCGGACTCTCAAATATGGCGAGCTGGGCCAAGTTCAACGGCGAGAAGAGTGGCTCGACGAGCGCCGATAACACGGAAGACTGGTCACGTGGCATAAGCATAGCGGAAGCGGAACCGCAGCGACAGCTGTTGGATTTCGACGGGACCAACGAATACTTAGGAATATCGGCTAAGGGAAAATCCGTGGCCCTCCGAGAGCTTCGCGACGATCTCGCGACGCCCGAAAAAAATGACGAAAACCCCCTCGAAACCCCAAAAACCGGCATCGACGTCAGGTTGCGAAAAAACACCGATCGCGTCGACGCAACCATCATCGATGACGATAATGGGAAGAGTCGGAAGAGTTTTGGGTACGAAAATGGTTTTGTCGGTGAGAGCGAAGCCGACGAGGATGCCGCCGCCGCACCAACGACGACGACGACGACGACGACGACGAAGGAGGAGGAAGAGAGACGAATTCTTGGGGAGGAATCGGTTCGCGGGAATGGTGAGGATTCCGGCGCGAGGATAAGGCGCGAGGCGCGAGAGGAGCTCAGGCGCGAATCCTCGGGAACACCAAAGAGGCCGGATGATCTCTACAGAGACGGCACGTCGAGTCCCCAGCGGCTCAGGACACTGCATCTCGACGTCACACCACACTCAGAAAAAGGTATAGGGTGAAGACGCCAGTGAAGGGACGGTTAAGCAATTCTACCACTTCAACCATCCGTAACTTTGTAATCTCTGCCCAGATCCGAAAGTACTTTGGACCATTGGATTCGTTAGAAATTACTCTTTCGATTCGAATAAATATAAACGGCGTTTGATTTATGATAGAGTTTATATCACAGTTTTAACACGAAAATGCGGAAAAGCCCAGTGAATGGACGACTTGCCAATAAATGGGACGTTCTTGCCAATGGCTGGACGCGTGATAATCAGTCTTTTCACGTGTCGATCTCGACTTTCGACACGCGGAAATGATTCTCTGGAATTTCTTTTACAATAGACTAATTTTCAACAAAGATTTTAATAATATATTCGCTTTGAAAGTCTTATTTTGGAATCGACGATTATCGACGCACCTCACTGCTTGGTTTGGTGTTCCGAGACGACTGGACTCGAGCGCGAGAATTTGTATCTTTTCTTCAAAATAGTAAACATTGAAAGATCATCTAATGAGTAAGCGATCTCTCTAAATGTACAAGGAAACTAAAAATAAATGTGCCGTTGGTACATTATCCACCACATTCTTAATAAACAGTTAATTGTGCACTGAGAAAACAAAATTGTTGACTTGTTGAAAATTTCGTTGACTCAACAAAATCTGGCGGTCACGGGCTGTCAAGAAATTGTACAGTTCGAACAACAAAATATTTCAATTTCATTCAACAACCGATTTTTTTTGTTCAACTAAATAAATGCTTGAATTAACTAAAAAAATGCTCAAACTGACTGAAAAAATGCTTGAATTAACCGAATAAATGTTTAAATTTACTGAATAAACTAATACTCCCAATATACAAATAATTAATACAGCAGCCACTTTTACATTGTAGACAATTATTTCTAGCCAAACGGTAACGATAACATTTTATAAAAAGTCGAAAAAAAAATGTCTACTCTTTCATACCGCTCTCTGAGAGAAGTGACCGCTTGGGGATTCGAACCTGAGACCTATCGACCTATACCTACCTACCTAACTAAATACCTAAAGACGAGCGCGCTAACCACTAGACCAAACCGGCTATGCGAAATCCGAATACTTTGTTTCCATATTAACTGCATCGTGGAAAATATTGACATGATTATCAAACCGATGTACATGACGCTGTATCTTCGATGGGGAGGGAGACTGGGACCATGAGCTTTCACGCAACCGGAGAGACTTTTAATAACGACTAAATATTTAGTTGTGTCAGCTCAGCCAAAATGCTTCAAAGAATAAGAATATAGTCGAACCAAACAAATAGTTAGTTGAATTATAATAATCCAACTAAATATATTTGGTTGGTTCAAACAAATATATTTAGTCAAACCAAACAAATATATTTAGTTGGGTTATTAAAAGCCAACTAAATATATGGGTGGTTTGACTGTTTTCTTTTTTGTTCTTCTAAGCATGTTTTTTCAGTTGACGGAACTAAATATTTAGTTGCGGCAATGGAATGGCGTGTCCATTCAACTGAATGTTGTCAACTGTTTCAGTTAGTTGATCGAATCGTTTATATTGTTCACTTCAAAATATATTCCGTTGTTATAACTCAATCTTTGTTGAGTCAATCAATTGCAAGTCAACTAAATTTATTTTGTTGGTTTGACTACTTTCTTTTCTCAGTGTGCTAGATCGTCCATTCATTGGCAGGTGTCCATCCACTGGCATGTTCACCCTAGTCTTCTATTAAAAAGTTCGTGAGCAACCATTGTTGTCGATTTATTCAGCATCTGATTGGTCGTTGGGAAACAGTGGCAGCAGTGTGATGTTTAATATCGCGAAATTTGGCAGTTTGTCAGAAAAAAAATCGTTTTTCGCGTTTTTCTCCTCGAATTTTCGATTTTCGGGCAAATACCTGTCGCTTTTGGAATCAGCGGGAAAATTGCTATCGGATAGGCTTTTTAAACTTGGCGAAATCGATGTATCCCTTATCGATGTATTTTTTTTTTTTTTGCAAAAAACGCAAGGGATACATTCCCTTCTAAACATTTGCGATTTTTGAGGGTCAACTTTAAAAATCTGCAGAAAAATCGAAAAATCGAGATATCGCGTTCCACCTGGCGGCATTCTCTTGGTTGAAAAGTCTTCTTTCGAATGCAGAAAGGAAATCCCGATTATATTGATTCGAAGAAAAATTACACCGATTTTAGTAAACTGTCAAAATTGGGAAAAGTGAAAAATCGTTTTTCGGGTTTTTCTCCCACAATTTTTTTTTCGGGCAAAAACCGGTCCTATTTGGAATCAGCGGGAAATTTCCCATCGGATAGGGTTTTAAAAGTTCGTTAAATCGTAAAATTTGTTTTCGCCAAAAATCGCAAGTTCGCTGGCTAACCTCGGACCGCGCACGTAATCGTGCGTCGTTGTTCCTAGTACAGTAAAAAAATGTGTATGCATCAACGAAATGCTGCAGTTACGGATGGCGAGCAAAATATAGGGTGAACATGCCAGTGGATGGACACCTGCCAATGAATGGACGGCGGTCTAGCACAATTAGCTGTTTATTAAGAATGTGGTGGATAATGTACCAACGGCAGGTTTATTTTTAGTTCCCTTATAAGCTGGATGACCCAATGAGTGACCTTCTAAACTCAGCACTGTGTTGTTAAAACAAGAAGGTGGATAAAATTAGTGAATCGATTGAAATTAAAGGTATTGCTATGAAGCTTAGAGTTTTTACTAACTTAAACGTGTCTTAATTTCCTACTTTTTACCATTTTGAGGTAATATTACTTAAATAATGCCGTGATGCAAAAGACCCGATTAGTGTCCTACGATTTTCTCATATGGCTTACTTTATGTCCTATGAAAGACCCAAACAGTGGCCTATGCCGTCTTACATCTTACACAGATATTTGTTTTTGGGGCGGATATTATTGTTTATAAAAGCTTTCTGTTAATCCCGATCGTTTTCTCGCGCACGTCTGCTCGCTGTTAAGGCCTCGTCAAGACTGTCGTCTGTCAAGATCGCTGTGAAGTCGCTCATCTATTCGTTTGTCTATTGTCACATATATCCTGTGATCTTGTAATAGTCAGCTAAATCCGTCGTTACAATATCTTTTGAGCGTTGCTGATCTTGAATCTGTTATCAGAATTAAAAAACGCACACATCCAATATGGCGGATTGAAGATGACTGACCGAATTCGTGAAATGAACTCTGATCTTGAAGGAAAATAGTGTATACGAGTTTTTGGGGTCGCTGTTTCCGAATCTGTCATTAAATTCGTGAAATTCAATATGGCGGATCTATCATGGCGCAACGAAATCGTGTAATCAACGTTGATTTTGATTAAAATGTGTACAATTACGTTCTGAGGGCCACTAGTTTCAAATCTGTTATTAGAATTTCGGAATTCAGAAATCCAATATGTATTTCGGAATTTTGAGCATGGATTTGTGATCAGCGACCCCGAAAACCCCTGCGTATCGAATTTAATCTCAATCAAGTAAATTTTCGCATTCTGGTCCACCATATCGGATCCGCCATTTAGAATTTCGGAATTCCGAGCTCGGATTCGTAATCAGCGACCCGAAAAACCGCCGAGTGACAAATTTTAAGTCCATTAAACCCAAAGAAAAAATGTATGCATTAAAAGGTTAACCATAAAAATGTGGTTTGATTGAAAGAAAATAATTTCAACCATATATAAATTATTAATAACACGAAACGTGTTTTTCTGAGTGCAGCTACATCACAATTCGGCTCGACGAGCAAAATCCACGTGACGAAAAAGCCAACACCAGGAAACTCGTCGGAAACGGAGAAGAGTACGGAGAAGCTGGTGAACGGAAAGTCGCCGATAGAAACCAGCAGCAGCAGCAACAATGGCGGCGGCGGCGGCGGCGGCGGCGGCGGTGGTGGCGGTAAACACGTGCATCACGTGCAGTTCAACAAAGACGCGCGAAAAAAACAGTCGCAATCATCATCATCATCGACAGGACAGGAAGACAAGCCTCATCCAAGTCCTTCGATATCGACTTCCAGCAGCTCCGAAGACAATTCCAGCCTCGGTTACTCCGAAGCTCGACCGCCAGATGGCGGTTGGGGTTGGGTAGTCGTAGCCGCCTCCTTCATGGTCAACCTCATCGCGGATGGAATAACCTTTTCCTTCGGAGTGATTTACGTGGAATTTTTGAATTACTTCGGCGAGGGAAAATCAAAGACTGCTTGGATCGGTTCGCTTTTCATGGCGATGCCGTTGCTTTCCGGTCCCGTGGCGAGCTTCCTTACCGACAGATACGGTTGTCGAAGGGTATCCATAGCCGGTAGTATACTGGCGACCGCCGGCTTCGTCATAAGTTCGTTCGCCAGTTCGATGGAACTGTTGATATTCACTTTTGGCGTCGTGGCTGGCTTCGGCCTTTCCCTTTGTTTCGTTGCGGCGGTCGTCATCGTTGCTTACTATTTCGACAAGAAGCGGTCCTTCGCCACGGGGCTTTCGGTTTGCGGCAGCGGTATCGGGACATTCATTTTCGCACCGGTGACGCAGTATTTACTCGCGGAATACGGATGGCGCGGAACGACTCTTATTCTTGCCGGACTGTTCTTCAATCTCGCGGTTTGCGGATGTCTGATGAGGGACCTGGAGTGGACCACGATAAGAGCCAAGGCCAAGACGGCGGAGCGGAGGGCGAATCGCGAGAGGAAGCGGACGAGTGGAAGAGTTCAGAGCTCGAGCGCCGACTCGTTTTCAGGTAGGGCCGTTGCCGTTCATGGAAAAACATGGATTTTTTACACATTCTATCGAATTGGGGAAAATGATTCAATCTAGAGAATAATTTTCGAACAAGAAGACCGATCGACGTTAGATCGATCTTTTTCTTATGTGCACCCTGGGATGGTTATTTTTCTCTATTTTATACGTAAAAAATACGGGTGTGCGAATATTCGAAATCTTCGAATAATTCGATCCGAATCGAATATTCGTATCTTCGAATACTTGACAGCTTTGAAACTGTCAAGACAGCTTGGATATTCGATTCGAATGGAATGGTCGAATATTCGATTCGAATATTCGAATGGAATGTTCGGATATGTAACTATTTTACATATTTAAGCATCATTCGAATGTCGATAACGCGTTATATGACAAAAGCAGACAATTACATTGTCATAGTGCCTCCTCGCCCTTTATTGAACAATGGTGTTGACCCAGCTCCGTTTGTGTTAGTGCCTTTATCATATTTGGCTTCCTTAAGAGGCTTTATTTTGTTACATTAATTATTGGTTCATTAATATCTTTTATTTTTATTATTATTATTATTTTTATAACATTTTATTATCCCACTTTTACTTTTATAGTGAATGAAAAAAATGGCTGCTGGTGAGCCTCCATATAATTTTGAAAAAAAATTAAAAATTGTGTTAAACACTGAACCACTGTATAGACTTTGCTCGCAATCAATACCAATCAATGGTTTATGATTGTCTAACTTTGAATATTCAATATTCAATTTGAATATTCGATTTTTTTCTCGAATATTCGTTTCATTTCGAGTATGTATTCGAAAAAACGAATAACAATATTCGATTCGATTCGATTGCTATTCGCACACCCCTAGTAAAAAGCTAAAATTTCGGTAGTAAGCATAGAAAAATAAAAACGCTTCAATCATACACGGAAGGAATGTTTTTTTTTTTTTCTACCTAATAAGTGACGAATCAGTTATCAAAGTGCATGATCTGCACGTTAATATCAGTTACACGTAGGAAAGATTAAGGTTAAGAGCTTAAAACGAGAAAACGCGAACGGAAGAACGCACGGAAATGGAACTTTCCACTTTTTTACATAAATGTCCAAAGGTGGATTGATCTGGGACTGAATTTTTCAATTGAAAAATCGATTAAATCGAGACGAAATGATCGATTTTTCGATTGATCGAAAAAAAAAAAAAAAAAAAAAAAAAAAAAAAAAAAAAACGTCAATGTTATTTTCAGGGAGCAGCTCGGCGAACACGACGACGCAGACGCCTCACGGCGCAGATGCGAAGAGGAGCTTCGCCTCGGCGAACGCGATGATCATCGAGAGCCTTCGTCAACAGGACGAGGAGGAGGGCGGCAAGCTTTTCTCCAGTCTCGTCAGTCTGCCGACTTTTGTGAAAAACGGCGAGAAGGTGCCGCTCGAGGTGCTCGAACTTCTCAGCACGCGGAAAAATGTCTACAATGTGCTGCTGCAGAATTATCCGGGTTTGCTGATATCGTCGAGAAGCTTCAGCGACTCCGGGGCTCTGAACGAGGCGCTGGCGAACGATCGGTTGGTGGAAGAACCGAGCGCGCCGGCCGCGAGTCCGACGGACGACCAACGAAACACTCAGAAAAAGGTTTCAATACAGTTAAAAAACACACATAGTATGAATCAACGAAATTCTGCACTTACGGGTGGCGAACAAAATTTACCATTCGAATGATTGCAACATTTGGCTGAATTACAAACATATACGAGGCATTCCACGATACTTCAGCCACAACAATTTTCAACATTTTATCATCACCGTGAAAATTCGTGAAAATGAAATACTAACGTGTTAAAAAAATTCTCACGGACTTACGGCTCCCTACTAGCTTCAGGTTTCGAAAAAAGCTAAAATTTCAGTTTTTCGTTGTTTTGACGTTAACTTCGCGAGGATTCATCAGAAAAACATTTATAAAAAACGAAAAATTTCAGTTTTTCATTGTCTTTACAAAAAAAAATTCTCATTTTTTGCGGACGATCAATTTTTTCTTTTCATTTTTTAAAGATTGTTTTGCTCATAAAAAAGCAAAACGCACTCCGTATTTTGCTCGCGATTTTTTTTCAAGTTTGTCAAGTTGAAGACTAATTTTCAGCCAAAGAACAGGATGGCACATTGTGGCGATCTCCAGCTATGAATTTTTAATGGTTTTTCACGTTTTGTTTTGATGAGCAAAACAAATCTTAAAAAAAAAGATATAGTCCGCAGTAAATGTAGACAATGAAAAACTGAAAATTTCCGTTTTTTATAAAGTTTTTTCCGATACATTCTCACGAAGTAATCGTGAAAACAACGAAAAACTGAAATTTTATCATTTTTTTCGAAACCGGAAGCTAGTAGGGGCCCTAAATTCCGTGAGAATTTTTGTTACGCGTTAGTATTTCATCTTCACGGAATTTCACAGTGATGATAAAATTTTGAAAAATGTTGGTGGCTGAAGTATCGTGGAATGCCTCATATAAAATGGTTGATAATACGAACGCGTTTGGTTGTGAATGCAGCCGGAAAGCACTGATGCGACATCGTCGAGCCGACCTGAGGACAAGGACAAGCAGCTCGAGGTTCTCCAGCAACTGGCGACGCAGACTCGGGAGAACAGCGGCGGCGGCGGGGATAAAAATTGGCAACATCAGGACGCGGCGTATCTGTGGTGGCTGAAGAAGATCAATCCTGACAGCCCGTTGAGAAGATCCGCGACTTTAGAGCCGCACAGAAGACTACCAACCGCCTATCTGAAAGACATAAGAGTGCACAGACACAGTTTAACGTATCGCGGAGCGATGCTCAACATCAACAGATACCGTTTGAGGGCTTCGAGCTGTCCGGATATCTATCGAAATTCCATGACGACGATAGCCAAATCGAAACTCGTTTCCTACTCCGGACTCTGGGAATTTTGGGATCTGCTCGTCGACATGCTCGACTTCTCGCACTTCGCCGACTCGCGGTTTCTTCTCTTTTCCATCAGCAACTTTCTTCTGCACACTTGGTACGACGTGCCTTACGTTTATCTCACCGACAACGCCATCGAGGTTGGATTCAGCGAGACCGACGCATCGATACTCATTTCCGTCATCGGAATCATGAATATGATTGGCGAGGTGCGTATTGATCGGGGGGCGGGGGGGCGCCTCCTGCTCATATTTTAACACTTGGGAGTATTGCTCCCAATTGCGCCGATACTGCCGTGTAGCTCCTTAACCGGAGAAATACCTTTGGAATTTTCAAAAAATCAATTCTTTTTTTCTTACATATTTGAAAGGATACGATCAAGACCAAAGGAAAACTCGAAATGTTGAACATTTCCGGAGTTATCGCATATAGTCCAGAGCGCGAGGACACTGAATCGTAGGCGCGCCGCGTTGGAACTTTAAGGGGTCTCTCTACTTTGGATGCATGGAAAAAACGCAATTTTTGCAATAGCGTGCGTAAAACTCGACTTTTCGGGACGGTTTCGCGTGCGTAAAGTGCTCGTTTTCCGCACCCATGCGTAAAGTTAACGCTCGTGTGTAATCCGTGGGAACGGGGTGCGGAAAACGAGCACATTACGCACGCGAAACCGTCCCGAAAAGTCGAGTTTTACGCATGCTATTGTAAAATATACTATTTTATCTATTTTTTTTAAGAATACTGTTATGTTTAGCGATATAAAACGTGTTGGGCGTAACAAAGGCATTCGTAAATTACCAAAAAAAAATTGATTTTAGTCACTTTTTTAGTGTGAAAATTCCAGGTAAACGCAATTCCAGGTAAATCGCAAAAATTCCAGGAGTCCGCAAAAAGTAGGTAGGTGTGCGCTGTTGAAAAAAATCTCAGCAGTGGCTGAATCGAATAAAAAAATCAAATGGTTTTAGGTTCAGTATATCATTGGCTATATCCCTTACCAGAATTATTCATGTATAGGTGAAAATAACAAAATGGCCGTCAAAAGAAAAAAAATTGAAAAAAAACATGTTTTTTTTTGCATGTTTTTTGCCCAAAAAAAAAGTAAAAATTCTAATTTTGCAATAATTCTGGTAGGGGATATAGAAGTGTACAGCATATGTGGTTAAAATGTCATAAGGATGCGATCAGTAGTTCCTGAGATTTTTTCAACAAGCGGTTCGAAAACGTTGCTTCGAGAAAAACGCGTTTAAAGTTTCAGCGATATACGATATCCAAGCTATACTATAAAAAAATATCGCTCCGGAAACTGACGCTGCCCTGACGCTTTCGGGGGCTGACGCTTTTGGGGGCTGACGCTTTCGAGACTTGACTTTTTCGAGTTCATTCCATCACGAACTTCAGAGCGATGAGACCCGATTTTCAATAATTGTTGTTAAAGTGCAAAATTATGTTAAAAAATATTTCCGATTTTTTCTGTATTCGGTCTATGATCGCTGATGGTATATTTACTTTGAATTCACATGTTGGTGATATTGTTGAAAATACGTAAATTATTTTAAAAAAACAGCAGTAAAGTCGAAATTTTTCTTCATAATGGATTTCAATATATTCGTGTACATATTGTACTTATGATTAAGGGGGGATGACGCGCGAAGCGCGCAGGGAGCGGAGCTCCTCTATTATATATATATATATAAGCGCTCAGGTAGCGGTCAACGTACGGAAAATACCTTTAGAATGCTCTGATCTCTCTCAAATTTTCAGAGAATACTTTTAAATATATAAGCTTTCGAAAAATGCATAAAAAAAATTTGATTAAAAAAAATTTCAAAGTAGAGAGACCCCTTAAACGCGCGTTTATCTCAAAACTACTTTTGCCAAGTTGGCCGGACCGATTACTCGAACAATTATGTTCCGATTCACTTGAAATTTTGCACATATCTTTAAAAATACATAGTATTCGACACTACGTTGGATTTTTTTTTTGTTTAGCCTTAGCTTTCATTTGTTATTAACCATTTTATGACGATTTTTTAGGCGAATTTTTCACTTTTCACTTTAAAAGTGCGGCATTTCGTTAAAAATCCAAATATCGAAAAAATCCTACGTAGTGTCGAAGACAATATATTTCTTAAGATATGTGCAAAATTTCAAGTGAATCGGAATATAAATGTTCGAGGAAACGATCCGGCCGTGGAGCACGGAAAACGGAGACGTCATCGTAGAACCGCTGCACAACCACCATTTTTATGCGAATCGGTTGAAAAAAAAAATTGTTTATACAGTCACTGATATGTATGATAAACAGCCGTTTTTTGAATCTCGATTTACATTGCAGTTTTTGTGTGAAAAAAAGCCCGAAAACAGGCTATTTCGTTCGGCCTCTACAGTGGCATAAGCCCCCTTAACGATTATATTTCGTATTTGGCAGATATTTCTCGGATGGGCTGGTGACAGAGCGTGGGTAAACGCATCATTCGTCTACGCCGTGTGCATGATACTCTGCGGCGGGGTAACCGGCCTCATACCAATGGTTATAACTGACTATTGGGGTCTGTGCACAGTCGCTGGTGCCTTTGGCCTCTTCATAGCAGCTAATTACAGTCTGACAAGCATCATACTCGTTGAGGTGATAACCTTGGATAGGTTCACCAACGCGTACGGTCTTCTGCTTCTCGTCCAAGGCATTGCGAATCTCATGGGTCCTCCTTTGGCTGGTCAGTATTCACATTTATTTATTTACCTTCTATTGGAAATGAGTGTAGTAAACGCGTTACGGTTTACGTCGTTTAGTCTAAGAGATTTATTAGAGCTAAAAGTGACAGAGATGTGTCACCCCCTTAAGGGGTTATATACACTTGCAACGGGCGAAAGAACGTGATTTTCTTGATTTTTTTCGACACAAAATAAATGTTTATTGAAAAAGTGTTTTTCATTTCAATTTTTTTTCATCAAACAATTTTTCAAAATGGCGGCACCCCAGCTGTATTCCAGAAGCACCTTTTTTTGAGCATCAGTTGCGGCGGACATGATAACTCGAGAACGGCCCATCGGAAAATCAGAATTCAAAAAGATTACATTAGTAAATTACACTGGCTTGGGCCTGGACGAAGGATTTAGAAAAATGTTCATTTTCAACAAAATTCCGACACTTTTAACAAAAACATTCATTTTCTGAGGTTCTACATTTTCGGTTTTTTTTGTAACCATTTTTTTCTTTTTAACAAAATTTCAAATCCTTCGTTCAGTCCCTAGCTATTATTATAATAATGAAGTGGTATAAATTGGGTTTGATAGTTTTTTAGTAACCGTGTCCACCGCAGAGGTATTTAAAAAAAAGGCGATTCTGAGATAATCGCGTTTAAAGATTCAAGTATATATCGGAACTTCTGCCTCGTAGAGGCGGTCAGTTGAAATACCTAGAGTTACAAATTCAATGCTCCGATCTTCATGAAGTTTGGTGAGAATATTCTTCAGACATTGCACTTAAAGAATATGTAATAAAAAAATGTCGATTTTTCCGCTCATTACAAGTGTATATAAGCCCTTAAGGAAGGGAATTGACAAGTAAAGCAATGTTTGACAAAGCTCAGGCGAGAGAGTTGCCGTTGCATTAGCTCTGAACACAGAGGATATATTGTTGTTTTTTTACTATATTTCAATACCTTGTATGTACATAAGGCGGGACAAGTTCTTGAAAACAATCCGAAAGGTAGCAAAAAAGCCACACTATATTACTCATTAAGGTAGTTTTAGCGTGCGACGGTGCTCAATTTCCGAAAAAGTGAAAATAAAAATGGAATTTCGAACACTTGTTGATGGGATCAAAATCTGAAAAAAAATCGAGTATATAGAAAGTGCTCAAGGGATTGATTTCGCATAATAA
Source organism: Itoplectis maculator (assembly GCA_964034905.1). Classification (NCBI taxonomy): domain Eukaryota; kingdom Metazoa; phylum Arthropoda; class Insecta; order Hymenoptera; family Ichneumonidae; genus Itoplectis; species Itoplectis maculator. The sequence goes on from OZ035860.1 coordinate 9,564,702, forward strand.
CAATTTCATAATGTTATCAATAACTTGATGAAAAAAAAAAAAAAAACTGTTTAAGAAATCCCCCGTTTACCAAACCTTTTTTTTTTTTTTTTTTTTTTTTTAAATAAAAATGACACTTTTTCATAGCTGTTTGTTATTTCAATGTTTGAACTGTACTTGCGAATCTACTTGATCAATCGGGCGAGAACTTCTTGGGTGTAATAGGTGGTTCTATGACAAACACATATTCAAAATTCAGGAATTTTCACAAATTTTTCACAACAAAAAAAGTCGAAAAAAATGTAATTCATTTTTCAAAAAGTGCAAGAAATTCGGAAAAAATTCGTACATATCATTTTTTTTTTTTTCGATGAGAGGACCATTTTGATTTTTTTCAAAATTTGTTCCATACTTGGTTATAACGTTTACAAGATGCACAAAAATTGAGCGGGCCACCCCAATTTTCAGTTCAACATATGCAAATGCATATGTTGAACTGAAAATTGGGGTGGCCCGCTCGGATATGGAATGCCTCGTATATAATAAAGCCGGCGTTATGCCGGAGGTTCACATGAGAGGTCGTCCACAAGTAGCAAGTCGATCAATTAGCGAGTGCACCACCCACGGGATCTCTCGGAAGCGTATTCAGTTATATGAGACCACAATGCATTCCATTGAATTCCGCGGGGGTACGCGCTCGAGCGAATCTGTCGTAGGCGTAACTCTGACGTTCTTCATTCACGTCCCGCATTGTTCGATCTTGACCTACAATTTCATTCGCGACATTCACGAAAATTGCTGCTCATTGTCTTCGAAGGAAGGAAGGAAGGAAGGAAGGTGAAACATATTAAGATGCGGACAAAAACGACCATTTTTTAACGGTTTTCCAACACTTCTACATTGAAGAATGCAAGATGTTTGTTTTATCAAAAAAACGTTGACACTGTTGGAGAGACTCTATAGTGGATCCACTAGACAACGAAACCACGATGCTTCCCACCGAGTGGGAAAGTCTACCGTTGCTCACCGCCATTTTAGTCATTTCGATGGTGATTCCCACCACACGATAGGAGTCTAGCAAGCCTCAATATCGAAGAAATCATCGAAAAAGCACTGAATGATTTGCGAACATTTAACACCGAGATTTTAGTCAAAAGTACCGAAATTAGTGAAAAATTAGTGTCTTTGAGACATCAAAGCGTCGTTAATTTTTGCTGTTGCTTGTATAAAAAAAAAACCGAAAGTGCGGTACTTTAAAAAAAACCGAAAGTGCAGGAAACACATGAAACAAGAATTATAAAAGAACGAATGAAAAATCAAAAATAATCAGAAAAATCATGCGACCAAAAATATTTTTTATTTAAAAAATTGAAAAAATTGAAAAAATATAGTACTAGTGTCGCAAAGTACTATTTTGTATATGTCATAGAATTGCCGTTAAAAAATAAACAATGATTATTTATAGAAATTTTTAATAGTCGGAATATGTAATTTAAAAGATCTGAAAAAATTCCTACGTTTTTTCTTCAACGACACCAACATCCTGAACAAATGTGAGGATTTTTTGTTGACATGAAACATTTGAGTGGCCGACTCGACTCGTGTTTTTGCCCCACGAAATGTTGAAAAAGCACTCAGTGTCCACAGCGATGATTTTTCGGCGACTGTCCTTTGTTCTTTCCGTTGGTGCCGTTATCCGTGCGCTAACCTGTTAGGGTGCGCTAACCCTAGCAATCACGACGACTTTCAAACTGACTATAAAAATAACGCTCATCAGAAGTTGTTTTTTGCACGAAAGCAACTTTCGGAAATTGTAAAAATGACCTTCGAAATGACGAAACAAAAAAAATGCGATAGTTACATTTTCGTTGCTAGAACCAATATCTTACTGTCAAAATAACAGTCAAAACGACAAAAGAGTCATCATCACGGTAAGTATTGGTTTTGCTGCCGAAAAAGCAACAGTAAGATTTTTGGGTTTAGTTACTTCGACGGTCATTTTAATCATTTCGAAAGTTTCTTCTGTGCAAAAAACAACTTCTATTGAGCGTTATTCTTGTGGTCACGTTGACGATTTCTTTAAGAAAAAATGAAAGTTATCGTAATTATTAGGGGAATCATTGGGGAAATAAGGAAAACGGTGTTGAGCAAAACGGTATTTTCCCCACTAGTGCGGGAAACCAGTGGGAACGCGGTGTTTTGGTAGTAATTTCGACTGCGGGGGGGACGACTGCAGTTTTTACTTGAAATGTCCGGTGTGCCGGATGCCGTAACGAATATTCTCTAATTTATCGCGTTGCCTTTTTCAGGTTGGCTCTACGACATCACGGGAACGTACGATCTGTCGTTCTACCTGGCCGGATTTTTCATCGCTCTCAGCGGTTTTCTCATGATGGTCATGCCGCTCATGGAGTTCTACCGAAGATGCAAATCTAAATCGGAGGCGGAGAAATCATCGCCGAGCAAACAATTCGCCGAAATCAATAGCGTCTGAATTGAATAAACGATTATTCCGCCTTTACTTTTTTTTTTTTTTTTCTTTTTTTTTCGAGCACGATACTACTGTATAGATGTGCTGCGGAAGAACAAGCGACAAAATAATAGGAAAAAGACACGTGTATCTCGGAATTAACCACACGAATACGACACATTTGTACGAACGATGTCTTCATTGAGGAATTGTTGAATCTCGTATCGCGCATTCGCGATATCATTTTTTCGGCGTATTAACATCGGTTATCATCACGCTGCGATTATTGATAATGAAAAGAAGAAGCGTTATTTCTAGTTGTATCAGCGTTAAGGGCATGGCAAGGTCAGTCCGGTGAAAAACAAGCTTATTTTCAAGCATTTTTTTATACGGTACAGGTAATGCTGGTTTATTTAATTCATTTCCATATAATAATACAACATCTAAACTTTCATTGCAAAATATTGATAAATAAGCCGTTGGCAGCGAATCTTCGCAGGCGCCTCGAAAACAAATACGTTGTTTTAAGTTCTACGCTATAACTCGTCACGATATTTTTATTTTATTTTTTTAAACGATACAGGTAATGCTGGTTTACTTTATTAATTTCCATATAATAATATAACATTTAAAATATATTTGTTCGCTTAAATCTATGTATGAACAGGGTTAAGCAGCCGGAACTTCATAGTTTTTGGCCCTGTTAAACCTGTTCACTTAATCTGTACATAAACAGGGTTAAGCAGTCGGAACTTCATTACTTTTGAGACACCCTGTATAGTAACAAATAAAGAAATGTGGATCGATCTGGAACTGAATTTATCAATTCGGTGGATTAATCGGTCCGAAAACGATCGATCCAAAAATCGATTAATTGGTGACAAAAAGATCGACGATCTTTCGATTAATCGATTGAAAAACTTAAAACGCGATTTTCGCTAAAAAAAAGTCGGTTTATTTGTTATAGTAGAACAAAGAACAATTATTAAAAAAAAAAATCTTGACATCATTACCTTGAGAAACATCTCACTTAATAAACGCATTTTTATTTTTGTATTTCGCATGATCCAGTGACGAGTTATAGAGTACACCGTTTTTTTTTCGAGGCGCCTACAAAGATTTTTTACCAACGGTTTATTTATCAGTATTTTGCAATGAAAATTTAGGAAAATATAGTTTAGATATTCTATTATTATGTGGAAATTAATCAAATAAATCGGCATAACCCTTATCGTCTGAAAAATTCGTGAAAAGATGATTCCTGAAATTCCTGAGAAAAATATTCTTGAAAATAATTCCAAAATATTATTAACAATTCGTTGCCAACGGTTTATTTATCAGTATTTCGCAATGAAAATTTAGGAAAATATGGTTCAGATATTCTATTATTATGTGGGAATTAATTAAATAAATCGGCATTACCTGTATCGTCTAAAAAAATTCTTGAAAATATATTTATTTTTTTCGAACCGAATAAATCTTACCATGCCCTTAATCACGCATTTATTCGAATAGATTATTTTTACCGATATGCCGTTTGATTATTGTGAAGTGAATTAATGAAATAGACGACAACGAAGCGTCCAACGCGCTTTGCATGGAATTGTCACCGATAATATTATAATAATGTAATAGATGACCAATTAATATCGTTCTCAAGAAATCCTCGATAATTAGACGAGATTTTTCGCGACGCATAATCGCGATTATGAGAAACGCGCGGCGGTGCTTTCTTTATTCGCGAACGATTAACCATCGTATTGTAACGAAAAAAAAGCTAAAAAAAACAGGCTGAGTGACAATTTTAGACGGTTCACTGAGAGCGACCGTCTTGGTTTTTTCCAACGTCCTCCTCGCGGGACGATAATCATTACCACGGAACCATTTAAGGTTTACGATTTAGTATTAGTCGATAATTATAGCGTTATGTACAAATTAGGACGAAAAAGGAGTTGGCAGTTCGAGGAGGCGGCTCGAGTCACTTGGCAACATATTTCTTCTCCCGATAAAAAAAAAAAAAAAAAAAAAAAAGGAAAACAAGTCGCTCGAGCGTTCGTCGAACACCAATTAAATTTCGAATCTCAGGATTATTAATTGCTATAAAGTGAATACTGAAAATTCGTTGTACGAACGGCAGTCTCGATAATTAAGGGGTCTGTCTACTTTGGTTGCATGAAAATAACGCTGTTTTTATTTATTTTTATTTAAGATTTTTTTACTGTTCTGTTAATTGATATAAAATTTGTTAGGTTTGACAAAAATATTCGTAAACTAAAAAAAAATAAATATATATGAGACATTCCATGCCAAATCACCATCAGGCTGTGGCCCTCGCGACCTCGTAGATTTGCTTCATAATTTTTTATATGATTCTTCTAACGCAAAATAACATTCATAATTTTTTGCAAAATTTTCAAACCAAATTTGAGTATGCTATAATTTCTTTTCAAACATTTCTGGAGCTGTAATTTAAAAATCTGATAAAATTCTCAAAAACCTGGTATCAAAAATGAAAATTTTGGGCTTGATTATGATCGGGATTTTTCTTCCTCTTGCTTGGAGCTTTTTTACATTTTTTTTTAGTTTTTTATTTTATTAAAAAATTATATCCGTTGAAATAATTTAAATAGAAAAATAAAATATTGATAAAAATTCGAATTAATGAGAAGAAAAATTCTGGACAACATCAAATTAGTGCCAAAAATGTTGATGCCTGATGTCAGATTTTTGAGAATTCTTTCAGTTTTTTAAATTACGGCTCTAGAAATGTTTGAAAAAAAGTTATAGCATACTCAAATTTGGTTTAAAAATTTTGCAAAAAAATCGTGAATGTTATTTTGGGTTAGAAGAATCATATAAAAAATTACGAAGCAAATCCACGAGGTCGCGAGGGCCTCAGCCTGGTCGATTTGGCATGAAATGGCTCATATTTTTTTTTTTTGTAGTTTATGAATATTTTTGTTAATCCTAACAAGTTTTATCGATAAACAGAACAGTATTGTTAAAAAAAAATTAATAAAAATAGCGGTGTTTTCAGGCATCCAAAGTAGACGGAGCCCTTAACGTAACTATAGATCGATGCTGAGGTGCAATTGTAAGTGCAACTCCTTTTTGTGGTAGCTCTTGAAATAAAATAGTGTATCTTTATGGTTTTGTTCGTCAGTCTTATATTATATTTTAAGCATCGTTCTCGACAAGTTATCTAACGATAATGCGCGTTAAATCGTAAGTTATGTAAATCCTATGTAAATAAGCAATCGAACACTGCATTGCGGTGAAGAAAACAGAATAATAATGAACATTTCTTTCTCATCTTCTAATCTTGTATACGGAATAAGCTCTTTACTCCTCAATTTTCTCTTTTATTTTTCTTTTTCGCGCGTTTAATATTTATAGTTTGACAATAGTAGTAGTCCAGCTCCGAAATCTTCTTGAATTATTCAAGCGCCATTGTTATTATTATTTGTCACATTAAAACACACACACACACACACACACACCCACACACACAAACAGCCCGAGGACCAGCGAACGAATGTACTTGAATTGCTTTTGAATTAAATTTTGAATAAAATGTCCGACCAATTGGTGGACTTAAGGTAGTTCTGTCGCTACATTTTTTGTTTCGATGAAAATGATTCGTTTGCTTTTCTGAATACGTACGAATTTTTTCACATTTTCTTACTTTTCTTTGAATTTTGTGATTTTTCCAATGTAAAAAAAACGAAAAAAAATGACCGAATCATTTTCCTCGAAACAAAAAAATTGGATTGTCGGCAGATTTGTTGAACAATGTTATTTTTCATCAATTTGATAATAACATTTTGGAATTATTGTTATGCTAAATTAATCTTGTCAACGCCTTTGATATGCATGATTTTTTTTCAAATTTTTATATTGAGAAATGGTTGCAATTCCCTCTCAATTTTCGAAAACTTATGCAAACTCAGTTTAATGCACAAGGACTACTTTAAGGAGGTTGGAGTGCTCCAGACTATTCAAAGAGTGCTACATTTTTTATTATATTTCTACAATGTTTGATGCATCTATTGACTATGAATGATGATTCTTATAGCTGCATATATTGTTAATCTATAAAAAATTTAATTGCAATGCATTTTCAAAAATATTAACTGGTCTATTGTCATTTTCGAAACGGTACATATTCGTTCAGTTTTTTCAAAAGACAATCCGTATTTTTTGCTCGATTTTGATGTATCTCGTCTCAATCTCTTCCTTAAGAAATGCTTTATTCATCGTTTAGATATTCGACAGTATTTACCGTTTAAACATGACAGTTTGTTTTTCTTCGAAGGAATTTCGTCGATGGGCAAATAAAAGGCTGTAATGTTTAAACATCGAATACGTGAAGACAAAAAAAAAAATCGGATTATTATTTGAAAAAACGCAATGAGTATGCAACTTTTCGTAAATTGGAACAATTCAGTTAATGTTTTAGCATATTCACGACAATTAATATTTTCCTAGGTCAAGAACATATATATTTATACAAATCACCATAAACTATAGTCAATTAATTCATAAAACTTGTGGAAACGGTTTTCAAAAATGAACACTCATTTGACTAGGGAGGAGCGCTCCAACCTCCTTAACCTTTCCGTAAATACATCACTTTTTTCGTTATAACAATAATTTATAAGCGTCCATTTGCTGGTGACTCGAAAAACAAAACACACACACAAGAATGACAAAACTATAATTTGATGTAAAAAAATCCTTCGCAACAGACACGCAAACAAATTACACACACAAACACTTACATGTAAATAGGCACATGTGTATAGCTTTTCTGTGATGATACGAGATATAAAACACACACATATAAATTTTATGAACCTTGCAAAAGCTGATAGAATGTATCACCACGGCCGTAGCGCTTGCGTGCGCATTCCTTCTATATTTATTCGTCACTTCTGGTCCCCTCCCCATAAATAAGTCGATTTTCAGAGGTTGATTAATCTTAATTAAGGAGGGATCCTGCTTTAAAAGACTGAAAAATAGCTGTTTTTCGAGGATTTTGATTGGACGGGGAAAAAAACAACTTAGCCCAGCGACTTTTGGGCTAGATTTTCTTATGTATTTGAAGTGTATAAATAGTTTTTTTAAACTAGATGCAATAATAAACAGCAGAGTAATTACCCTTTTCGTGAGCGCCTTGCCAATTCAGTTTCCAATTGGCAGGCATTGGCAGGAAAAATAAAAACGCGGAGAAAACGCTTGTATATCCATCCGCTCGACGCCCCCCTCTGCGTTCAGATTTGTACTTCCGAAAATACTTGCAATTGGCATCTGTAACTTTGTGAATATTTTCTTGGATAGTTTATCTATCGATTTAGGCAATAAAAGAAACGAATTTTTTGGACCTTCTAAAGCAGGATCTTCCGTTAATGTTAAGGTACTCCGAGCGGTACAGTCCCACAGAAAATGTGAGATTCAGAGAGATCCAGAGAGATTCAGCGAAAATGTCGAGCGTTTCCCAATGGAATAGAAATCTAAAAAAAATCAAGCATATGAGGCATTCCATGCCAAATCGACCAAGCTGTGGCCCTCGCGACCTCGTGGATTTGCTTCGTAATTTTTTATATGATTCTTCTAACCCAAAATAACATTTATGATTTTTTGCAACATTTTCAAACCAAATTTGAAAATGTTATAACTTAAAAAAAAGTTCTGGAGCCGTAATTTTTTTATCTGAAAAAATTCTCAAAAATCTGTTATCAAAAATGAAAATGTTTGGCACTAATTTGGTGATGTCCGAGATGTTTCTTCTACATTTTTCTTTAATTTTAATTTTATTTTTAAATTACATCCGTCGGAAAAAATAAAACAGAAAAATAGAATATTGAAACAAATTCGAACTTAAGGTGAAGAAAAATCCTGGACAACATCAAATTAGTGCCGAAATTTTTATGTTTTATGTCGGATTTCTGAGAATTTTTTCAGACTCTTCAATTACGGCCCGCAAAATGTTTGAAAAAAATGTATATATATATATACAGCGTACTCAAATCTGGTTTGAAAATGTTGAAAAAAAAAAAAAGAAAAAAATCATGACTATTATTTTGAGTCAGAAGAATCATTTACAAAATTATGAATCAATTCCGCAAGCTCGAGGATCACGGCCCGGTCGATTTGGTATGAAATGCCCCATATAGAAGGTGTTTGGAAGATTGATTTTGCGTAATAATTATTTCAAGAAGTTATTAAGAAATTGATTTAAAAAAATGTTGTTTAACATATTACCGGGTAACATAACTTTTTTTTCTGATGAAAATAATCTGTCTATTTTTCTTAACACGTATGCATTTTTTTCCGAATATTTTCGAGTTTTTGAAATTTGCCAACAATAGCTCAACAAAATCACGAAATTTCGAGATCACGAAAAAAATTGGAAAAAATTATACGTATTAAGAAAAATAAACTAATTATTTTCGTCACAAAGAAAAGTTACGTTGCCGGGTAATTTGGTGAACAAGTTTTGTTTTATGAATTTGTTAATAACTTTTGGGAATTATTATTACGCAACATCAATATTTCGAACATCTTCTATATGATTGATTTTTTCAGATTTTTATTCCATTGGAAAACGTTCGAAATTCTCTCCGAATTTCACTGAATCTCACATTTCCTGGGACTGTACCGCTTGCGGACTACCTTAAAAGCAGTATTTTGGTTTTTCGTTAAGTCAAAACTTTCGGTATTACGAGAAAGCACGCGCAGTCTCTATGGCGGCGGCGGATACGTAAGCGCGGCCTTACCGGCGTCATGGAAACGTACGAAGCGATATTTTATTATAAAAACAACTGAAAAAAAAAAAACAAATACTAAACGAAACGAAGTAATAAACAATTACATAAAACCGTGTGCATTTCGCTCGGATATAAACGAGCTCGCGAGTCTGTTCTTTTCGATCAATTTGGTGATCGATATTAATCTATAATATGGTTCCGTAGTATTTATCGAGAATGACGAATGGAGGTTCGAAGTGGTATCAGGAAAAAATGGCCAAGGAAAAAATGGCCGGGGAAAAAAAGGCAGGAAAAAAATGGCCCAGGAAAAAAATGTATGGAAAAAATGGGTGGAGAAAAACGGCCGGAAAAAAATGGATGGGGAAAAATGGCCGAGGAAAAATGGGCCGGGAAAATGGCCGTTAGAAAAAAATGGCCGAGGAAAAAAGGGCCCTCCACATACAAACGTGCGAAATACTGGCGGCCATTTTTTTTCTCGGCCATTTTATCCCCGACCATTTTTTCCTAGATTCGGTTCGATGTATATGAGAGAAGAGAGAGAGAGAGAGGAGTCAAAACGAGATCGGCTGTGAAAATGATACCGCTGATCATCGCTTTGCGTCGTACGATAAGGCAAAGTTTCTTGATAAGGTAGAGCCATAGTAGTACGTTCGTTCGAATCTCACGAAAGTGGCTTAATATCTTCAATGATGAGATATGTACTAGAATTATTGTCGAGTAGATACACACAAAGACGTACACACGCGCGCACACACACACACACGTATACATATGGGGCATTCCACCCCGTTTCGACCTGGATTTGATCTTGACGTTGATTTGGTTCGTAATTTTTTGTAGGCTTAGTCGGACCTTCAACTGCACAAGAAAAATGTTATTTATTTTTTCTATGGCAATTTTTTTAAATATATTTTTAAAGTGACATATCAAATACCATAATTAAAAAACCTGACAAAATTCTGAAAAATACTTTGTTCGATACCAAAACTTCCTAGCTTAAAGGAACCAAGGCCCAAGGCCAACCAAGGCTCCAAGACTTCCTAGCCAAAGTGGGGAAGACTTCCCTTCATATAGTTTTTGAGCTTTTTTGATTAAAAACATTATTTAAAAAAAAAAGAAGCTACTGTTCAAACGTCTCCTTATGTAAAACTGTATTTTTATACATTTTTTCAGATTTTTCCGAACAATGCAACGTTTTTTTAATGTTTTTTAAAAGTGATATATCGAATGCCATAATTTTTTAATCTGAAAAAATGTTGAAAAATACTTTGTTGAATATCAAAAGTTCCCAGCTGATAGCCAAAGTTCGCGAGATCTTTTTACTTATAGTTTTCAAGGTTTTTTTTATTAAATAATAATTTTTTCATTATTTTTTTAATAAAAAAAAAGTTTAAAAACTATAAGATGAAATATCGCCCATTTTGCCTGTCAGATAAATAAATTTGATATCGGATAAAGTATTTTCCGAATTTTTTCAGATTTTTAAATTACGGCATTCGATATGTCACTTAAAAATATATATAAAAAAATGGCGCGGAGAAAAAATAATAATTTTTCTTGTGCAGTCGAAGGTCCAATTAAGCCTACAAAAAATTACGAGCCAAATCGAAGATGTCAAGGTCAAATCCAGGTCGAAATGTAGTGGAATGCCCCATATACATATACACACATATATACGGAAAACTCTTTGATTACGCGGCTTGGAGTTCTTTGCACTGGTTAATAAATCAGTACTACGTTTTTCTCACAATTTTCACTAAAGTTTCTCACAAATTCGCGACGGAGATTTGTAACCGTGAAACTTTGTAGAAATGATGAAATTATTGACCATCGGTTCGACCAGTGCGAAGTGCTTCGACCCTCTTGATCATCCAATAGTCAAGACAAATTCCTCATTGCGGCGAAATTATAGTGAAGAGAAAAGCAAGTAATACAAAAACCAACCATTTTCGAATTGTATACATACGTAAACGTAGCAATAGATGACATATATATATACATATAGTATATGTATATGTATGTGAGAAAGAAAAAGAATTTCTATTTCAATTAAAATATATATATATATATAGTATAAAGCGTGAGTGTCGTTTTATTATTACATTCCAACATTCCTCCCTCGAGAGTACAAAAAAACAATCTAATCCTGCAAATTAACTTAGCGCCAGGAAAATCATTTCCATTGCGCATGTTTATGAAAGAAAGAAAAAAACAATGGCAAACTTGTTGAGCTTGATGTTCACTTTGTAAGGTTTATTCATTTAATAAAAAAAAAAAAAAATAGTACATTACGCTACAAGGGAGAGAAGTGCAACTTTTCACCGAGTGTGAAGTTTGATGCTCGAGCGAAGCGAGGGCAGAAATTCACACGACGTGAAAAGTTGCATCCCTCCCATGTAGCGTACTATACTTTTCTCCCATTTTCACTGCAAAATAACTCCATTTCGCGTGTGCAACGGGGACGGAAAATTAGGTTATTTTTAACAAATGTCGATCCGCATGCGTAATGCGATTTTCATTTCTCCCGCAGGGCAGGAATGAACCGATTTCCTCCCTAGGGAGGAAATGAAATCGTATTTCGCATGCGTGAGTCATTTGTCAAAAATGAGCTATTTTCCGCCCGCGTTGCGGACGCGAAATGGGGTTATTTCAGTGGAGTCGGGAGAAAATAGTACATTACTCCACGAGGGCGAAACATTTTTTTCTAACGAGTGTGAGTTTGCTGCACGAGCCGAAGGCGAGTGCTGCATTCACACGAGTTAGAAAAAGTGTTTCGCACGAGGGATGTACGAAATTTTATATCACAAGGTGCGAAAATGGCGGTTTTACGCCCGCGAAGCGGGCGTAAAAGCAGCCATTTCCGCCCGCAGTGATATAAAAGTATTTTATAGCTGCTCCTTAATGTGATCTGATCTGAGCTTTTTTAGCTGAGCTTTTTGAACCTTAAGGTAGTATGAGCGCATTGACTGACGTCGCATAAGTTCGAGGGAGTTTGAGAGAGAGTTACGAACAGTTCTCGATGAGATAAAAATCTGAAAAAAATCAAGCATATGGAAGGTACGGAAAAGGTGATTTTGGCATAATAATAATTAAAAAATGTTTTTAACAAATTACTGCAATAAATAATTTTGCAACGAATTACTTTGAGAATACTGTTATGTTTAGCGATATACAACGTGTTGGGCTTACCAAAGGCATTCGTAAATTAATTAAAAAAAAAATTTGATTTTAGTCACTTTTTTGAGTGTGAGAGTGTCAGGTAAACAGGAGTCCACAGAAAGTAGGTAGGTGCGCGCTTTTGAAAAAATCTCAACAACGGCCGATCCGAATCAAACAAATTTAATGGTTTTAGGTTCAGTATATCAGTGGCTATATCCCCTACCAGTATTATTCATACATAGGCGAAAATAACAAAATGGCGGGCGAAAGGAAAAAAAATTGAAAAAATGTGTTTTTTTTGCATGTTTTTTGCGCACAAAAATAGGAAAATGTAGAATTTTGCAATAATTGCGATAGGGGATATAGCGATAAGTGTACAGCATATGTGGTTAAAATTTCACACGGTTCCGATCAGTAGTTTCTGAGATTTTTTCAACAAGCGGTTCGAAAACGTTGTTTTGAGAAAAAGGCGTTTAAAGTTTTTGCGATATACGATATATATATTTGCATCACTCGGTGCGAGAAACCCGGCTCGTTTTCGCGCCTTGTGAAGCAAAATTGTGTACGAAACTCGTGCGAGAAACTTTTTCTCAACTCGTGCGATTGCAGCACTCGCCTTCGGCTCGCGCAACAAACTCACACTCGTGAGAAAAAGTTTCGTCGCACTCGTATCGTAATATACTATTAAGCGCGCTCAGGTAGCGTTTAACGTATGGAAAATACCTTTTTGTAACTCATGCACGTAATGTCGCACATTTCGTGCCCGCAAAACGTGCGTGAGATCGCGTATTATGCTCATGTCAACGTAGATAATTTCACGTACGCCATCTGGTGCGTGAAGTTATCTACATTACTTCACGCACACATTGGCGTGCGTGAAACTATCTACAAGATGATCTCACGCACGCTTTGCAGGCACGAAGATGTGCGACATCACGTTGACATTCGTTACAAAAAGTAGTATGTGATACAAGGGCGAGAAAGCGGCCATTACGCGCGGAGGTTAGGAAGCAGTGCACTCGCCTCCTCTCGTGCTACAAACAACACTCGGCTTCGCAGCTCGTGTCGTTGTAGCACTCGATTTGGCGAGTGCGCCGCTTCCTAACCTCCGCGCGTAATGGCCGCTTTCTCGCCCTTGTATCACAAAGTACTATTTTGTAACGCATGCATGAGAAGTGCTACTTCTCGTGCCTGCCGCGCGTGGCGTAAGTGGCGCTTTATGGCCATCTTTGCTATTTTACTTCCCGCACGCACTTCTCGCATGCGAATCACTCGGTAGCACTTTTCATGCATTTGTTAAAAAAAGTATTATGCGATACAGAGCGAGAGAGTGATCATCATACGACGGTTGTGAAGTTGATCGTACTCGCCGCGCACTCGTATCACAGCGGCAGCAGCACGAGCCGAAGGCGAGTGCTGTCTGTCTCGTTTTCGGCTCGTACGATCAACTTCCCAACTTGCGTATAATGATCGCTTTCTCGCGATCCTTGTATCACAATAGTACATTACGATACAAGTGCGAAAAAACTTTTTCTGACGAGTTTGAGTTTGCAGCGCGAGCCGAAAGAGCGAGTGCTGCAATCACACGAGTCCGAAAAAGGTTTTTCGCACGCGTATCGTACGAAATTTTATTTCACGACGTCGGAAAATGCGGTATTACGCACGGAGTGACATAAAGTACTATTAGAATGCTCTGATCTTTCTGACATTTTCAGAGAATACTTTTAAATATATAAACTTTCGAAAAATGCACAAAACAAAAATTTGATTAGAAAAAAGTTCCAAGTAGAGAGACCCCCCTTTAATCGCGCTTTATTCAGAACGACGTTTTTTCGCCTCTGCGGGCATTCTGCCGCAAAAAGTAATGATCCGATCATTATGAAAATTGGCTGTAATATTCTATTATGCAATTACGAAGTAGATAAACCAACATCGGGGATGATATCATATTTCTAAGGGCATTTTTTTCGTGCATAATTCGTGAAAAAAATCGTGAAAAATGAGACAAAAATTTCAAACGCCTGCGAAATTTGTTATTTTCGCCATTTTCACCTGCATTGAGGTTCATATTCTCAGGTAATTAGTTATTAATGTAAAAAGAACCCTAATGATTTCGGATGAAAATTGGAGTAGCTACCCTGGCCGCAGTGGGAGAATTCAACTTACGACCTTCAGCGGACATCGGTGCGTAACGCTGTTATTTTTCGGTGGAATTATTTTTAAAAAATTCGCAAAAGTAGTTCGAAACATGAATAATATGATGGCCACATTTTATTGAATTCTAATAAATACTTCCCACCCAAAAAAATCCGAAAAAACCAGTGAAAATGAGCCTCCTAATGTAGGGGCCTCCTTAGGGGCGGGGGGGTATATAGAAAAAAAATGTCTGCATTTTTACTTTATATTTGTAACTGAATGCATAATGCCTCAAGAATATTGTGTAAAATTTCAAGTCAATCGGAGCAAAATTGACGACGTTATGAGTATTTTTATACTCGCAGATTGTTATACCGCCTGCTCGGCCCGAGCGCGACTTTTTAAAGCGTTTTACCCACAACTCACGTTTTCAAAGTCGGTGCCCCTCACAACGTGAAAACTACTGCACCGATCCTTTTCAAGTTTTCGACACTATTTCTGGACTTAATTTACGAGGTAACGCCGAAGAGTTTTTTCGATTTTTTAAATATTTTTTGTAACTCATGCACGTAATGTCGCACATTTCGTGCCCGCAAAGCGTGCGTGAGATTGCGTATTATGCTCATGTCAACGTAGATAATTTCACGTACGCCATCTGGTGCGTGAAGTTATCTACATTACTTCACGCACACATTGGCGTGCGTGAAACTATCTACAAGATGATCTCACGCACGCTTTGCAGGCACGAAGATGTGCGACATCACGTTGACATTCGTTACAAAAAGTAATATGTGATACATGGGCGACAAAGCGGCCGTCCCGCGCGGAGGTTAGGAAGCAGTGCACTCGCCTCCTCTCGTGCTGCTACAAACAACACTCGCAGCTCGCAGCTCGTGTCGTTGTAGCACTCGATTTGGCGAGTGCGCCGCTTCCTAACCTCCGCGCGTAACTGCCGCTTTCTCGCCCTTGTATCACAAAGTACTATTTTGTTTTACGATACCAAATTAGCCGATTTTTTTCGCAAAAATTGCGTTTTTCCCTTCAAAGTGTTCCCAAAAAGTGAAAATTTGAAATTTTGAAAAACCCCCTCGGCGTTACCTGGGGAAAGCGGTTATCTAACGAAAGAACGTTGATTTTTTTTTATTTCGAATGATCCAGCAGCACCGAATTATGAGGGACACGGCAATTCTGCTTTTTTCCGAGACGCTTCCGAATAAATGTTGCCATTGTCGTATTTTTTAGTATTTCATCATGAAATTATTACGCAATATTCTTCGAATGTTATACTTTGATGTATTATTGGTTTTATTATACAGATTGCAACTGTGTCGTAAAAAAAAAAAAAATTTGACGGCACGAATTAACTCCCCCCTTATTGAACAAAACAAGAGTTCATACAATTACACGTAAAATCAACTGAATCCACAGTATGTGTGAATTAACGAAATGTCTCAATGGAATGAAGATTTTTTTCCGACGCGCGCAAAAAAATTGTCGTTTGGCAATCGAACGTAACATACTTGTTATAACATTGCTATAACGTTTTACAGACAAAAGTATAACTTCGTCTTATCTCGGCGCGAGTATTTAGTCACTTCAAAGAGGATCTTCATGTATGTTTATGAAAGAAAGAAAAATAAAAAAGAATTGACAAACTTATAGACCTTAATGTTCACTTTGTAAGGTTTTTGCTTTTTTATTTAAAAACGGTGTCGTTTTTTCAGCTGCCTACATTCTTAAGGGGTCTGTCTACTTTGAATGCATGAAAAAAAACGATATTTTTATTGGTATCAGGAAAAAATGGCCGGTGGAAATAATAGCTGGGAAAAAATGGTCCCCCACACACAAACATGCAATTTACACGCAACCATTTTTTTTCCTCGGCCATTTTTTCCTATATTCATTTTTATTCGTTTTTTTAAGCCTTTTTATTGAGCCTAACAAGTTTTATATCGATAAACAGAACAGTATTGTTAAAAAAAAAAAGAATAAAAATAGCGTTTTTTTCAGGCACCCAACGTAGACAGACCCGTTAATAAACTAAAAAATGTTGATAAAATAACGCGTTAAATGAACCGCGAATCTGCAGTACATGTGAATCAATGAAACTCTCATTGAAGATTTTTTTCGAGCACAAAGAAGCGTCGTTTGGCAATCGAACGTAACATACTTGTTACAACATCGTGCAACAATTGTACGACGGAAACGTCGTCGCTTGTTTTACAGACAAAAGTCAAATGACTCGTGTTATCTCGGCGCGAGTATTTAGCCACCTCGAGCGAGGATCTTTTTGAGGAACAATAAATCAGTCTCCGGGGCTGTTCTGCTGTTACGATTGCTGCTCTCGCGGCGGTCGTGGCGGCCACGGGGACGCCAAGTGCGCAAGACCGAGCGAGATACGAGACATGCGCCTGGGCTTCAGGTGTCTTCCGCACGAGCACCAACCACGACGAGCATCCCACAGGGCGATTCGTTCACTCAGTGTACGTCTCGTACTCGTCTCTCGACGTCGGCGCGCTGCTTCTCAAAATTCCTCAAATCCTTCGCTGCTTTTCGTCGCGGAATTAAAAAAAAACACACACACACAGCTATTTCCAAACCGTTCTTCACTAAAAAAAAACTACCCTCGCAACTTGCTCCGAATTATATACAACGAATTTAACGATAAAATATAATTATTTAAAAAAACAGCCAATTAGTTGTGGACGGTAAAAATCAGCGTGACGAAAATAAAAAGGATTATCAGTCGTTCGAGATTCAACAAATTATCGATTCGAGGATCGTCTGTGAATGACTTGAGGAGAAGAGTCCTGCCTCGAGGACTCGAGACGAGATATCGTCGCCGAGGACGCGGATTTCCGGTGGTGAGTCCGCACGATTCGTCGCCCCTTGTGATCCCCACCCCTTAAGGTAGTCCGCGAGCGGTACAGTCCCAGATAATGTGACATTCAGAGACGCATTCAGAGAGAATTTCGAACGTTTTCCAATGGAATAAAAATCGGAAAAATCAAGCATATAGAAGGTGTTTGAAATATTGATTTTGCGTGATAATAATTTCAAAAAGTTATTAAAAAAATGATGAAAAAAATGTTGAACATATTACCCGGCTACCCAACTTTTGACGGGTTGACGGGTAATTTGTTGAAAAAGTTTTATTTCATGAATTTGTTAATAACTTTTGTAACGTAACGAGAATTATTATTACACAACATCAATGTTTCGAACACCTTCTATACTATGCTTGAATTTTTTTCAGATATTTATTCCATTGGGAAACGTGCGAAATTCTCTCTGAATTTTTCTGAATCTCACATTTCCTGGGACTGTACCGCTCGCGGACTACCTTAATTATGCTGTACTAAATTGAGTCGGCTTTTTAAAAAAAGAAAAAAAAAAAAAGAAATACACGACACTTAACACGATTAACACGACACTTGCACGATTATTTCGTATGTGGATACTCTTTCTGTCTTCCAGTTGGCACTGACTCGATCTTTTAGTCTTCCCTCCCCTGCACCCGCGTAGTGGCACATCCACTGACAATGGAGAGGTGATTATTTGTTTATACTTTGATTTTTATTTCTTCGCAACTGCATATTTATCGCAATTTTACATTATTTTTTAAATAAATTATTATCGACGGTCGTGTCTTCTGCAATATTACGTGAATCGGGATACTGCTTGTACGAAATTTTGCCGACAAATCGAGACACATTTTGCATTCGCATCTGACGTGATTCAGTTTATTTTGCTTCCTCATAGAGGAAGCTTTGTTTTCGTGAAAAAATTTTTTTTCGAGATTTTGATGTCAGTAGACTCAGAATGGTCCAAAACGTCGAGAAAAGTGGTTTGTGCGAAATGTCTGTATGTGTGTGTGTGTGTGTGTATGTGCACGTTTCGTTGTTTACACGATAAATGTCGCAATTTTCCATGAATCTTCTTCAAATTTGCCATGTGAGTGGGCTATCATGCAACACTGTTTGGGATTGTAGTTGACGCGAATCGGTTCATAAATTCAGATTTCGCAGCATTTTGAAAATTTGGCAAAAATTGTTTTCACGATGTAACTTCCGTAAATTGAGAGATATAGGGATGAAATTTTGTACGTTAATAGACCACCATCAAACCATGATCTGTACCAAATTTGGAGAAAATCGGTAAAGCAGTTCCCATGTTATTGCAATTCCAATTTTTTTCGAATCTCTGGAAGTAAATTTAGCTCCTGTAAATAATAAGACATCCGATTGCAATTTCGAACGTGTCATTACGTTTATTGATTATTAATGAAGAGTTACGTCAAGGAAACGGTCATTATATCGGTAAATTTAGATTTTGCGGCATGAGGAACTAAAAAAAACCGACACGAACAAAAAAATGCGGAAAAAATTTTTGCAGAACTACCTCAAATTTGGTTCACATATGGACAACCATAGACTACGTTTTGAGTCGAAATTTGACGCGGATCTGTCCAGCCGTTCAAATTTTATGGCATTTTGAATATTTTGAAAAATCTCGTTAACGCGCTGGATCGTGCAAATTACGAGGTTACGGGTTCTACTGTAAAATATATTGAGCTCAAACAAGCCTGCAAAGTAGAACCTTGCAAATTGCTTCCTCTAAATTTTGCACTTCTAACGAAGCTTCCTCTATGAGGAAGCCAAAACCGATCAACATACTTCCTCATAGATGTAGCTTCGTTAAAAGTGCAAAATTTAGAGGAAGCAATTTGCAAGGTTCTACTTTTTTGAAAGTGAAAATTAAGATAGAATTTCGGACACTTTTTGATAGGATAAAAATCTGGAAAAAAATTAGTATATTGGAGATGATCAAGAGATTGATTTCGCATAATAATACTTCCAAAATGTTATTAACAAATTGATGAAAAAAAAAAAAAAATGTTTAACAAATCCCCCGTTTACCAAACTTTTTTTTAATATGAAAATGATTTGTTAATATTTCTGCATGCGTATGCATTTTTTCACAATTTTGTAATTTTTGAAAATTGTTTTTTTTTTTTTTTTACAATCTTCGAGCTGTATCTCCGAATCTACTTGATCAATCGTGCGGAAACTTTTTGGGTATAATAAGTGCCCCTATGGCAAACACATATAAAAAAAAATCCAAAAAAAAAAAAAACAATTTTCAAAAGTTGCAAAAAAGTCTGAAAAAATTCATACGCATGTAGAAAAATTAACAAATAATTTTCATATGAAAAAACAAAATTTGGTAAGCGGGGGATTTGTTGAACAATTTTTTTTCATTAATTTGTTAATAACATTTTAGACGTATTATTATACCAAATCAATCTCTTGAGTACCTCCTATACCACCTATACACTTGATTTTTTTTCTGATTTTTATCCCATTAAGGAGTGTCCGAAATTCTATCTTAATTTTCACTTTTTTGGAGGTTAAGTACCGTTTCACTCTGGAACTACCTTAAACCGAGTGAAATTCAGTTCTCTCGATTACAAACGAGGGGGGAAACCTAGAATATCAGGTTTTTTTCTATCGCCCGGGCTTTGAAAGAAAAAAAAAAAAAAAAAAAAAAAAAAAAAGACTTGCAAATTTTGTACAGCGAAGATTTAAACCCTATTGTCGACCGGCGAATGTCAACGTAACGAGAATTTTGCGAATCGATTTATGGGAGCTGCTCACCGTCGGGCGGCGGTTCACTGATTTACGAATGTTTTTTTTTCTCTTTCGTTTTTCCTAAGCAGTGAGATAACGTCGAGCGAGCTAGCGTCGAGAGAGACTAGACGGAGACTGATAGAGGGAGAGAGAGAGAGGGGAGAGAGCGAGACAGTGGCTTCGATCGCAGCAGCAAACGCGTCTCAAGGTTTTAATTTGCCTCGCGCCCACCCTACAGTAAATACGCGGGAGGCGGCCACGATGCTTTTCTAAGGATTCCACGATAATCATCTTTCAGACATATTTATTAGCCCTTTTTATATATTTAAAAAAATATTTTCCTCGTTTGTAAGAAAGCGAAAAAAAAAAAAAAAAAAAAAAAAAAAAAAAAAAAAAAAAAAAAAAAAAAACGTGGTCTGAATCGACTATCGACCTTTGCAATAATATTCTACTCGCTCTGCCATAATTTTGTTTCAGACTTCTTTATTGGCTCTTTTTATATTTAAAACTTCGTCGCCATTTGTAAGAGAGAAAAAAAAAAGTGGCCTGAATCGAATATCGACCTTTCCAATAGTATTCTACCCGCTGTATTATTATTTTGTCATTAATTAACTATTCACTATGAATAATGATTTTTTAATATCATTGGTTTTCAAATATTTAAACTTAAGGTAGTTCTAGCGCGCAATGATGCTCAATCTCCGAAAAAGTGAAAATTGAGGTAGAATTTCGGAGACTTCTCGGGATACAAATCTGAAAAAATATCAAATATATAAGAAGTGCTCAAGAGATTGATTACGCATAATAATACTTCCAAAAGGTTATTAACAAATTGATGAAAAAAAAAGTTTAACAAATCCCCTGTTTACCATACTTCTTTTTTCATGCGAAAATTATTTATTAATTTTTCTGCATGCATTTGAATTTTTTCAGATTTTTTTGTAACTTTTGAAAACTGTGATTTTTTTATTGTGAAAAATGTGTGAAAATTCCTGAATTTTGGATATGTGTTAGTCATACACCCAACAAGATTCCGCACGATTGATCAAGTTGATTCGGCGATCCAGCTCGAATATTGTAAAAAAAAAACATAACTTTCAAAAGTCTCAACAAATTCTGAAATAATTCATATGCATGCAGAAAAATTAACAAATAATTTTCATATAAAAAAAAAGTTTGGTAAACGGGGGATTCGTTAAACAATTTTTTTTATCATCTATTAGTGAATAACATTTTGGAAGTATTATTATGCGAAATCAATCTCTTGAGCACCTCCTATATACTTAATTTTTTCAGATTTTTATCCCATCAAGAAGTGTTCGAAATTTTATCTTAATTTTCACTTTTTAGCTGGTTGAGCGCTAGAACTATCTTAATGGAGTGTTTCCCACGAAAATTAATAAATCCTAATCCTGATACAAAGTAGTTAAGAATTAATAATGAACAGAATTATTATTCGCCAATTTTAATAACTATTCATACTGCTTACTATTTTTGTGGTATTCAATGCGATAAAAATCACCGTCAACATTTTTTTTTTTTTTATCAAGAGTTTCAGTCGCTTTGTCGCGATTAAAGCGAGACGTTAGAGGAAACAAACCGAGAAGATAATCAATGAGAGTGATTCGAAAAGTGGCGGGAGGTCCGCGACTCTATATTTGTGTTGAGTTTTTCCACGTAGGAGCCATTGACTCTCCGTGATTTACCATCGCGATCGCGGATCGCGATACCGCCGCGCGCGCGAATTTGCTCATCGATGTTTGAAGGCTGATAACACGGTGTCTGGGGTATAAGCGACGCATGCGTCGTTATCCGCGCGGAAATTTATCGGATTGCAATGCGAAAATTAAACACGCGTTGAAAATAGAAAATTGTTGCGCTAAAAGTATATGAAAAATATGTTATTAATTTTTCTCCATTTATGAATGAAAAAGAAAAAAGAAAACATTTTCCATGCATTTTCGCTCCAAGATTTTCTATACTTCAACGGCATATTTCAGCATCACGTAATAATTCCGGGAACGTAAAAAAAGAAAACGGTTACTCTCACTGGATGCGTCAACGGCAGCACCTATCCGTATCGATTGTTCGCCGTGGAAAGATTGCATCGCGGTGACCCTGGTCTCGGTGAAATGTCTCGCGACCGAGGGCCGCGGGGGCCTCGATGACTAACAAGATTATAAGCCTCGAGCAGGGGCGAAGCGCGCGCGCGGATTTCATTGATTAGCGCGCCGAGGGCGAGGAGGGGTTTGCCGCTCGTATTTGAGCAGCATGGACGAAAATTTGCCGGACTTGCGCGACGCGAAAACCTTCTACGTGCATTTTGAGTATTTCGTGTATATATTTCAGAGCCGGGCAAAATACCAAATACTTTTTCCACTTGAAATACGAAATACTTTATGTACTTAAAATACAAAATACTGTTTGTACTTAAAATACAAAATACTTTTTGTACTTGAAATACAAAATACTGTTTGTGCTTGAAATATAAAATACTTTTTGTACTTGAAATACAAAATAATGTCTGTACTTAAAATACAAAATACTTTTTGTACTTGAAATACAAAATACTTTTTGCACTTGAAATACGAAATACTTTATGTACTTAAAATACAAAATACTTTTTGTACTTTAAATACATTTGTAACTATTTCTTTTAAGTACTCATCAATGATATGTCGATTGTCGCGATGAGTAGGATCGGGCAGAATCAATTTAAGATAGTCTTTGCAACTGGTGTCGAGTTCGCATAAGTTTTTTAAAAAATTGAGGGAATTATAAACATTTTCCGATAATATAAAAAACGAAAAAAATCATGCATATTAAAGGCGTCGAAAAGATTAATTTTGCATAATAAAATATGTATGATTTTTTTTTAGAATTTTGTCTTTTACATTGTCATTTACGTAAAATGAGAGGCGAAAACCCGAATTTTGTTTAAATTAGTCAAGATTCTGACAAAATGCATACTTATTCAGAAAAATTGGTGAATAATTTTCATGAGAAAAAAAAATGGACTTGCCGAATAATTTGTTGAACAATTCATTTTTTCATTAATTTCTTAGTAACATTTTGAAATTATTATTATGCAAAATCAATCTTTTTAGCACCTCGAATATGCCTGATTTTTTCAGATTTTTATCCCATCGAGAAGTGATTGAAATTTGATCTGAGACTTACGTTTAAAGGGACTATCCCGAAAGGTAGTCTTCTCGGGTCACTTTGGCTTCAGCTAATCGTACAGCCATTCTTACAAAATAATGTTTCCAAATATGGAGCAGACGCAAAAGTATTTTGTATTTGTACTTAAAGTGCCGAAATGCCGTAATTGAAACACCACAAAAGTATTGGAGTATTTTAAGTACATAGTTAGAATACTTAAAATACTCCATGCACTTAAAATACTGCCCAGCAGCTCTGATTTTGCGTATTTCGTGAGTATTTATTTGACAAGTCGTGAGTAGCACCGCGTGCTACTGGATATGCGGTGCGCGCGCGACGAGAGAGCAGTGGCACTCGTAAATCACACTCACGAGCTTCGAAGGAAACTCGCTGTGTGTCGGAATTTTTATTGTCCGACCGTGGCGTGGGTTTTGCTACTTAATTCCCGCGGCTCATTCCAAACGCGAAGTGTATCCTTGCTTACACGCTATACATATACCAGGCATTCCATATGACGCGGGCCACCCCAATTTTCAGTAGAAAATATGGATTTGCAATCGTGCCAATTTTTCTGCATCTTGTCCAACGTATGAAACAAAGTATGAAAAAAATGTTGAAAAAAATCAAAATGGTCCCTCCCATCGAAAAAAATGGTACGATTCTGTTTTGCCCGAAAAAGACTGAAAATTATTCGGAAAATTATGAAAAAAATGTCATCATAAAGTACATTTAAATACCTAAACTTTCGTAGCAACAATTTTTTTGTGTGTAATCGATAGTCTTAGAGATAGAGCCAATCGAAGAAAAAAAAAACACTATTACATTTTTGGTAAACGGTAAGATTAAAAAATCTGAAATAATGCATGAACAGTCTTGACACTCTGAACATCTTATAAAAAAAATGAGAACATTTTTTGAGACAACTCAAAATTGGGGTGGCCCGCTCCATATGGAATGCCCCATACATACTATACTACTGTACTATACTATACCGAAGCGTTTGGATACGCGATGGTACGAAATGTCTGAACAAACTGATTACTTCCGGTTCATCGATCTCGCCGGTGTAAACGGAATATTTCCGGAATGTTTCCACCTTTTTTCTTCTTCTTTTTTTTTTTTTTTTTTTTTTTTTTTGTTACCTTGCGTAATCCACATCGCTGCGGCGATGAGTTGTGTTGACTGAAGAAAAGATTGGAAAAATAATCGAAACTTAATCATCGCGAGTCGCGATGATCGCCGAAGGCGAAGATACCTTCGCGATAATGAATAACGATGCACTTATCGTGAGTGTTTCGCGTCGCGCGGAACACGCCAAGTGTATGCACATACCGCGCCCCCGGCTCGCGGCGATCGACGACGCGCTTCGCGTTCGTCTGACGTATCGATTATCTATACTACTTAAGTTGGAGCGAGCGCGGCGGTGGCGGCGGCGGCGGCGAAACTCGCGGCGGAACCGTTCGGACGATTCGTCATCGCTTATCCTGCGAGCTTCTCCGGATCGAAAGTTTCGAGAATGGTTTCACTTTCTCCGAACGGTCATTTGAGATCGTTTCTTTTCGTAGGATCGTTTTCTTCGAATCTTCGAAATGTCAGTGGGGCTCAATTATTTTCGACAGTTTTCGACAAATTACGCATTCCATACGAATTCAGCTACCACTATTTTTTAAACTCGCAAAAAATGATGTGATCCAGTGAGATCAAAGAACTATATAATCTAAATAAGAACGTACTTGAAGTGCAAAGTACAAAGTACCATAAATACTTGAAGTACAATCTACAAGTACTTGAAGTACAAAGTATTACAAGTACTTGAAGCGCAAAGTCCTATAAGTAGTTGAAGTACAAGGCACTATAAGTACTTGAAGTACACAGTGCAAAGTACTACAAGAACTTAAAATACTTGTGTATTTTAAGTACCAAGAATCATGAATACTGGAAGTATCGGATACTTCAAGTACTCGTTACTTCAAATAGTCAGTACTTGAAGTACTGAATATTTCAAGATGAAGTACTGAGTACTTCAAGATGTCGCAGTACTTGAAGTACGGCAAGTATCAAGTATCAAATACTTTTGAAAGTATTGAAATGCAGGGACTTTAGAAAGTACTTGTAATACAGGAACGTACTTGACATTCTAAGTACAGGTACTTAAAGTACATGACATATGTATACTTGAAAATTGAAGTAAAATACCTCACGTATTTTTTATGTACTTTGAACTCCAAGTACTGTAATTTAAGTACTTCGCAAGTTCCGGGTACTTGAAGTATTGCCCAGCTCTGGTGTTTAGGTGCATAGATTTCCAAGATTTTTCTTTGATTTTCAAAAGTTACAAAAAATTCTGAAAAAAAAAATGCATACGTATGTAGAAATATTAACCCATTAACGTCCAAGCGTCCCGATCTTTTTCCAAACTTTCAACGCGATTATTTTTTATGTTATCGGCGTTGACAAAAATTCGTTTTCAGGTATATTGACGTAGAATTTTATGCTCTTTCAGAATACCGGCTCAAAATTTCGATTAGACATAAAGAAAAAAAAAATATGGCCGATTCAAGCGTGAAAAACGTGAAAATTTTTGAAAAAAACCTTTTTGTGCATTTTTTTTTGTAATGTTACCGCAATGAATTCATATTGTAATCATGATCAGAGGTGATCGGAATAGTTAAAGTTTAACAGTGAATTTTCATGTAATCATTGAACCACTCCTTTTTACAATATGGCGGCTAGAACGTAAATATTCTACAAAAACATAAGCTAATTTATTTCTCGGAAACTATTGAGCTTAGCTCAAATTATGTAAGCACAAAAATATCTTAGAATTGGTCAAAGAATACTCTCAAATTTTTTAAGAAAAAAAAAAAAAAAAAAAAAAAAAAAAAAAAAATTGTCAATTTTACTTATTTTGATATTTTGGAAAACCAAAAATCATCTCAAAAAATTTTTAAAAAATTTGAGGATATTCTTTGACCAATTCTAAGATATTTTTGTAGTTACATAATTTGAGCTAAGCTCATTAGTTTCCGAGAAATAAATTAGCTTATGTTTTTGTAGAATATTTACGTTCTAGCCGCCATATTGTAAAAAGGAGTGGTTTAATGGTTACATGAAAATTCCCTGTTAAACTTTAACTATTCCGATCACCTCTGATCATGATTACAATATGAATTCATTGCGGTAACATTGCAAAAAAAATGCACAAAAAGGTTTTTTTTTTTTCAAAAAATGTCACGTTTTTCACGCTTGAATCGGCCATATATTTTTTTTCTTTATGTCTAATCGAAATTTTGAGCCGGTATTCTGAAAGAGCATAAAATTCTACGTCGATATATCCGAAAACAAATTTTTTTCAACGCCGATAACATAAAAAATGATCGCGTTGAAAGTTTGGTAAGAAATCGGGACGCTTGGACGTTAATGGGTTAATTTTCATAAAGCACAAGTTCAGCAGGCTATTTCTTTCGAACGTTATAATAACAGACTGACACGGTTCGCGACCGTGACTGTTTTTTTCTTTCAAGCTGCGAAATGTGTATTACCGACTCACACTTCGCCGTGCCAACGTAATTTAGCGTTTGCCGTCCCCGTTGGCTCTTTTTTCTCGGGTCGAGCCTGATCATAAAGCGAATACTTCACTTTGACGACTTTGAAGGGCAACCAACGATGTAGGAAACACCGCCTCCTCCTCCTCCTCCCTCATTTGCTCCGAAGTTGAAAATTTGCTTTTCTCGTTTTTATTTATCACAGTCGACGTCCCTGTCGACTTGACGGCACATTTTTAAGGGGACCAGGCAGCGAGATTTTTTTTTAATTTTTCATTTTTTTTTCTTTTATATTCTTGTAAAACGAATTATTCTGCATGTTTTGGCGCAAGGCAAACGAAAAAATTGGAAAAATTGAGCTCCCGAAATCTCGTGCGTCCAATTAAATTTTAACAACAACACACTAAAATTTTAAAACTAAATTTGAGAACACCATATATATATTTTTGTTCGAACATTTTGAGGGCCGTGATTTAAAAATCTGAAAAAATTCTCAAAAATCCGACACAAAACATGAAAATTGTTAAATTGAAAACATGAAAGGCACTAATTTGATGTTCTCCAGGATTTTTTTCCCCTTCAATTCGAATTTTTTCAATATCTTATTTTTCTGATTTCATTACTTCAATGGATATAATTAAACATTTCGAACTTTTTTAGAGCCGTATTTTAAAAATCTGAAAAATTCTCAAAAATCCGACACAAACCATGAACATTTTTAGCAGTAATTTGATGTTGTCCAGGATTTTTCTTCCCTACAATTGGAATTTTTTCAATATTTTGTTTTTCTGTTTTACTTATTTCAATGGATATCAAATTATATCCATGCCCCATATATATACAACGAAGAGCTGATTGCTCAAGAAAAAGAAAATAGAAAAAAAAAAAAAAAAAAAAAAAAAACATGTTAGAAATGACAATAGGATCCTCGAAAATATAATAAATTACAAGGCAAAACGTGAAAAGTCCGACTGTAGGCCCAAGGTTACGTCACGGGAAGCAGAAGCAGAAGCAGAAGAAAGGGATACGAGGCACGACGTAGTGTTGGCTCTCGCTTTTGCCTCACCCTCTCCCACCCTTCCTCCTTCGTCGTATTTTTTTCTCTCTTCCTTTTATTATATTTTTTTTTATTCGACGTTCTTATGACCATCAGAGGTAACCGGAGACTCGGAAATCGACCGGTCTGTAGTCATGGCAACTCCCCACCGTCGACGCTGCCGCCGACGCTGCCGCCCATTCAACCGCCGCGCCAACCCTGCTCCCTATCTTTCCATTCTCTCGGGGGGCGCTCCTCTCGCTCTCCATCCACGTAAAATCCGCACGCGTCGCACGAGCTCGTGATTCCGCGCTTGCGTTATTGTAGTGTTACTATAGGGTTGCCGGCCGGACTCTTTGAAACGGATCTATTGTTTCGAATCGATTCGAATTATATCCCAATGAATCTATTGAGTCGGTACGGTGAAAACCGCGAATTTATTTAAGAAAAGATTTACAATCGTCATGACAGCGATATACACGACGATGCGTGATACGGCGTGTTCATGGGTTGACCAGCGACTGTTGTTTATAAAACAATTTTCACATTTTACAAACATCCGTAACCAAGTCGCGATACACGCGAATGTTTTCAACGCCAACGTCAATTGATTCTAGTCTGCTCCAACAGAATCGATCCAGCCATAAATTGTGTGTATCATAAATCGCGATCTACTGAAAATCGATTTTTTTCTCTGTATAGGGTATCCTAAAAGTTTTGAAATTCCTGCTGCTTAACCCTGTTCGCTTAAACCTATTAAGTAGCCGGAACTTCATAACTTTTCGTCTTGTTAACCCTGTTCGCTTAACCCTGTATATGAACAGGGTTAACCAGCCGGAACTTCATAACTTCTGGCCGTGTTACACCTGTTCGCTTAACCCTGTACATAAACCGGGTTAAGCGAACAGAGTTAATCAGCCAAATCTTTATTACTTACTATTACAGGGACACCCTGTATAAAAACATATCAAGAAATGCGGATGGATTTGAATTTATCAATTCGCTGGATTAATCGGTCTGAAAAGAGCGATCCAAAAAAGATTAATTGATGACAAAAAAATCGATCTTTCGATTAATCGATTAAAAAACGGCAAAACTCTACCCAGTAAACACAAAAATTGCGGTTTCGTTGCAGTTATATTACAATTTCCTACTCAGTAATGTAATTGTTATGTAACATCAGTGAGTTATGTAACGGTTACATTGCTGAGTAGGAAATCGTAATATAAATGCAACGAAACCGATTTTTGTGATTACTAGGTATGTGTACGAAAAGATCGATCTACCGAAAATCGATTTTTTTTCTGTATACACGTTATCCCAAAAGCTTTGAAATTCCTGCTGCTTAATCCTGTTCGCTTAACCCTATATATGAACAGGGTTAACCAGCCGGAACTTCGTAACTTTTGGCCTTGGTGACCCTGTTCTCTTAACCCTGTGCATATGAACGGGGTTAAGCAGCCGGAACTTCATAAATGTTGGCCCTGTTAACCCTGTTCGCTTAACCCTGTTTATATACACAGTTAATCCTGTTGACCCTGTTCATAAACAGGGTTAAGCGAACATCAGGGTTAAGCAGACGGAACTTCATTACTTTCGAGACAGCCTGTAGAATAACAAATAAAGAAATGTGGATCGATCTGGGACTGAATTTATCGATTAATTGGTGAAAATAAGATCGATCTTTCGGTTAATCGATTAAAAAACGGCAACCCTACTTGCGTGTAGAGCGCCGCCGGGAGGGAGGGTGGTCTCTAGGCAACGCCGCGATTCGCGGAATCACGTTTCCACTGGCGCGAACTCGTCCTTTCGCGTGTCTCGCACAGCCGCGAGCTGGCGCCGCGAGGTCAAGATGATTCGACCAATGACTTCAACTCGTGTCACGATACGCACTCTGTTGACGCGCGAGCTTCGACAGTCGCGCGTAGAGCTTCTACGCTACAGTCGCGAGAATCCGTTATTGTAAAAATCGCATTTGCTCGCGACCATGTCAAAATAACACATCGGCAAAATAACACGGCTAAATAACCGGACGAAAAAATAGAATACGTCAAAATAACACACGACAAAATAACCGTAAAAAAACAACAACTGCGAATAAAAAAAACAGATGGTATCGAAAAATTGACCAAAAACCATTAACAATAGATAACAATCGACGATTGATAATTGAACAGTTAATCGAATCTTGATTTTTTTTGTTCTTCGGAAAATATCCACGTTTGTTTCATCTATAGCGTAAAATAACCATTGACTTTGTCAAGTACAACGGAAAATATCCATAGAGTTAGTCAAATATAGCGGAAATTATCTACATGTTTTTCATCTACAGCGGAAGATATTCATAGAACTTTGTCGCGGATTATTATATTCCGAGTGTTATTTTGTCGTGTGTTATTTTAACATTCTGTTATTTTGTCGTGTGTTAATTTAACGTTGGATCATTTTGTCGTGTGTTATTTTTGCATGTTATTTTGACGTGTGTTTTTTTTTGCATCGAGTTATTTCAACGTGTCACCATTTGCTCAGGCGTTCAACTGAAATAAATAACAAGCATTTATAAACATACAAACGGAGCGAGGATTATTTCTACTCATTATTATTCTACACATCAGAGATTCAGCGCACAAAATTCTACACAATATTTTCTACACATGATATTGTACTGCTCGAGACATTCTACACATAAAGGAATTGAATATCCAATGCCATACACATATTCTTGTTCACAAAAAATTCGAACCATTATAACCTACACGATAAAATATTCTGTGTACATTTTTCTACACATGTTCGATTACTCTAAATATTACTGTTCGATTATTCTAAAGTTCGACACGAAATACTCTACAAATCTACTTAACAAATCTTCCGTTTACCAAACATTTTTTATATGAAAATAATTTGTTAATTTTTCTGCATGCGTATGCACTTTTCAGAATTTGTAGTAACTTTTGAAGATTGTTTTTTTTTTACAATGATCAAGCTGTATCTCCGAATCCACTTGATCAACAGTGCGAAAACTTCTTGGGCGTATAATAACTGGTTCTATTATCATCAACACATATCCAAAATTCACGAATTCACGAATTTTCACACATTTTTCACAACAATTGAGTGTCTGTGCGCGTGTGCGTGTGTGTATGTGCAGGGCGTCGAAAATTCGATGGACTATTACTCGGTACCCGTCCCAGCGATCTAGCTCAAATTTGCCACACAAGTAGAGTAATTGCCCCGCTTTAAACGTTCAGATGTAAAATAAAAAAATAAAAATAAATAAAATCAGTCATTTTGACTCACGCCATTTTTAATTTTTTGAAAAAAGAACGTGGTCGCGTTAACTTTCGTAAACATTAAATGATTCAGCTAAATAATTGTTTATAAAATAAGGATACGTTCAATGTTGTTTTGTATTGCATTTGGGCGAAATCGGTAAAGCGGTTCGGATTTTATGGTTTGAGTTTTTCGAAAAAAATCATTTTTTCTCTAAGTCACGTCGAATTTCACCAATTTTCTTAACTGAAATGTTTTACATTGACGAAAAGGAACATGCAGGTCTGCCACGTACCAAATTTGACAATGATCGGTAAAGTGGTTCAGATTTGACGCCATTTTTAATTTTTTTATAAATTTAGATTTTCGCTTCAGCATCAGGAAAAGTTAATGTGAGACAAAAGTTTGTACTCAATGGAAATAAGGATGCAAGTGGAGCTTTGCACATTGTCTCCTCTCTAATTTTTATTCCTCGCAATGCTTCCCCTCTATGAGGAAGCCAAAAATAATAAAGGAACTTCTGCATGGAGGTGGCTTTGCGAAAAATGAAAATGAAAGAGGAAGCGATGTGCAAAATTCTACTAGGCATCCTTTTTTTAATTAAATTAGGAGGTTCATCGAGAAGGGCGATTTGCAATTATGTATCTAAAAACCTTTGGTTTATACGAATCGGATGAATAGTTTTTTTGTTTTCACGCCCGCCAATTTCGAAAATGTAGTTTTGAGTTCGTCGTGTTTCAAGTTTTAGATAACAAAAAATCAAAGTCTCTGGTGCCTTTTCATACCTTCTAATGTACAATAAAATAATACCCAAAAAATTTCAAAACAATTGGTCGAGTAGTTTCGTTGAAAAAAAAATCTCCAAATTTGCCGTCGTTTGGATGTATTTCCCCCCTTAAACACAGTCTCGGTCGACAATCAAGGTCACTTGGATAGCGTGTCACTGAACAATCGTCGAAATGACTCTGAACTTAAACTCAAAGACGCGGCTGTCAAGTCGTCGCCAGATCGATGACCCACTGGCACAAATCACCTCGAGCCGTGTCCGGTTTGTGTACCGTACCCACCACACAATGACCGCGTCCCACGTGTGGAGTCGCTTGTTGACCTGAAAGAAAAAAAAAAAAGCGTCGTAGAAGAATCGACGTCGACGTATTTCCGTACAACGTGTAATTCGTTGTGTCGTCGACTGTCGGTGTTTAACGCGAACCGCGGGGCATAATTGCATTAGGCCATTCCGTCGAAAGGCAACGTTTTTTTTTTTTTTTTTTTTTTTTTTTTGATAAACGGATTTTCAAGACAACGCGCTCAAGGACAACAAATATATTCTCAAACAAAAGTTTGATTGGATTAAATAGCGCGTCGCGGCAGAAATGCGATTCGCATCAACGTCATTCGAAGATACGCGGAGCATTCACTTTGAAAATAGCAATAATTCACGAATTCACGACCTTTAGAATTTCCGAAAAATCAAATTTTTTTTTCTCCATATATCGAAAGTGTGATACCCAAAGAATATACTGACCAAAGGAAAACTCAAAATATTGAGAATTTGCGGAGTTCTCGCATATAGTCTAGAGCGCGGGGACAGCAATCGATCACGTATGTTGAAACTTTAAACGCGATTATCTCGAAACTACTTTTTCAAGAACTGCTCGTGCTGTAGTTCCAAAAGTCATTGACCGTAATAGTATCGAGGGGGGTATACCTAAAATTCGAAAGGTAGCATGTGAATAAATAATTTTTATGGGGTCACACATGTAGAAAAATGATCGAAAATTCGACCTCTGGAGTAAGAAGGCTCGCAAATTCTCAATTTGTAACTTTTTCATCATTTTGTAGGTATATCCTTCTCCTTAGTATCTCAGTAAGCGAATGACACTCATTTAATCGTTTTTGGATCGACAGAAAAAGTGTACGACAGCTGCAGCACTTTTCGATGTCGCGGACGACAGGTGTCCGAAGACCCTTAATTACGCCGCCGTTTTGTTAGTCATCGCAAAGAAAAAAATTCTTTTTTAAACTTGACAGTTACAAGAAACTCATGTGCAAATTTGAAAATGATCGGACGATTTTATCCCCTCTAAAAAAATTCACGATAAATACCTATTTTTGACGCCCCCAAAGGTATTTCTCCGCTTAAGGAGATTGGAGCGCTCCACACTAGTCAAAAGAGTGCTGACTTTTTAAATTATTTATACACAGTTTTAAGCACCTGTCGATTATTTTTAATGATAATTCGTATTACCAGGTATTTTCTTGGCCAGGGACAAAATTAATTGCAACGGATTTGCATAAATATTAACCGATTTACGCAAACTTTTGAAAAGGTCATTATCATTCAGTTTTTTTCAAAGAATAAACAGTGTTTTTTGTTCAATTTTTAGGCACTCACGTTTTAAGAAAACGCACCAAGAGTGCCTATTGAATTCGCTGTCCAAGGGTGTAAATACGTTTTTTATGGAAAATGTCAATATAATTTTATTTTATCCACTACTTTTTAGTTCACATTTCTTAAGCATGCTAAAATACATATTCTTGACATAAAATAATAAGGAATTTGCATTACTAAAGACATTTTTTCCTTCAGACAAGATTTTGTGTTACCCGGACGTCCGTATCACTTAGTGGCTCTGGACTGAACAGAGCGAACAAGTTGAAATTTGGAATATTTCTTAGTCTAGCACTGGGAAGTATGCCCATGAAGTGTGTTAATTTTCCAATCATTTTATACAGGAGTTCACTTGAAGAAATTTGGCACTTTTGGTCGTCAAGTTGTATACGGGTCTCAATCTTGGCCATCGATGGAAGAATTTGGCTGAAACTTGCTGCATAATTCTAATTCAACTTAATCTTGATGCACTTTTTTTAGTTTTTTTCTTACACACTTTTTAAGTGGTGAATACCTAAGACACTCAAATCATTAAATTGAAAATTGTGTCCGGCTGTCAGTCTTCGCAGTCAATAAAGTAATTTGACTAAAACTTGCAGCGTTCTCATATTTTACCTTAATTCAAATGTATCTTTCCTCATATTAGCCCTTAGATCATTTTAGAATGATGATTACCTACCATAATAGAATCAAAATATTCAATTTTAATTAATTTCACAATTATGATAACAATAATATTTTTCTCTTCAAAATAATTATCCGCTGTACATTCCACATATTATAATGTCAAAATAATTGATTCCGAAATGATTTTTCAATTTTTATATTTATTAATTGCACTGATACAGTTTTATTGTATTATTAATTCATAATTAATATACCAAACTGAAATATTATGAGTATAAACATAACCTAAACACAAAATTCGTAAAACATATTGACACCTTCTCTACGGAACTATATATGTTTGAAATGTATATTTTTCATTAAATTATTCGTTATTTTTTATTCACTGGCACTCATAACTGTATTCACTATTTATTGTCTGGTTTCGTCTGTAAATTTTCACTTGTCACTGCTAATGTTTTTGTCAATTTTATTTACTCATTGTAAATCATCACGTAATTACCATATAACACCTGCATTCATGATTTTATTGATTTCTAACATTTTTTTACACTCAATTATTAAATTAATTAACTACTATAAAAAAATAGAACCCAACAAATTCAGGTGTTTCACGATTGTCACCTGATTCATAATTCACGCCGCGACCGCAATCGCGCTGACGGCTTGCCGTCACTCGACCAAAAAATACGATAGCCGAACGTACTAAACGCGCCAATTTATAAATGCCGATTGACCGTTCACCCGAATGAGAAAAGATCCGACGAGTCATAATACCGAAATATTTATTAGCCAAACGGTGAAAACGCCGAAAAGTTTTTATGCCGAACGGATGAAAATACCGAATTTCATTTCAACAGAATTGTAATGTTCCCGAATGCACCATTTGCCTGAATGTATCGAACACTCGAAAGTCCGTTCTCCCGAATGGGATTTTGACAGAAAATATTTTTCACTTAAGTAGAGTTCTTCATTACCGACACATGCTTCTAACCATGTCGGTATATTGGAGTTCTAGAATTCGATCTATAGTCGCCTCGTCCACAGATAGTTTTCGTCTTTTAATAAGCTTAATAATCATTACATCATGTGGATATCGACTGGTAAATATTAAGGGGCTGCTGGAATAGATTTTTTTACCGACTGGTCGGTAAAAAAGTACGATTTCGTAGTTTACGGTTTACGTCGTTATTGTATTACAAAAATGTCTCAAATTGCACAGGATTATAACATCAACATAGGCGCATCAGCGTAGACTCGAATTTTGGGTGAAAACGCTTGAAAAACAAGGAAAATCGTAAATTTGTAAGTCTATCGAAAACCAATATGGCCGCTAGAACTGTCAACTGTCACCTTTTTCGTATTATATAAATATTTCCAGGAATCCCATACGAAAAACGAGAATCTACGCCGATGCGCTTACATTAATATAATAATCTTGTGCAATTTGAGACATTTTTGTAATACAATAACGACGTAAACCATAAACTACGAAACCGTACTTTTTTACCGACCAGTCGGTAAAAAAATCTACTCCAGCAGCCCCTTAAGAGGCGAAAACTGGTCTACTTCCAAAGTCTGCCAAAACCAAAGTCTGCCAAAACTGCAATACCGACAGAACTTTTAGTTGGTCGAAGCGCCACAAGAGGGGTTGCCGGCAGAAGCCTAATTCGAAAATCCGAAAGCACAATAACGGGTGGCACGTCAGTTGCTAGGAACAGTGGTGCTCAACCGAAACGAAATGAAGAACGATTTCAAGAATGATACGCGCACGGGCGCATAAAACTCGTGGATAAAAAATAAAAAGACGAGATTCGGATGCTTAATCGCTTTATTAATCTTTGTTACAATATTCCGTTTCTAATTGCTTTATTAATCTTTGTTACAATATTCAGTTTCTAATTGCTTTATTAATCTTTGTTACAATTTTCATATCCATCAGAACGCGAAGCTTCTCCTCGAAATATTGACTGCAAGGCGCGCAAACGCATTCGGCGCAAATTCTCGCCTGAAGCTGTAAAAAAAACTCATTATTTTAATGTTTTCATGTTTTTATGTTTAAATTTTAATGTTTTACCTGAGCCGTTTATCGAAGATACAATTGCGCCACGTCCAAAACATTTTGGAGTCTGTTGACTTCTTGGTGATTTTCCTTGCGATGAGTCGCGTCGAATATTCGTAGCTTCGCGGAAACTCCGGGCCTGACCGTTCAGTCGCTCTTCCATCTCCTTGGCGACGAGCTCACCACCCTTGTGGAACTTGGCCGCGATGATATTTTCGGACCCCACGACGAACGACACGAGATCCGCTCGATTCACCGCAGTCTTGAACTTCGTCGTGGTCGCGTGAAACTTGTTGCCGATGCTGTCGAAGTACTCGACCACGTAATTCAGTTCCATTCCCTTGGGTAGCATGTTCAATTCCTTGCCGCTTCTCATGCGAATGTTCGAGCTGAGTGTCAGCATCATGTAATGAATTGGCTTTACCTAAGAGAAATGAAATTCAAGGTTAAAAAAAGAATGCCAAATGGCTGTTACACGAAAAAATCGCCATCAGCAATTTCGAGGCCTACAACTATGAAGCAATCTGTCGACGTCATCGTTAACGTGAGTGTAGCCATGGTTTGAAATGAATTTTTCGTGTAACAGCCACTTAGCATTCTTTTTTTAACCTTGAATTTCATTTCTCTTAGGTAAAGCCAATTCATTACATGATGCTGACACTCAGCTCGAACATTCGCATAAGAAGCGGCGAGGAATTGAACATGCAACCCAAGGGAATGGAACTGAATTACGTGGTCGAGTACTTCGACAGCGTCGGCAACAAGTTTCACGCGACCACGACGAAGTTCAAGACTGCGGTGAATCGAGCGGATCTCGTGTCGTTCGTCGCGAGGTCCGAAAATCTCATCGCCGCCAAGTTTCACGAGGGTGGTGAGCTCATCGCCAAGGAGATGGAAGAGCGACTGAACGGTCAGGCCCGGAGTTTCCGCGAAGCTACGAATATTCGACGCGACTCATCGCAAGGAAAATTACCAAGAAGTCAACAGACTCCAAAACGTTTTGGACGTGGCGCAATTGTATCTTCGATAAACGGCTCAGGTAAAACATTACAATTTAAACATAAAAACATGAAAACATTAAAATAATGAGTTTTTTTTTTACAGCTTCAGGCGAGAATTTGCGCCGACTGCGTTTGCGTGCCTTGCAGTGAAGATTTCGAGGAGAAGCTTCGCGTTCTGATGGATATGAAAATTGTAACAAAGATTAATAAAGCAATTGGAAACTGAATATTGTAACAAAAATTAATAAAGCGATTAAGCATCCGAATCTCGTCTTTTTATTTGTTATCCACGAGTTTCATGCGCCCGTGCGCGTATCATTCTTGAAATCGTTCTTGATTTCGTTTCGGTTGAGCACCACTGTTCCTAGCAACTGACGTGCCACCCGGTATTGTGCTTTCGGATTTTCGAATTAGGCTTCTGCCGGCAACCCCCTCTTGTGGCGCTTCGACCAACTAAGAGTTCTGTCGGTATTGCAGTTTTAGCAGACTTTGGTTTTGGCAGACTTTGGAAGTAGACCCGAAAACTATCTGTGAACGAGGCGGCTATAGATTGAATTCTAGAGAACTCCAATATACTGACACAGTTAGCTGCATGTGTCGGTAATGAGGAACTCTACTTAGGTGAACAAGTGAATATTTTTCCACTGCGTACTTGACTTTGGCTATAACTTACAGCGTACTCATATTTTATCTCAATTCAGATATATCTTCTCTTATATTTGCCATAAGATCATTTTAGAGTGATAATTACCTATATTAATACATTTTAATAAATTAATTTTTATTAATTTGACACTTATTACGAAGGAAATTCAAATAAATATCGTGGACTATTAATCACTAACAAACACTAATTACAAACTATCAAACGATTCCGCGTCACTTGTGTACGAATTCACTGACATTGTTTTTTGGTAAGTTTACCGTTCCAGGATTTTACGGTAATTCCACATCTCTAGTCTCGAGACAAGTCCAAGTACCGTGGAACCTCTCATAGCGTACCAAATGCGGGGACATGTACGCTAAGTGAAGAGCCAATCAGGCACGCGAAACGTTCGTGCCTCTCACTCTCTCTCGCTAAATCGTCCAATCACAGCGCTGGTACGTTTCCCAATGTACGTTATGAGGGTGTGCGCTATAAGAGGTTCCAGTGTAGACAAAACCTACTTTACCGACCGACACGAGACGCTTCAAGACTCTTTTACCGGAGACACCGTGTTTTGACCTCATTTCGATTGACACACATCGATAATATAAATGAATAATGTATATTTTATATTGAATTATTTCTTATTTGCTTATTTTCACTGGATCTTATCACTGCATTCGCTGTTTTTTGGTCTGTTTTCGTCTCTGAATGTTCACCTGTCACTGTGGCTGATGTATCTCTCGATTTAATTTATTTATCATAAAACAATCGTAATCACCAAATTACAACTACGTTCACGCCCTAACAGTTCGGTCCAACCGTATACCGACTATGATCCCCACCGAGTCGTTTTAGGACACGGGATCAACTAGTATTTCATCGAAACCAACCACCGACCAACTGAGATTTAGTTGAGAACACGGTTTGTCAGTGGTTGTTTTCTTCAAAATACTGGTTGTTTTCGTGTTCTAAACCGACCTGGTTGGATTTTTCGTGGTTGGTCGATCTGCTAGGGCGGTTTTATTAATTTCTTATATCTTTTTTTTTTAACGATAACCCTTCTTCACACTTTATTATTAAATGATTTAACTATAATAAGAAAGTAGAACTTAATGACGATTTACGCCTTTTCAAGAGACACGATAGCGTCTCGAGACAAGTCCATTTCCACTACCTTACCGACCGATAACTCAACATCCTAGGGCCTTGGGTCCTCGTTGTAATTGGTCATTTCTTGTGGCCTCGCTGCCTGCGTTTTGAACGCGATAAATTCATACTCCACATTTTCTATTGACCATTTTATGGGTCATTTTCTATTGATTCGAATGAATTTTTATTTTTTGAAAATGACCGACATTGAAAATCACAGAGTTATATAGATATGAAAATACCGGTATTTTTATTTTTGGTAAAATAACAATGAAACTACCGTACCGTTTTTTATCCACATTTTTTTTTCTATCATCTTTATGTTGTGAAAATACGGTCATGAAAAATGCTCGTAAGTTTGACCGGTTACAAATTTTTGTTGGTGAATTCACCATAAAAAATGGTAAACTGCGTCTATATAGTTGTGAAATAACCGGTAACGAATTTTTTGGTAAAATTACAGCAACGTTGTTTCGTAAATTCACCGTAACTTGACTAGAATTCTTAATCACTAAGAGACTATATGACTTTATTACCGATGTCGTAAATTTAACACCGGTCACATACCGGTTTTTAATCGTAAAATTACTGGTCATGTATACTGTTCGGGAGATTGTCTCCGGACGATAAAGTAGAGCGCTACTTCGCAAGTGGCAACGCGCAGCGCCGATTGAGAACGACACGCGGCGTCGGTTGAGAACGCGCCAGTAGGCAAGATGGCGAGCGAACCACGAGACGCGTTCGCCTCGCTGCGCATAATAAAGATCGAAAAGTAAAATTAAGCGTGCCTCAAAGTGATTTCCACCTTCCCAAAAACATTGGCGCCCAACAAGCTCGGACTCTGACCGAGAAAAGAGTGATTCTGCGAAGAAAAAGTGTCGAAATCAGCAAATGAAGCCGACGCGACCGTTGGAGGGAAATCGACACGCGGCGACGCCGTGCGAACGCGGCGAGACAACGACGCAGTACAGAGCCACGGTCTAAGAGTCGTGATAGTGCAATCTTCTCGAGAATTCGACAGAAAAATGAGAACTATTATAAGTGCGACGTAGCGTCGTAATACATTGAGAGCGAGTCTGTCTCGCAGAGAAAATGGTGCGCGTTTCCAACACGTAAAATCGACGTGTCCGGCGAGACACACACATTCAGCGGCGTGTCCGGCGAGACACACACATTCAGCGACGTGTCCGGCGAGACACACACATTCAGCGACGTGACCGGCGAGTCACACACACATTCAGCGACGTGACCGGCGAGTCACACACACATTCAGCGACGTGACCGGCGAGTCACACACACATTCAGCGGCGTGTCCGGCGAGACACACACATTCAGCGGCGTGACCGGCGAGTCACACACACATTCAGCGACGTGACCGGCGAGTCACACACACATTCAGCGACGTGTCCGGCGAGTCACACACACATTCAGCGACGTGACCGGCGAGTCACACACACATTCAGCGGCGTGTCCGGCGAGTCACACACATTCAGCGGCGTGACAGACGAGTCGCGCGACCACATCGGGACAAGGCAGAAAATCGGCAAAATACAGGGAGTCTTGCTGCAACGTGGGGCAACCGAGAGAGAAACAGGTTAGTGAGTCGCTTAATCCTTTCCTTTTCCTTAACATATCGTCAAAATGACTACGCCGTTAGGCAGACTGAAGCAAAGACGAGCCCAGGTCAAAGGGCAAATTACACGAGCGCTTAATTATTTCGAAGCAAATGCAAACATCACCCTAGCAGACGCGCAGGTGAGATTGAAGAAGCTCGAGGAAGCTTTTTCTCGATTCGAAATTACACAAGAAGAAATCGAAGATGAAACTGCACGAGATGGAGAGGGCACAATAGACGCTGACGGTGCGGCGGAGAGACAAGTCTTCGAGGAACAGTATTATCGAACCGCAGCGAAAGCACAAGCCATTATCGATTCACATCAACGGCAGCAACAGCAACAAATCGTCCCACAAAACGGGAATAATCACGAGAATCACGGCGTGATGCGAAACAGACCAAAACTCCCCGATCTTAAGTTAG
Organism: Itoplectis maculator; assembly: GCA_964034905.1. Classification (NCBI taxonomy): domain Eukaryota; kingdom Metazoa; phylum Arthropoda; class Insecta; order Hymenoptera; family Ichneumonidae; genus Itoplectis; species Itoplectis maculator. Next base: position 9,605,780 of record OZ035860.1, read on the forward strand.
CTGAATTCAACGGCGACTACACGAAGTGGATTTTTTTTAAGGACAGTTTTGAAACAACGATCCATAACGACCACGAACTCACACCTATGCAAAAGCATCAGTACCTAATCGGGGTGCTTCAAGGAGAAGCGCGTAGCGTAATACAAGGATTTCAAATCTCAAACGAAAATTATGAAAACGCATGGACCCTCTTGAAGGAAACCTACGACAATAAGATGATGATAATTCAGACGCACCTTGATGAACTTCTCGACTTCCCTGTCATCACAAAAGAGAAAAAAGCAGATTCGATTCGACAGTTTATATGGCACATACAAATGCATATGTCCTCGCTCAAGACACTCGCGCAACCGGTGGATCAATGGGAGACCATCGTAATTCATCTTGCGAAGAAAAAACTCGATTTTATTGAGCAACGCGATTGGCAAAATCTGATAAAGGACCGAACCCCGGACAACATGCCAAGAATGACAGATTTTCTCAAATTCCTGACAGACCGATGTCATACGATACGAGTACTCGAGCACGGAAGACCGAAAGCCCCAACATGCGGAAAACAATCACAATGTAATAACTCGCGGAATGAGAAAGGAGAGAAAAGGGTCACGCTATCCTCCACAACAGCGAACTGCAAATTTTGTAACGGCGACCATCCGACCTACAGATGCGAGGAACTGCTGAAACTCACGGCATCCGACAGAATGAAAGCCGTTATGGACAAAAGACTGTGTATCAACTGTCTCGGCTCAGGACACTTCGTTCGCGAATGCAGGGGATCGTCCTGTAAAAAATGCGATAAAAAACATAATTCGCTTCTCCATCGAGATGGGGAAGAAAACTCAACGCAAGACAATTCGAGAGGAGCTCCGGTAGTTACGCACGCCCGGGGAGACGACAATCTGACCCAAGAAGAAGATTCCGTCACAATGAACATTTTTTGCGTTCAGAAACCAGAATCTCGAGTCATCCTATCAACTGCACAGGTGTACGTACGCGACGCGGATGGTAATCAGCGACCTTGCCGCGCGCTCTTAGATCCAGGCTCACAATTGAACCTCATAACCGCAAATTTTGTTCGAAAATTGAACTTGAAATGCACAACCGATAATCGGCCAATCTTCGGCATCAATCAAGTGTCAACGAATTCGAGAAAAGCGACACAAATCGAGATAAAGTCGGTACACAGCGATTTCACCACAGAAATGGAATGTCTGGTGCTACCAGCTATCACAGAGCAACTACCACAATCAAAGATCGACGTAACTAAAATTTACGTCCCTAAAGGCGCGCAACTGGCGGATCCGGCGTTCGACACACCGGGACCAATCGAGATCCTAATTGGAGCAGGAGTGTATTGGAAACTCCTCATCGGCGCACCGAAGAATCGGATCGCGGGACAACCAGCGTTGCAAAATACGCAGCTCGGACTGATAGTCGGAGGAGAAATATGCAATAACGGTTCGGACGCGACGACTTCGTGTCACCTGGTCACGAACACTGATTTACATCGTCAAATGGAAAGGTTCTGGGCGCAAGAAATTGTCCCAGAGACTCATCCGCACTCAAAGGAAGACAGGGAATGCGAAAAACTCTTTTGCGAAACGGTTAGCCGCGACCAAAATGGTCGATTCATCGTTCGTCTGCCTCTACGGCCGGAGGTTACGCTGGGAGACTCTAGGGAGAGAGCACTCGAGAGGTTCGCGGCTCTAGAAAGAAGATTAGACAAAAATCCACAACTGAAGAGCGATTATTTCCAGTTCATGCAAGATTATTTGAATCTGGGTCACATGTCTCCTTTTCCGGACTGCGAGAAGTTGCAGTCTTCAGAGATTTACTTCATTCCACATCAACCGGTCATTCGCCCAGACAGCGTGACGACAAAAATTCGAGTGGTGTTTGATGCCTCGGCAAAAACGACGCGCGGTACGTCTTTAAATGACAAACTCATGCAAGGACCAAATCTTCAACAAGACCTGCTGAAAATCGCGATCAGGTTCAGGACACATCAGTTCGTCCTCACGGCGGATATCACGATGATGTTTCGACAAATTCTAGTCGATCCTCGAGATCGTAAATTTCAACTCATTCTTTGGCGAACTGGTCGAGATCAACCCGTTCAAGAGTTTCAGTTGAATACCGTAACATACGGCACCAACTGTGCTCCTTTTGAGGCCATGCGATGCCTCCGAGAATTAGCCAAGATTCACCAGAACGAATTCCCTCGCGCAGCGGAGGTGATAAATGAAGACTCGTACATGGACGACTTCCTCACCGGCGGGCCAACCTTGGAATCCGTCGTCAAACTGCAAAAGGAATTATCAGAGCTGCTAATGCGTGGACAATTCCCGTTGAGAAAATGGAGATCAAACGACCCACGAGCCATACAACATTTGATGGAGAAAAACGAGGCAGATAGCCTGCTTATTATCGAGAAAGAGGAAGCACTCAAAACCCTAGGACTATTGTGGAACGCGACTGCAGATGAGTTGCAGTATCAAGTGGCCGTGCCTGCGCGACGCGCAAACACGAAGCGGGATGTGCTGTCAAAGATAGCGCAAATCTACGACCCTCTTGGATTAGTCGGCCCGATACTTATCACCGGCAAGCTCATAATGCAGCAGTTATGGAGACAGGAAATAGAATGGGATCAGGAACTTCCTACGGATCTCGCGGTAGCATGGGACAGCTATTATACGTCTCTGCCACGCATCAACGAGTTAAGACTGTTTCGAAACGTAAATCCGGACAATTACAAGGACACGTTTGACCTGTACGGCTTCGGTGACGCCTCCGAGCGCGCGTTCGGAGCAGCATTCTACGCGGTCAGTACCGACCGACAGGGCAACGTTCATGCGCATTTAATATGTGCCAAGACAAAAGTCGCACCCCTCAAGACCATATCACTACCACGTCTGGAGCTGGAAGCGGCGCTTCTTGTCTCACAATTATACGACACCATCAAGACTGCCTGCGGGTGTAAAATTGGTCAGGTCAGACTATGGAGCGATAGCACAATCACCCTCGGATGGATTCGGACGGAGCCTTGCATCCTCAAGACATTCGTAGCGAACAGGGTGGCGAAGATCCAAAACATTACTGACAATGCTGTATGGCAGCACGTACCATCGGAAGAAAATCCGGCGGATCTTTTATCAAGAGGCGTATCCGTCGACAGTTTGAAAGAAAACGATCTTTGGTGGCATGGGCCTCAGTGGTTGAGAAGCAAAAATCCCCAGCCAGCCTCGAGGTGCGAACCTGCAAAAGATTTACCGGAACTTAAAGCTCCGAAAATAACCTTAACCGTGACTGTTACCCCGGATATCCTCACAAGATATTCTTCTTACAGTAAGCTGTGCCGAATAATAGCGTACTGTCACCGATATCGATGGAACCGGATAAACCAGAAGAAAACGGGTCCAATCGATCCTGAAGAATTCGAGAAAGCCGAGAAGACCATCGCTAGGCTCGTGCAACGCGAGATGTTTTCGGAGGAAATACGATGTCTACAAGAGGGAAGAATCCTCCCGCGCAAAAGTCAGCTGATCGCATTAAGCCCGTTTTTAGATGACGAAGGTTTAATCCGCGTGGGAGGCAGGCTTCGGCATGCGGAGATCGCCCAACAGCAGAAGCACCCTATCGTTTTACCGGCTAAACACCACATAACGACGTTGATAATGAAGGAGAGACATCAGCAACTCCTTCACTGTCCACCAGGGCAACTACTTCACGACGTACGGCTACGTTTCTGGCCTATCAGCGGTCGACGGGAGGCTCGGAAAGTCGTCAAGCGATGCCTTCAATGTTTTCGCTTCAAGCCCACAACTCCCGATGTTATCATGGGTGATATGCCATCTGAGCGAGTCAAAGGGTTTTCACGCCCTTTCACCGTCACTGGCGTAGACTATGCCGGTCCTATTCAAGTTCGCGAGAGCAGACGTCGAGGAAGAATTCACGTGAGTAAGGGATACATAGCCGTCTTCACGTGTTTTAGTACGAAAGCGGTGCACCTCGAAATCGTGACCGATCTGACCACTGAGGCATTTCTCGCGTCTTTGAATCGTTTCACCGCGCGAAGGGGAATCTGTGCGAAAATGTTCTCCGATAACGGAACTAACTTCGTAGGCGCCGCACGAGAGCTCAACGAAGTCTACGAATTCCTGACGAAACACAGAACTGAAATTGAAACTCACCTAGCCAAGCAGCGAATTGAATGGAAATTCATCCCACCTCGTTCGCCCCACTTTGGAGGTTTGTGGGAAGCTGCAGTGAAAATGACGAAACGACATCTTCACACAGTTACTCAAGGACAAGTCTTGACTTATGAAGAGTACAATACCCTACTTACGACGATAGAGGCCGTTCTTAATTCGCGACCTCTAACCCCCCTATCTAGTGATCCCTCTGACCTCAATGTCCTCACACCTGCCCACTTCCTGATTGGCGACTCACTGCTTCAACCTGTACAATCTGATTTTCTCGAGGTTCCAGACAACCGCCTTTCACGTTGGCAGTACGTTCAGAAGCTAGGCCAGCTCTTCTGGAAGCGATGGCAAGCTGAGTATCTGCTTGAACTTCAGAGACGAAACAAGTGGACCGAGAGTGGAACTAAGGTTCAGCTCAACGACCTAGTCCTTCTGAAGGAGGACCATGTGCCCCCTCTCCAATGGGTACGAGGACGAGTTGAGGAACTACATCCAGGACCAGACGGCGAAATACGAGTCGTCACGGTGAAAACTCAAACCGGAAGCTTCAAACGTTCCGTCAAGAAGCTGTGTCTCCTTCCCATGGAAGACTCATCGAACGACTAGACTCGATTATCTAATGAATATTTTTCTTTTTTTTTCTTTCTGTGTGTAATTTTCTTCTAATTATTTAATGAAGCCAGAAGTATTTATGTTTGTTCATAGCGTTGCTCGCAAAGAAGTAACGAGATTGTTTGTTTAATCCATTGTTAAACTATGTTACACAAAAAGATATGTATCGCTGCCCTTGCATTGTTGTTGAAAGCCAACCTTTCAAGGGGGCCGGGATGTTCGGGAGATTGTCTCCGGACGATAAAGTAGAGCGCTACTTCGCAAGTGGCAACGCGCAGCGCCGATTGAGAACGACGCGCGGCGTCGGTTGAGAACGCGCCAGTAGGCAAGATGGCGAGCGAACCACGAGACGCGTTCGCCTCGCTGCGCATAATAAAGATCGAAAAGTAAAATTAAGCGTGCCTCAAAGTGATTTCCACCTTCCCAAAAACATATACCGCTCACGTCTCTAGTCCGAACCGCATCGTGCACGGCGCGAAACGCGACCTCCGAACGGTACCGTGCGAAGCGCGAAGTGCGACGTCCGGATGGCATCGTGCAGAGCGCAAAGCGCGACGTCCGGACGGCACGGTGCGGAGCGCGAAGCGCGACGTCCGAACGCCACCGTGTAGAGCGCGAAGCGCGACTTTCGAACGGCATCGTGCGGATCGCGAAGCGCGACGTCCGACCGGCGCTGTGCGGAGCGCGAAGCGCGACGTCCAAACGACCCCCTGCGGAGCGCGGAGCGCGACTACCGCGTGAGTGCCTTAAAATGACACCAGGGAAAAATGTCCCGAAGGGACATTTTTGCCGCAGGGTCATTTTCGGGGGGTTTGGGGGGCGAAGCCCTCCAACAACAACCCGGCGCCCCGCAGGGGCGACCGGGTTGCTTGTTATTTATCGCGGCTCATTCTCGTCCTTGAGAGAGGAGATGCTTTATGTATTCAGTGTCTAAATATTCGACAGTATTTACCGTTTAAAAATTACAGATGGTTGCTTACGAAGAAATTTCGTCGATGGGCAAACAAAAGTCTGTAATGTTTAAACGTCTAATACTATAAAATATCTGGGTGGTGAATGTGTAAAGCATTTCTCAAGGAAAAGAATGATCCGCGACAAATCAAATTCGAACAAAAAACACGGTTCATTCTTTGAAAAAGCTGAATGATAATTACCTTTTCAAAAACTTCCGTAAATCGGTTAATATTTACGCAAATCCGTTGCAATTAAATTTGTTCCCTGGTCAAGAACATATATTTTTATACAAATCACCATAAACTATAGCCAACTGATTCATAAAACTTGCGTAAACGATTTTAAAAAATCAACACTCATTTAACTAATGCGTAGCGCTCCAACCTCCTTAACAAATAAAGGATTACATATCCGTTCAATCGTGCAAAAAATGTTTGAGAATCGGATGAAAAATAGGATTCCAACGGAGACACCAAATTTGACATTTTTGAGAAAATGTCTCGATGTTCATTCGTATCTTGAAAATGAATTTGGTCATTAAAACGCAAGTTACATTTTTTTAAGCAAATCGAAGAAAGAATTGCTAAATGTAATTCCGGGATTTTAAACGATATTTATGGCATTCATCTTTTGCTAAAAAGTTATAAATAATTCAAAAGTAATTATATAAAGTTTCTTTCTTTGTTGGAACTATGTGCCATATGTCTTGGAATTTTTTGTAGCGGTTTAACTGATATGATATGCTTCAAATATAAAAAGAAAAGTTAAAACTAGTTTTTAACCTTTTTTTTAATTCTTATAAAATGAACTCTATATCTTGTTGATGATTTTCGAAAAAAAAAAAAAAAAAAAAAAAAAAAGTTAAAAAATTGATCTTGATCATTGAACAAAGTTCTATAATAATAATTATAAAAAAGCTTGCACAAGACTCTCAACGCGACTGAATGAAAACTAATTGTATCGTGTATACATCATTATGGATGTAGGAGCGCCAGGCTTAGTGTTAGATTCGGTTCTGGAAATTTTACATTTTGTTCTCAAGATACCATATTTTGTGTCAGTAAAATTTCAAGGCCACTTGTTGGGCATTTGGGCGAGAAATTAATTCTCAAAAATGAATAATTTGACATGGATTTTACAGTGGTCATATAGCAAAACCGGCATGCTTGTACTTCAAGTCGAAAGTTATTCGTACGGGTGGAAGTTAGATGCCGCCGAAAAAAACTATTTAATACACGAATTGACTGCCACGAATCTCGACAATATGGCGGCGCCCCAACCTAGTCCGACACCTAACCATGGAGTCAAATCAGCAATTCAGAAAAGGAATGTGCTTGTCAAAATGTTTAGATAATTCTCTTCTCGAGTCAGAAATTATCTTTATAGTTTGTAATAATATTAACTTTTATACGAGTGCTGCCGGCGCTTTTGTTTTGAATTTCTTATTTGAGATGCTGTATTGACTAGCACGCCGCGCTCTTACATCCTTAAGGCTATACGCGCAGTGTGAGCGCTGAAAATTTGGGTGATTTGCGGGAATTTTTTTTAAACAAAAGTACTTCATAACATATTTAAGAAAATTAAGAACATATTAAACTATATTTTAACTATACTACATAACTTTTTCATAAAAAAAATATTGAAAAATAAGCGACTTATGAGCTGTCTTCAGAGGCGCACAAAAAAGTGCCTCCACTGCTGCCACGATTGCGGCCGAATGAGTAGCTGAAACAAAAAAAAATTATCGTTAAACAAGAAGGTATTTCCTATACAATGACGTGGAATTTTCGAAAAATATAAAAATTAAACGAAATGGCGTAGTTATGAAAAAAAACGGTTCCTTTTTTCGGTAAAAAAAAATTGTCGTTTTTTTAATGTCAAATCGTCAATTTTTAACCGATCAAAAGTATCCTACGACATTGTAGAGTAAATATATTTAAGAGTACTCAGTTCAAATTTAAAGTTAATCGGATAATTGTTCTTTGAGTTGCGATGGCAGCAAATTTGGAAAATGTCATTTCGAGAAAAACGCGTTTCAAGATTTAACCAACGATTTTTTACAAGATAAAATGATATTTACTGCACAAACTGCTCATCAGCTATATATAAATACATGAATACATAAAATCGACGACAAATTTCGGGATTTTTTTCCAACAGAACCAATTCCAATTGACCAATTGTTTTGAATTTTTTAGGGTATTTTATTGCACATTAGAAGATATGAAAAGGCACCAAAGACTCTGATTTTTCTTTACCCGAAACTTCAAACGCGACTTACTCAAAACTGCATTTTGGAAATTGACGGGGGCGATAAAAAAAACTATTCATCCGATTCGTATAAACCAAAGGTTTTTAGAGATACATCATTTCAAACCCTCATCGATGAACCTCCTAATTCAATTCAAACAAAATTTTACAATCATTTTTGCATAAATGCGAAAAATGCAACAAATTTAAAAAATGCAAAAATGCAAAAAAAAATGATTGTAACATTTTGTTTTTTTTTTTTTTTTTTTTTTTTTTTTATTAGCAGGCTCATCGACGAGGCTTTGCAATTACGTATCTAATAACCTTTGGTTTATAAAAATCGGATGAATAGTTTTGTTTTTATCGCGCCCGCCAATTTCGAAAATGTAGTTTTGAGTAAGTCGCGTTTCAAGCTTTGGGTAAAGAAAAATCAAAGTCTCTGGTGTCTTTTTATACCTTCTAATGTACATGTATAATAAAATACCCTAAAAATGAAGAAACGCACAATATGCATACCTTCTAATGTACAATATATAATAAATTACCCTAAAAATTAAAAAAAATAAATAAAAAAAATAAAAATTGGTCGAGTAGTTTCGTTGGAAAAAAATCCGGAAATTTGTCGTCGTTTCTATTTATTAGAAACTCCCCCTTAAGGCTAGCGGATTAACAGTGACGCACGCGAAACGACTGAATCACCGAGAAACGCGCGCGTTTTCAAGTTCTTCGCGGGACGTTAAGCTCTTGTAACAACGAACCGTCGTAAATCGAACGTGTTCCCTCTCTGTGTTCCTTGTCTCGGGGCGCGAAACTCACGCAGGCAATATTCTCGATTCGCACAATTTGCATGGCGGTAGACACTGCTGTTGTTTCAACTTTGACGCAAGCACAATTTATATTGTATATTTATATTTATTATTTCAACTTCTTTTTTTTTCCAGCCAGTAATGCTATTCTTTTATTTTCAGTAATCTGCTTTTATTTTCAGGATGTTTAATGTTTTTTTTACTTTTTATCTCTGTTCTCTTCTGCTCTTGTCATGTGATTTAATTTTTATTTCTAGCGGCTTCGTTATGATTTGTTTTTCTTCTAATTATTGTTTTCGAACGTTTGCTCACGGCCAGTGTCGCACGCACTTTCCTACACCCAACCTCGCACGCACGCCCGAAAGCATTATGTTACATTACGTCGATGGTAAGTTGAAGAAAAATAACAATAACAACAACAACAACAATAACAACGGGTGGGAGTCAAAATAGGGAATGGCTAAAAGAGCGAAATTTCAAGTAATGAACGTTTAAATCTAGAATAGCCGTTATTATGGAGTTCGCTATTTTAGCCATTCGCTATTTTAACTGCATTTTTAATAAAATGGGGCACGAAATAGTGAATGATCAAAATAACCAATGACTTGAGCACATTGACTGACGTCGCATAAGTTCGTGGGACGTTTGAGCGAGAATTACGAACAGTACTTAATGAGATAAAAATCTGGAAAAAATAAAGAACTTGTAAGGTGCTAAAGAGATTATTTCGGACAGTAATAAATTGAAAAAATGTTGTTAACAAATAAATAAATAAATAATTGTTCATCAATATACCAGGTAACCTTATTTGTTTCTGTTGTAAAAGTGATCTTTTCATTTTTCTGCATAAATATGAATTTTTTCGGAATTTTGTGCGATTAGAGAAAACTCGAAAAAAAATTCATACGTATGCCGAAAAATAAAAAAAATAATTTTTATAATAAAACAAATTTAGGCTGCTGGGTGTTTTGTTGAACAATTATTTTTGTCAATAACATTTTTTTCAATCATTATTGTCCAAAGTAATCTCTTTAGCACCTTCCGTATGCTTGATTTTTTTCAGATTTTTATCTCGTCGAGAACTGTATTAATTCTCTCTCACATTTCCTCGAATTTATACGACGTATGTCACAATGTGCTCATACTTACTACTTTAAATAGTGAATTCATTACTTTTTAATTTCGCTATTTTAGCCATTCGCTATTTTGGTCATTTGCTGTTTTGGCCCCCACCCACAATAACAACAAATTTGTTTACATTGTCTACTAGATACATAAGTTTCGATCGTTGGGCCGAGTCACCTTTGTTTTTACAATCGCGTGACATTGTTTTCATCATTGGAAAACGTTAACTCGATCGGCACCAATCGTGGCTTATCTCATGCAAATCAGTTTCGACGAATGTCAAAGCGAGTTCCGCTACCCGCTTGCTCTGTTTTTTAAGGATGTATGTCAGCGAGACTGTTCTCAACCCGCTCAAAAGTCAAAATCCAGAGGTAAATTCGACCACTTCTCGATAGATTAAAAATCTGAAAAAAATCAAGCATATAAAAGGTGCTCAAAAGAATAATTTCGCATAATAATAATTCCAAAATGTTATTAACAAATAGGTGAAAAAAACAATTGTTCAACAAAGTAATGGTCAACCTCATTTTTTTTTGCATAAAGTTTATATGTATATTTTTCTGAACACATATGAATTTTTTCAGAATTTTTTCTAGTCTTCGAAATTTGGTTTTTTGTTTTCATCTTTGGACTGTATTCGCGAATCTATTTGATCAATCTTTTCGAAACTTGAATGGTGTCATGGGTGGTTTTGGAAGAAACACATATCCAAAATTCGTGATTAAACACGCATTTTTAAAGAAAAAAAAAATCCAAAAAAACCAAATTTCGAAAACTAGAAAAAATTCTGGAAAAATGCTTATGTGTTCAGAAAAATATACATATAAATTTTATGCAAAAAAAAATTTGGTTGACCACTAATTTGTTGAACAATTGTTTTTTTCACCTATTTGTTAATAACATTTTGGAATTATTATTATGCGAAATTATTCTTTTGAGCACCTTTTATATGCTTGATTTTTTTCAGATTTTTAATCCATCGAGAAGTGGTCGAATTTACCTCTGGATTTTGACTTTTCAGCGGGTTGAGAACAGTCTCGCTGACATACATCCTTAAGGTAGTTCTCCTGCCTTATCTGATGCCGCATACGTTCGAGGGAGAATTAGACAGAATGTTCGAACAGTTCTCGATAAAATAATGTTGGAACTATTCGTTTATTTTACAATCCAAGGATAACGCGATAGTTCTGTACCCTCGTATTTGCTTGTTATTGTTTATTCGTTACCAACGATGTGACTCGATATAACATCCTGACGGGATGATTTTTTTCCCAATAAATAATATTCACTAATAATCGTGTGTGTATCCTAATTTATCTCCGAAGTTGTTTCACCTCGTTCCCACAAATCTGAAAAAAATCTGAAAAAATCAAGCATATGGAAGATACTGAAAAGATTATTTTGGCACAGTCCTCTATTAAAAAGTGCATGGGCCACCATTGTTGTCGATATAACTCGGCCTCTGATCGGCCGTGGACCGTGACGACCGACAGGTCGTTGTTTAACAGCCCGAGATTTGACTGTTTGTCATAATGACGTTTGTTTTTATTTCAGTATTAAATTGAAAATCAGACAAAATTCGGAAAAAAATCATGCGTTTTCAGAAAAATAAACAAATGTTTTTCATAACACAAAAAATTGGGTTACCGAGTAATTTGTTGCACTATTATTTATTTACGTAATTTATTATTAACATTTTTCAATTATTATCGTGCCAAAATAATCTTTTCAGCATCTTACATATGCTTGATCTTTTCTGATTTTTATCTTATCGAGAACTGTCCGGAAATTCTGTCTAATTCTCCCTTGAATATATGCGGTATCAGACAAGGCGGGCGCCTTAAGGTAGTCCTTGCGCCTTAAGATGAATTCGCATAAGTTTTCGAAAATTGAGAGAGAACTGCAACCATTTCTCGATAATATTAAAGGCGTTGACGAGATTAATTTTGTATAATAATAATTCAAAAATGTTATTAACAAATTGATGAAAAATAAAATTGTTCAACAAATCTTTCGACAACCTAACGTTTTGTTTTAATGAAAATGATTCATTTATTTTCATGAAAACGCACGAATTTTTTCAAATTTTTGAATTCACTTTGAATTTTGTGATTTTCCCCATGTAAACGAACGCAAAATTCAAAGTGAATTCAAAAATTTGAAAAACTTCGTGCGCTTTCATAAAGATAAATGAATCATTTTCATCGAAACAAAACAATAAGTTTGTCGAAAGATTTGTTAAACAATTTTATTTTTCATTAATTTGATAATAACATTTTGGAATTATTATTGTGCATGATTAATATGCATGATTTTTTTCAGACTTTTATATCGTCGAGAAATGGTTGTAATTCCCTCTCAATTTTCGAAAACGAATGCGAACTCAGCTTAAGGCTCAAGGACTACCTTGAACCGCAATACGATCCCATTTCGCCCAATCGCAGGTCTTGAGGGCTATCCAAAGCCGTGTGTAGCACTCAAGGTCAACAGTTGTGTACAGTGGGAGTCTATTCGGCCGGAAATTAATATTTGTTTACTTACAACCGAAAGTCTCGAAATCCAGTGCGGTCACGTTAGTCAGTATGCATGCGTTCAACCGGTCGCGAGAAGTCGGAAATACTCGACTGATTTTAAAAAATCAGCAAAATCGAAAAATTCGTTACGGCGACGCTTATTTATTTCACTGATACAAACACAATTTTAATCGACAAATTTAATTTCCACGCTAAATCGACGAACGAAAAATAGTGTTCTCTTCGTCGAAACAAAATCATTTGACAGACTCAAAAAAAAAAAAAAAAAAAAAAAAAAGTCGTTCGCGTAATAAAATTTCCAAGTCCGTGGAAGTAATGTGATTTCGTGTCTTAGTGTTGGTCAGTATGCATGCGTTCAAATGATCGTGAGAAGTTAGAAATACTCGACTTAGTTTAAAAAATCGGTAAAATAAAAAAAAAACGTCACAGCGACTCTAAGTTAGTTCACGAGCTTAAAGTTTGCATCGTTGGAAACACTGAAAAATCACTTGGTAAGCTCTAAAAAAAACCGTTTGCGAAACAAAATGTCCAAGTCCGCGGAAGTTATGATATTTTGTGTCTTAGTGTTGGTCTAAAAAAAAAAGCAAAACGAAGAAAAATACCGTTTGCAAAATAAAATGCCCGAGTCCGCGGAAGTTGTTTGATTTTGTGTCTTAGTGATAGTCTAAAAAAAAAAAAAAACTAAAAAAAAACCGTTCGCGAAATAAAATGTCCAGGTCCGCACAAGTAACTCGATTATTGTGTCTTTAGGCGACGCGACCACAAGGAGCGTGTATGCTGAGGCATCCGCCAATCGGGGACCCGTCAACGAGCGGTTGGGAGGTCCTTATGGTAGCTGAAGGTACCGCGCGTCGCGTCAAGTGCAAGAATCAAGGGCTGAAGGGCTGGCCGCGCCGCTGGAGTAGTTACACGTCGGCCAGCAACACTTACATTTAGAAGAGACCGTCGGACGAGAATGTCGGACAGGAACAAGAATAACGTGACGAGTGAACGTAGCGGCGCGACGGCGGCGACGACGAGCTGCTCGTCGTCGTCTTCGATGGCGGCGCCATCGACGACTTCACCGTCGACCAATAAGCATCAGCCGATCGCTTCGGCAATACAGCAGCAGCAGCTTCAGCTTCGGCCCGCCGGCAATCGCAACGACAACAACAACACCACCAGCGCCCCCAACAACAACAACAACAACAACAATGTACTAGCGACGAGAAACGGCGTGCTCGCGAGTCCGACGCGCAAGGAGGCGCCACGAGTCGGTGGTTTGTACGCGAAGAAGAACGACCAGAGGTCAAACGTCTACACGAACAAAGACAAAGACGCGGCAGCACCGAAGCAGCATCAACGAGATTCGTCGTCGTGCGCGATAAGCAACGAGGCGCGCGACCAGCTGAGAAAAGGTCCCGCCCCGATACTCGGCTGGCACAACGGAAGCCCGACGCTGTTCCCGAGCTCGCCGATCAACACGCCCGACACTCAGGTACATATGGCCGATGTTTGTCGATTAAGGGGTTATGCCACTGTAGAATTTTCGAAACATCGATTTATTTTTGCTTTAAGGGGGAGGGGGGGGGGGGGGGGCATATACATTTTTTCTTTGCATTTTTATTTTATATTTTTAACTGAATGCATAATACCTCAAGTTGATATTGTGTCAAATTTCAAGTCAATCGGAGCAAAATTGACGACGTTATGAGTATTTTTATACTCGCGGATTGTTGTACCTTCGCTGCCCGGCCCGAGCGCGGCTTTAAAGCGTTTTTTCCACAACTCACGTTTTCAAAGTCGATGCCCCCTCATAACGTGAAAACTATATTGCACTGATCCTTTCCAATTTTTGGACACTATTTCTAAACATAATTTACGAGGTAATGCCTAAGAGTTTTTTTCGATTTTTTAAATATTTTTCCGTTTTTCCCTTCAAGGTGTTCCCAAAAAGTGACAAATTGAAATTTCGAAAAATCCCCTCGGCGTTACCTGGGAAAAGCGATTATCTAACAAAAGAACTTTGATTTTTTTATTTCGGATGATCCAGCAGCACCGAGTTATGAGGGGCACCGCAATTTTACTTTCTTCCGAGACGCTTCCGAATAAATGCTGCCATTGCCGTATTTTTAAGTATTTCTTCATGAAAATTTTACACAATATTCTTCGAATATTATACTTTGATGTACCATTGCTTTTTGCACGAACTAACCCCCCCCCCCCCCCCCCCTCCCTTAAAGAATCCCTTTTGGAACCTCAAAAATGATGTCCCAAAAGATTATGGCTGGGAAAAATGTCTAAGTACTCGATTCTGGAATTTTAGTGCGTGGCCGCCTGGTGTGCAGCATCCTAGGAAGACAAACTTTAAGCGTGTTTATCCCAAAACTACTTTTTTCAAGCTGGCCGGACAGATTACTCGAACAATAATGTTCCGACTCACTTGATATTTTCCACATATCTTTATAAATACATTGTCTTCGACACTACGTAGGATTGTTTTTTTAGCCTTAGTTCATTTGTTATTAACAATTTTGTGATGATTTTTTAGGCACATTTTGCACTTTTCACTTCAAAAGTGCGCCATTTTGTCACAAGTCCAAATATCGGAAAAATCGTACGCACTGTCGAAGATAGTGTATTTTCAAAGACATGTGCACATTTTCACGTGAATCGGAATATAATAGTTCGAGGAATCGGTCCCGCTGTGGAGCTTGAAAAAACATAAACGTCATCGCAGAAACGCTGCACAACCCCCATTTTATTAGGAATCGCTTAAAAAAATTATCGTATACAGTCACTGACATGTACGAGAACACTCGTTTTTTAAATCTCGATTTACATTGCAGTTTTTCTGAAAAAATCCAGAAAACAGCCTATTTTTTTCGGCCTCTACAGTGGCATAACCCCTTAATCGAAGACCGAAGTTTTTTTTGTTTCAAACAATCGATTTTTTTTTTCCCGATGGTTCTTAAGGCGATGTGAAATACCGACCCTCACCTCGAAAACGCGGATACGCTTTTTTTCGCGAATTATGAACGGATCGAAGTGAGAATTGAAATACAGACGCCAGTAATGTGCATCTCGGGAATGAATTAGTCAGAATTTTGATTTTAATTAAAAAAAATTGATGTCGGTAACCGATCTGTAATTTTTTTTTCTAAAATCAAAATTCTGACTAATTCATTCCCGAGATTTTCGTTACTGGCATCTGTGTTTCAATTTTCACTTCGATCCGTTCATAATTCGTGACAAACCGCACATCCGGAGATTTTCGGCGCTCACTGTTTCACATGCCCTTAAAGTCGATTAGTCGATGTTCGATGTTTATTTATGAAACATCGACAGAAAAAATATTGATTACCAACAGTCGGTATTTTATCCTCAGTGCTATACCGACCGATATACCTTTCACCACCAACGGGTACTCATGGTTCCATGAATCATGCTGATTTAAGCATCACCGTGTATTAAAAGTTTCTTGAGACTTTAGGCGTCTTTATTACTCGCATGAAATTATTTTGCTGATATTATTTTGATCGTTTTCTACATTACCGTTTTCTACTTTATCGATTTCTACTTTAACGTTTTCTACTGTACTGACTGCTATTTTTAACGTTTTCTACCTTACCGACATAGAATAATCGATTATCCGATTTTTCTTGAGAAACATCGATTCTTCATAATCGATTTTTCAAGTAGTCCGAGCGGTGCAGTCCCAGGAAATGTAAGATTCCGGGAAATTCAAAGAGAATTTTGGACATTTCCCAATGGAATAAAAATCCGAAAAAATCAAGCATATAGAAGGTGTTTGAAAGATTGATTTTGCGTAATAATAATTCTAAAAAATTATTAACAAATTGATTAAAAAAATGTTGTTTAACATATACCCGGAAACCTAACTTTTTTTCTGATGAAAATAATTTGTCTATTTTTCTTAACACGTATGAATTTTTTCAACATTTTTTCGAGATTTTGAAATTTGCCAAAAATAGCTCAACACAATCATGAAATTTCGAAATCACGAAAAAAATCTGGAAAAATGTTAAGAAAAGAAAAATAAATAAATTAAGAACAATAAATAAATTATTTTCATCACAAAGAAAAGTTAAGTTGGCGGGTAATTAGTTGAACAAGTTTTTTTAAAATGAATTTGTTAATATTTTTTGGGAATTATTGTCGCACTTCTCGTAACGACATTTGGCCAGTTTACGGTCTTCGCGGAATAAAGACGCGATGCTCGAGCGTTTACGAACGGGAAAAATCTTTATTCTGAGAGCTCGGACCAAACACGTCCGCTCTCCTTCGAACCGTCAAACTAACTACACGTCGTTTATTTGATCAATAAGCTCATAGCAACGCAAAAGCTATCGTCAAATGTCAACGATCGAATCTGCTTCATTATTATTACGCAACATCAATATTTCAAACACCTTCTATATTTCTCTGAATCTCACATTTCCTGGGGCTGTGCCGCCCGGACTACCTTATTAAGGTAGTGGGAGCGCGAAACGATGCTCAATCTCCGAAAAAGTGAAAATTAAGATAGAATTTCGGACACTTCTTGATTGGATATAAATCTGAAAAAATGAAGTATACAGAAGATGCTCAAGAGATTGATTTTGCTTAATAATACTTCCAAAATGTTACTAACAAATTGATGAAAAAAATGATTGTTTAACAGAACCCCCGCTTGCCAAACTTTTTTTTATATGAAAATGATTTATTCATTTTTCTGCATGCGTATGAATTTTTTCAGAATTTGTTGTAACTTTTGAAAATTGCTTTTGTCTCACAATGTTCGAGCTGTATCTCCAAATCTATTTGATCGATCGTGACGAAACTTCTTGGGTGTAATAGGTGGTTTTATAACTAACACATATCCAAGGAATTTTCACACATTTTTCACAATAAAAAAAATAAAAACAACAACAATTTTCAAAAGTTACTAAAAATTGTTTTTTTACATTGGAAAAATCACAAAATTCAAAGTAAAGAAAATAATTTGAAAAAATTCGTACGTATTCAGAAAAATAAACGAATCATTTTCATCGAAACAAAAAAATGAAGTTGTCGGATAATGTATTAAACAATATTATTTTTCATCAATTCGTTAATAACATTTCGGAATTATTATTATGCCAAATTAGTGTTTTCAGCACCTTTAGTATGCATGATTTTTTTCAGATTTTTATGTTAATGAGAAGTGTTCGCAATTCCCTCTCATTTTTCGAAAACTTATTCGAAGTGAGCGTGAAGCGACAGAAGTATCTAAATAATCGATTCTTTTAACATCGATTTATTTGTCTCAACATCGTCCATCCCTCTACTCAGGACTCCCATCATCATCATCAGCAGCAGCAGCAGCAGCAGCCGGCGTCCACGTCGTCCAACAGCAGCTCGGGCATCGGCCAGGACAGCGGCGGGAGCAGCGGCAACACGGAGGATCTGAGCAGCCTCGCGGACGAGCGTCTGCTCGCGTCGACGCCGGCACTGACGATAGATCGCAGCAGCGTCGAGTCGCTGTCGCCGGACAAAGAGACGTACCTCGACACGAGTCCCGACCTCTGCAAGGATCTGCTCAGCCTCGGCGACGATCTTCGCGATAAGATTGGCCTCCTTAGCCCCGGCACCGACTGCACCGACGAGCGGATTCCCGCGACTCCAGGCGACACGAGTTACCTCGCCTCGCCGAATCTCACCGTCGGCGCGAGTCCGACGAGCCGATTCAACGATGGCGGCGGTGGCTTCGAAGATGGCGACCGCTCGTCGGCCAACTCGACGAGTCGAAATGGCGGCGCCGGCGGTGGCTTCGAAGATGGCGGCCGTTTCAAAGATGGCAGCCGCATCGAAGATGGCGGCTGCTCATCAGCTGACTCGACGCGACCGTTGAGCCCCGAGAAAAGCCACCAGCACGGAATTCTCGTGCACCGGAAGTACTCGGATCTCGCTGAGCAGCCTACCATCACCGCGAATTATGATTATGCGCACGATCACCAGGAGGTTAGGTACAAGGACTCCATCGACGGCTCGGAGAGCGTTCTCAATGGCTACGGCGACGACGACGACGACGACGATGAGGAACACGAGGCGCGCGAAGGTCTGGAGAAGGGCTCGCGGAAGAAGCCGAAGATACCCGATGGCGGATGGGGTTGGATGGTCGTCCTCGCGTCTCTCGTTATATCGATGATCGCCGATGGCGTGTCTTTCAGCTTTGGGCTTCTTTACATCGAGTTTCTTCATGAATTCGGGGCGTCGAAGTCGAAGACCGCGTGGATCGGGAGTCTGTTCATGGCGGTGCCGCTGCTGTCGGGTCCGGTGATGTCGGCGCTCGTCGATCGCTACGGCTGTCGCAATATGACGATACTCGGGGGTCTCGTTTCGGGTCTGGGCTTCGTGCTCAGCAGCTTCAGCGCCACCATCGAGGTAATGTACCTGACGTTCGGCGTCATTGCCGGGCTGGGTTTGGGTCTGTGCTACGTCACTGCGGTCGTGAGCATCGCCTATTGGTTCGACAAGAAGCGCACCCTAGCTGTAGGTCTTGGCGCTTGCGGCACTGGAGTTGGGACTTTCGTCTACGCGCCGATGACGACGTTCTTCATCAACGAGTACGGCTGGCGAGGCACTTGTTTGCTGCTCGCCGGTACCTTCTTCAATCTCATCGTCTGCGGCACCGTGATGCGGGATCCCGAGTGGTGGGTCTACAGATGTCAAAATACCGGTATTTTGTATTTTTCGGTAAAATTACCGTTAAGGGGAAGCTGGAGTCGATTTTTTTACCGACTAAATACCGGTAATAAAAAAGTACGGGGTTTCGTAGACCACACTATACGTGGATTTAGTAGACGTAATCGACATTTCGCGCATACTGGAGTGTTGAGAAAACTTCAAAGAATTGACGTCTGGTCTTATTTGGCAAGTTTGAATTTCTGAAACGTTTATATCTTACAACAAGGCTCTGTTGACGTTTCGAGAGCGGCCATATTGGTTTGCTCGCCTTTGCCTTTGCTGTAAGATATCATCGTTTCAGGAATTAAAACTTGCCAAATAAGACCAGTCGTCAATTCTTCGAAGATTTCTCTACATCCCAGTACCTGCGAAACGTTGATTACATCAACTAAATCCACGTATAGTGTGTTCTACGAAAACGTACCTTTTGACCGACCAGTCGGTAAAAAAGTACGGTTTCGTAGAACACACTATACACGGATTTAGTTAATGTAATCAAACATTTCGCAGGTACCGAAATGTAGAGAAAACTTCAAAGAATTTGCGTCTGGTCTGATTTAGCAAGTTTGAATTCCTGAATCGATTATATCTTGCAGCAAACGCTCTGTTGACGTTTCGAGCGGCCATATTGGTTTTGAGAGGTTCGTAAATACACGATTTTTACATTTTCTCTTCGTTTTTCATCAAAATTTGACCAGACACAAACTCACTAATATTCACATAACATCTCTGCCAAATTTCAACTTCGTACGTAGCATTTTAACGACGTATAGTGTGATCTACGAAATAGCACTTTTACGGGTAAAATGTCGGTAACTAAATCTACTCCAGCTTCCCCTTAAATTAAACGGTGTTTTTACCGTCTTTTGCCGTCATTTTTTTTTTTTTTTTTTTTTCTACATTCTTTGTGTTGTGAAAATACAAGGGTTGCCGTTTTTTAATCCATCAATCGAAAGATCGATTTTTTTGTGACCAATTAATCGATTTTTGGATCGATCGTTTTCGGACCGATTAATCCACCGAATTGATAAATTCAGATCCAGATTTATTTATTTGCTATTATACAAAGTGCCCCAAAAGTAATGTAGTTCCGGCTGCTTAACCCTGTTCATATATAGGGTTAAGCGAACAGGGTTAAGCAGCAGGAAATTCAAAACTATTAGGATATCCTGTATAGAGAAATAAAAAATCGATTTGCGATGGATCGATATTATGGTACACAATTTACACCTGAATCGATTCATTGGGGTATAATTCGAATCGATTCGAAAAATTCATTCGTTTCAAACAATTCGGCAACCCTGGAAAATACGGTCACGAAAATTGCTCGTAAATTTGACAAGTCACATATTTTTTTAGCAAGTTTACCGTGAATAATGAACAAATTTGATATAACCATTCGCATATCATATAGTTGAGGGATTTTAACACACAATGACAAAAAAATCTCCCGACTATATGATATGCGAGTGGTTATTTGATTATTTCATAATTTTTTGTTTACCCAATTTGTTCATTAATTAACCACCTTTTTCAGTCGAGAGTTTTTGTTAATTTTATAACATTATTTTTATTTCAGCGTTTTTTAAATTTAATGTCAAAGTCATTAATGTCTTAGCCATATGCGCTATGAAGTGAGTTACAGCCCTAGCAATCTTGACCACCGTCGTTTCCAGCTGATTCACCGCAAAAACCACCGTCAAACAACCGGGCGGTTTTTTGCAAAAAATAAACCGGAAATCGGTTATAACGACCGCGAAAACAACCGCCCTAAAAATGTTATTCGGTTGTCTTTTCGGCTGTCCATGGTAAAACGAAAAAAAACACCACTGCATAACATTTTTTAGGGCAGTCACTTTTACGCTCGTTACGATCAAATGTCGGTTTTTTTGTTGCAAAAAACCACCCGGTCGTTGTTACGGTAAAACAGTGGTTATTGAGATTGCTAGGGAGAATATGCATCAATGGTGGCCATCTTGCGATATTTCGATATATTCAAACAGGCTATTTGCAAAATGCATTTATCTACGCGAATTAACAACTTATTGGTTCAATTTATGAAAAAAGACATTCGACGCTGGTCATAGAATCGACGTATACAAAATTTCGTCAAGTATTTTTTACCGTTTTCGCGAACATTAGCAACAAAGAAATCGCTCAAATCAGTCGTGAAACGCATAACTCCCGTTTTTTTGTCCCAGAGGGGTAGTCGGGAGTTAAGGGGTATTTCTACTTTGGATGCATGGAAAAACGCTATTTTTATCAATTTTTTTTCTGAGAATACTTTTATGTTTAGCGATATAAAACTTGTTGGGCGGCAGACGAAATCGCGCGCACATTTTTCATCAGCCATATTGGGTCTGCTATCTCTTATTTCTAAATGTTGAGTTCGGATTCGTAATCAGCGACTCTTAAAACCCCCGAGTACCAAATTTCATGAAAATCAATCAAGCCGATCGGCAAATAAGCGTAACATAATCGTGAAATGCATGACGCCAAATGGCGTCAATGCCGCCGAAGGGGTTAACAAAGATATTCGTAAATAACAAAAAAAAACCAAAGTTTGATTTTAGTCACTTTTTTAGTGTGAAAATGCCAGGTAAACAATAGTCCGCAAAAAGTAGGTAGGTGTGCGCTGTTGAAAAAATCTGAACAACGGCCGATCAGAATAAAAAAAATTAATTGGTTTTAGGTTCAGTATATCAGTGGCTATATCCCCTACAAGAATTATTCATCTATAGGCGAAAATAACAATATGGCGGGCGAAAGAAAAAAAAATTGAAAAAAAAAAAAAAAAAACGTGTTTTTTTGCATGTTTTGTGCTAAAAAAAAAGTAAAAAATCTAATTTTGCAATAATTCTGGTAGGTGATATAGCGATAAGTGTACAGAATATGTGGTTAAAATTTCATAAGGATCCGATCAGTAGTTCCTGAGATTTTTTCAACAAATACCTTTAGAATGCTCTGATCTTTCTTAATACTTAATACTTAAAAATTTATAAACTTTCGAAACATGCACAAAAAAATGTGATTAAAAAAAATGTTCAAAGTAGAGAGACCCCTTAAAAATACGGTAAAATGATCGGTCATATTTACCGCTGACGGATCTGTAGGTGGGTCCTCGAGCAGGAGAAACAGTCCGACGGCTCGCCGAGAAAATCGATGGCCCGGTCCGAGGGCGCTCGATCGTCCGCCAGTCAGCTCGAGGAGTTTCCCGGGGTCGAGGAACTACGGCGATTGCTCAAGAGCGGCAAAGCCCCGGAGTATCTGTTGCAGAGCCTGAGAACGAGCACCGAGGCGCCGAGCAAGGTCGAGGGTGGCACCGCCTTCAGGAGCGTCGTCAATCTCCCGACTTTCGTTCGCCAGAGCGAGAAGGTAACTCATGAAATAGACACGATCTTTCAGAGAAGTGTATTGTATTATTTATTAAGGGGGAATCCTGCTTTGGAAGGTAAAAAAAAATCTTTTCTTTTTTTTATTTTTTATTTTTTTTTATTGCCTAAATCGATAGATAAACTATTCAAGAAAATATTCACAAAGTTACAGATGCCAATTCCAAGTATTTCTGGAAATACAGAGCTGAACGCAGAGGGGGGTGTCGAGCGGATATACGCGCGCGTTCGACAGGGCTCCGTCCCTTTTCTCCGCGTTTTTATTTTTCCGATTTTTCTGAATTGTCGGGCATGATAACAAAAAAACTAAACGGCCTATCGACTCAAAACAAAGTTTATTCTCTTCAGTATTAAATTATCTTCTAAGTGAACTTAAAAAATGGTTGAAAAAGTATTTGTTAATAACTTTTACAGCACGTTAAAGTGGTCATTTTAAATTGAAAAAGAGAAACAAATTTTTTTTCAAACTTAAAAAAATGTGTGATTTCATGATTACTTCAAGTTTTCCTTAGTTCACCGAGACGATCATTTAATACTGAAGAGAATAAACTTTGGTTTGAGTCGATGTGACCTTTAGTTTTGTTTGCTATAATGCCCGCCAATTGGAAACTGAATTGGCAAGGCGCTCACGAAAAGGGTCATTACCCCGCTGTTTATTATTGCATCTAGTTTAAAAAAATTATTTGTACACTTCAAATACATAAAATCTTCAAATACATGAAAAATACAGAAAATCTACCCCAAAGGTCGCTGGGCTAAGTTGTTTTTTCCCCGTCCGAAAAAATCCTCGAAAAACAGCTATTTTTCAGTCTTCTAAAGCAGGATCCCCCCTTAACGCGTCCTACAAGTTAAGGTAGACGAACCACAGCGCGGTTTTGATTTTCTCCACTTTGGCAGTATGAAGATGCGAAACAACGGTCATTTCAAAAAGCGTCTTGTGACGGTCCAATGTGGACCAAAGCACCTATTTACACTCAGCAAAAGAATTAAGGGAACAGATGAATTTCGCCTTTGTTTCATTGATTTTTGAAAAGCTGTAATTTTTAGAAAAATTGTCGGATCGTAAAAAAAAAAATGCGTTTTAAAGCTTGAAATCTGTAGTTCGAAAATCTTACCAGCATTTTTTTTTAAGCAACACGCTCGACTTCAATCTAAGGAATAGCGCGATTTTTTTTTTCTTCAAAAATGATGTTTTTTTCCAAATCGTCCACGGGCTTAAAACATTTTTTTGTGGCTTTATCAATACTGGAATCATTTAGCCTGATTCTTTAGCTTCAAAATGGTAGGTGTTGGACCTCTGTACGACCTCTGTCGCTGAGATATTGGCATTTAAAGAAAAAAGGAGCTTTTTTCGTAGATCATCAATATCACATGAACTAATGATCGCACAATGAGTTAAAGGTGGGTTTCGTAAACAGGATGAAATGCTCTAAAAGTACCAAGGTACTTTAGAAATTTTGTTTATTTTTTGTCCTTAATATTGATTTGAAAACGTACAAAACAATTATATTTTTTCCCCGTATTGGAAGATTCACGTCAACTTGGCAGATATTGCGAAAATGACTCATGTTTCTAGCTTTTTTCTCAGTTCAATACATGCCGAAAGACCCCCTTAAGATTTTTAATTGATCGGCTGACCCGTAATTTTTCCCCGAAGCGTCAAAGTTTTAGCAAAAATTAAAGGAACACTTTTTGTTCCTTAAATGCCAGTTAATGATGATTACAATGAAAAAAAAAAAAAAAAACTTTCCGTTTTTTTTTCTCATGGTTTCGCATTAACTACTGTGGCACATTTCAGATTTCCGTCAGGATTCAAATGAGACGCGAACCAGCTTTTTAATGAAAAAGTCTCGTTTATTTTCTCACGTCCTCTCTCGACGAAATATGCCAACAGACTGGCTCTTGTCAATGTTACAAACAAAATCGTTAGCAACTCTCGCTCGCTTGCTTATGTTTCGTATACACGGTGTCACTTAAAAGATACCGCACTACTCGGTAAAACTTGGAAAAATACAAGTTTGAGTTAATTTTTTTTTTTTAAGAAATTTAAAAAACACAAAATGTTTAATTTTTGTCTTTTTCTAAGTTTTACAGAGTAGTTTTTGCAAAATCGTGAGGAAAAATAACGGAAAAGTTTTTTTTTTGCATTTGATCGGATTCTATATGTTTTAATCGGAGTTTCTAAGCAGGGCACGGCGTGCACAGCCACAACGTGGCGTCAT
The DNA here is from genome assembly GCA_964034905.1 of Itoplectis maculator. NCBI lineage: Eukaryota > Metazoa > Arthropoda > Insecta > Hymenoptera > Ichneumonidae > Itoplectis > Itoplectis maculator. The sequence goes on from OZ035860.1 coordinate 9,630,585, forward strand.
GCCAGCCCTAGCAATCCCGGCGACCTTCGAAAACGACCGGTCGTTTAATGCAAAAAAAACCCGTTCAGAAGAGGTAAACGACCGAGAAAACGACCATTGAAATTATTTTTGGTTGGTCGTTTCTTGGCTCAACGGTTATTTTCTTGGTCGTTTGACTTTTTCGAACGGTTTTTTTTTTTTTTTTTTTTTTTTTTTTTCATTTACCGGCGCGACACCGTGATGTGAAATCGTGTCGTCATTTTGTTTGCTGGGTTGTTCTTGAGCGCAAACGTTTTTGGCAAACAGGTACCACTTGAAGTACTGGAATCGCTATCGGGCAACTCGCGACTCTACAACGTAATTCTGGAGAATTACCCCAGTCTGTTGCTCTGCCGAAGTTCATCGGACAAGAAGCTCGACGACTCGACCGCCGAAGTCTGCAACAAGAGCGGCGTCACTATGTCCATGAGGTTACACAACTGGTCTGCTATCTGCACCCTGCACCTTTTTTTTCGTTCTTTTTGTATTGTTACGTTATTTTGAATTAACAAATCGAATATATCGCGACGTCGCGCTTTTGGAAAGCTCGAGGAGAGGTGAGACGCTGCTGTTACACAGACGGCTCCTTAAGGTTGTATGAGCGCATTGATTGACGTCGTATAAGTTCGAAGGAGTTTGAGAGACAATTACGAACAGTTCTCGATAAGATAAAATTCTGAAAAAATCAAGCATATGGAAGGTGCTGAGAAGATCATTTTAGCACAATAATAATTGTAAAATGTTATTAGCAAATTACTGAAATAAACAAAAGGGCAACAAATTTCCCGGCAACCTAATTTTTTTGTTATGGAAATGGTTTGTTTATTTTTTTAAATACGTATGAATTTTCTCTGATTTATAATTTTATAGTTAAATAAAACGCCATTCTCAAACATCACACAAAATTCTGAAAAAAAATCATACGAATTCTAAAAAATGAACAAATCATTTTCGTAAGAAAAAAATAGAGGTTGCCAGGTAATTTGTTGCAAAATTATTTATTTTAGTAATATGTTAATAACATTTTTTAATTATTACTAGGGGGGCTCCGCCCCCCTGCGCGCTTCGCGCGCCAACCCCCCTCTCTTCGCAGGCCTACACCCGGGAGGTTGACACGTGAAGATGGGGCACCCTCGCGCTTTGTGCACTTCCTCCCCCTTTTGTCTTTGTTTGTTTGTCGTTGTCCAGTATTTGAAAAGTACATATTGGCAACCCGGGGGGCCTTGAGGGACTTAGAAAAATTTCCCTCTCTCGCGCTTCGCGCGCACGCATTGTGGCATGATATCCACTATTGTCCCTCGGTGGATAGATATCGCCGGCCCCGCCGCCGCCGTTTTTAAAATTTTGAAAATTTTGAAAATTATCTTAATTTCCATAATTTTCCACTCGCTCTAAATTCCATGGCCAACTCGAAACCACTCGCTCGAAATTTCATGGCCAACTCGAAATCCACTCGCTCGAAATTCCACAGCCAATTCGAAACCACTCGCTTAAAATTCCATGGCCAACTCGAAACCAGTCGCTCGAAATTCCATGGCCAACTCGAAACCACTTTGCTCGAAATTCCATGGCCACCTCGAAACCACTTGCTCGAAATTCCATGGCCAACTCTAAACCACCCCTCCCCCCTCAAATTTTGCAAATTTCAAAAATTTTGCAGTTTTCAAAAATTTTGCAAATTCAAAATTTTTTAAAAATTTTGGAATTTTTTTGTAGATTTAAAAAATTTTGCAAATTAATTTTTTTTTGAAAATTTTGCATTTTTTGAAAATTTTGAAAATTTTTGAAAATTTTGTAATTTTTGAAAATTTTTGAAAATTTTGCAATTTTTGAAAATGTTGTAATTTTTGAAAATTTTGCATTTTTTTGAAAATTTTGAAAATTTTTGAAAATTTTGCAATTTTTAAAAATTGTGCAATTTTTGAAAATTTTGCAATTTTTGAAAATTGTGCAATTTTTGAAAATTGTGCAATTTTTGAAAATTTTGCAATTTTCGAAAATTTTGCAATTTTTGAAAATTTTGCAATTTTCGAAAATTTTGCAATTTTTGAAAATTTTGCAAATTTTCGAAAATTTTGCAATTTTTTAAAATTTTGCAAATTTTGGGGGGGGGGGGGTTTAGAGTTGGCCATGGAATTTCGAGCGAGTGGTTTCGAGTTGGCCATGGCCTTTCGACGTGTCCCACACAGCGGCGGCGGCGGCGGCGGCGGCGGCGGCGGCGAGATCTTTTTATAATATAGAGAGATTATGCCAAAATCACCTTTTCCGTACCTTTCATATACTTGATTTTCAAACTCTCTCGAACTTAGGCGACGTCAGTCAATGCGCTCATACTATCTTAACAGCCGTTGCAATTGGTTATTATGCACTAACAAATCCGTTATTTTAAGTTGTTTTTATCTTTATTTACTCGTTATGTTATTTCTTTTTTTTTAGTTGTAAATGATTTGTTTTTAAGGTATTCCTAGCGGTAAAGTCCCAGAAAATGTGAGATTGAGAGAGATTCAGGAAAAATTTCGAACGTTTTCCAATGGAATAAAAATCTGAAAAAAAAAAAATCAATCATACGGAAGGTGTTTGAAAAATTGGTTTTGCGTAATAATAATTTCAAAAAGTTATTAAAAAATTGATGAAAAAAATGTTGAACACATTATCCAGCAACCCAACTTTTTTTCTGATGAAAATAATTTGTCTATTTTTCTTAACGCGTATGGATTTTTTCCGAATTTTTTCGAGATTTTGAAATTTGGCAAAAAGAGCTCAACAAAATCACGAAATTTCGGAATCCCGAAAAAAATCGGAAAAAATTCATACGCGTTAAGAAAAATAAACAAATCTTTTTCATCACAAAGAAAATTTAGGTTGCCGGGTAATTTGTTGAACAAGTTTTTTTTAATGAATTTGTTAACAACTTCTGAGAATTATTATTACGCAACATCAATATTTCGAACACCTTCTATATACTTGATTTTTTTTCAGATTTTTATTCCACTGGGCAATGTTCGAAATTCTCTCTGAATTTCTCTTAATCTCACATTTCCTGGGACAGTACCGCTCGCGGACTACCTTAATTTTTCTGCACGTAGCTACAGCTGCATGAATGCGAGTTAATAAGAGTTTTCTGAGATTTCGAGTTAGTAAATGAAATATAAATCCAGGATCAAGCAAGCGACGGATAAAGTGAAACCGCCGAGCGCACCACCGAAGGATTCTCATCCAGGCTCGACTCACGCATCAACGAAAGTTCTCGCTGCAAGACGAATGTCCAAGAACAAGGATCTCGAACAAATCAATCCGCTTTTAGCTAAGGAAGTAGCCCAGGCGGTGAGTCGACACGATATTTTGTTAAGGGGGATCCTGCTTTAGAAGGTCCAAAAAAATTGTTTTTTTTTTTAATTGCCTAAATCGATAGGTAAACTATCCAAGAAAATATTCACAAAGTTACAGATGGCAATTCCAAGTATTTTCGGAAATACAGAGCTGAACGCAGAGGGGGGCGTTGAGCGGATATACGCGCGCGTTCGGGGGGGGGGGGGGGGGTCTCGAGTTTTTATGTTTCAGATTTTTCTGAATTGGCGGGCATAATAGCAAAAAAACTAAGCGGCCTATCGACTCAACACAAAGTTTATTCTCTTCAGTATTAAATTATCTTCTAAGAGAACTAAAAAATAGTTGAAAAAGTATTTGTCAATAACTTTTACAGCACGTTAAAGTGGTACTTTTAAATTGAAAAAACAAAAAAAAAGAAAAAAAATTTATTCAAACCTGAAAAAAGTGTGATTTCATGCTTACTTCAAGTTTTCCTTAGTTCACCGAGAAGATAATGTAATACTGAAGAGAATCAACTTTGGTTTGAGTCGATATGACCTTCAGTTTTTTTGGTATGATGCTCGCCAATTGGAAACTGAATTAGCAAGGCGCTCACGAATAGGGTAATTACTTACTCTGCTGTTTATTATTGCATCTAGTAAAAAAAAATTATTTGTAGACTTCAAATACATAAGAAAATCTACCCCAAAGGTCGCTGGGCTAAGTTGTTTTTTTCCTCGTCCAATCAAAATCCTCGAACAACAGCTATTTTTTAGTCTTCTGAAGCAGGATCCCCCTTAACCCTTTGATGCATACTTTTTTTTGGGTTCAATGGACTTAAAATTTGTCACTCGGAGGTTTTTGGAGTCTCTGATTACGAATCCGAGCGCAGAATTTCAAAATTCATAATGGCGGATCAATACGCCAAAAGTTATTTGATTGGGATGAAAGTCGATACTTGAGGCTTTTCTGGGTCGCTGATTACGAATCCGAGCTGAAAATTCCGAAATTCCTAATTTTACGAATTTCGTCCGCCATATTGTATCTGCCATATTGGATTTTCGAATTTTCAAATTCTAATAACAGATTTGAGATAAGCGGCCCTCAGAGCGTGTATGTACCAATTTTTTAATCAAAATCAGCGTTGATTAGACGATTTCGGTTCGCCATATTGAATCGGCCATATTGAATTTGATGAATTTGATGACAGATTCGGAATCAGCGACCCCAAAACACATATATACTATTTTTCTTCAAGATCAGAGTTATGAATTCGGACAGCCATATTAAATCCGCCATATTGGATACGTGAATTTCCAAATTCTGATAACAGATTTAAGATCAGCAACCTTCAGAACATATAAACCAAGTTTTATGAATCACTTAATTTTTATTTGAAAAAGTGACTTTTATTGTTGTTTGCTTGTTAACAACAAATTCACAAGAAAATTTAGATAACAAATTGTATTTTTCGTGGTTACATGTTATTATAGTAAACTAGAGGGGCTTCGCCCCCTGCGCGGTTTTGCTGCTACTGTTGCCGCCCCCGCGCGCTCTTCTGGTTTTGGTGTGTTTTTTACCTCGGCCAACTCGAAAAACCCGCTGGAAATGTCATGACCTACTTCATACAACTCGCCCAAAATTCGATAAAAATAATTCCACGGTTGCCACGGCACTCGCTGCCACGGTAACGGTTGCTATGGCAATGGTTACCATGGCCGCTATGGTAACGGTTGCTATGGCAACGGTTGCTATGGTAACGGTTACTATGGCGATGGTTGCCATGGTAATGGTTACCATGGTAACGGTTGCCATGGTAATGGTTGCGATCGTAACGGTTGCCATGGTAACGTTTGCCATGGTAACGGTTGCCATGGTAATGGTTGCCATGGTAACGGTTGCTATGGTAACGGTTGCTATGGCAATGGTTACTATGGTAACGGTTGGTATGGCAATGGTTGCCGTGGTAATGGACTTAGAAAAACTCCGGCGCAAATGGCCGTTTAGGGACTTAGAAAAATTCCGCCCAAGTGGGCCTTTCCTACACGGCGACGGCGACGGGGGAGGCGGCGAGATCTTTTTGTATTATAGAGAGATATACAAAGAAAAATCATTAAAATCGAGAAAGAAAACGTTGAAATATTGAAGAAATTATAATAATCTGTGGGATGTTGAACATCCCACAGGCTGTGCATCAAAGGGTTAATGATTAATTTATTTATTAGTTGTCTTTTCGAGAATGCTATCGCTTGTTGTATCATCTCCAGATGGCAGAGGCGGAAAAGGCGAAATCTCACTCGAGACATCACCTTCCTGGGTTCGCCGGTGGAGTAGTGAGAACCGACTCGCTACCCTGGCTCAGACGGCAGTTCAACACCAATACTCACTACTTTAAGGACATCAGAGTACACAGAAATTCCGTCATGTACCGGGGCGCGGTGCTTAATCTTCACAAGTACAGATTACGCGCCAGCAGCTGTCCGGATATTTATAGAAACAGTATGACTACACTGGCAAAGGAGAATGAAGAGGTTTGTCACGATTGCATTCGATGAATCCTGTCATTTTTCTCCTGTAGAATTTTCGAAAAATCGATTTTTTAATTTTGTTCCAAATGATCCCTCAGGACTTCAAAAATGATGTCCCAAAAGATTATGGCCGGGAACAAAACTCCAAGTAATCGATTTTCCGTATAAGGCCGCCTGAAATTCGAATCGAATGTTGTTATTCGATTCGAATTTTGAAACGAATATTCGATTTTTCGAATACTCGGAATAAAACGAATATTCGATTTTTCGAATACTCGGAATAAAACGAATATTCGATTCTTCGAGTACTTGGAATAAAACGAATATTCGAAAGAAAGTCGAATATTATCTTCGTAAAAGTTGAATATTTGAGAAAAAGCCCGAATACTTGAATTGAATATTGAATATTTAAAGTTAGACAATCATAAACCAATGATCGGTATTGATTGCAGGCAAAGTCTATACAGTGCTTCAGTGTTTAACACCATTTTAATTTTGAATTATTTCAAAATTGTATGGAGGCTCTCGAGCAGCCATTTAATAAAAAAACAAAATATAATTTAACAAAAAAAATTATAATAAAAGAAATTAATGAACCAATAATAAAAGTAACATAACAAAGCCTCTTGAGGAAGCTTGGGGAACATTCGTATCGAATATTCGAACATTCGGATCGAATATTCGAACATTCGAATCGAATATTCGACAACAGTCAAGTATTCGATGATACGAATATTCGATTCGAAGTTTCGTTTATTAGCTTCGACTCGTCCTTCTGTGGTACTCGCTTTCGAACTATAGTATCGCAAATTACTATTAAATCTTACAATAGCGACGAAATACTAACGCATATATGAAAAAAGGTTTACAGGAAAATGTGATTCGTTTCGCCGCGACTATAAGAGTATTAACATTTTTATTGTTTTTAACAGAAATGGTACAGTGAATTGGTGGATCTGCTGAAGGGTATGATGGACTTCTCGATGTTCCTGGAGCTCCACTTTCTCCTACTCTCGCTCTCCACGATTCTTCTCTTCACTTGGTTCATCGTGCCTTACTTTTATCTCGCTGAACACCTGACGCGCAACGGTTATTCCGAATCGGACGGTGCTAATTTGCTGAGTATTATCGGCATTACGAATACTATTGGAATGGTAAGACCCTATCATTATTTTGCATTAATCGATAAGTCGCTTCTATGAGGAAGTTCGTCGATCGATTCTAGTTTTCTTGCAAACAGGAATTTCCGTGAAAAATCGAAGAAGTTCATATATAGCCATGTGCGATGTTTTATTGTATTGCATTGCATTGCATTGAATTGGTCCTTGACAATCAACACTGCAGCAGAGTCTGGATTATTAGTGCCTGAGAAATAAAAATAATGCAAAGTACTTTAAAAAAAAAAAACACAGAATTTTTTATTTGTTTATTTGTTTATTTATTTTTTATTTAAAAAAAATTAGGGATAGCCCTAATTTTTTTAATGAGTGTGTATTAAAAAAAAGATATGTATGTACATGTATTTTTAATAAGATTTCGTCCTCGTTATAGATCGGTCTCGGTTGGGCTGGCGATCAGCCGTGGATGAACGTGAGCAAGACTTACACGTGGTGTCTGATAGCCTGTGGCATAGCAACGATTCTCATGTCGGTATTCACCCACTACTACATGCTGCTTATGATCACATCGGCAGCGTTCGGTCTCTTTTTTGCGAGCAACTTCAGCTTTACTCCGGTAATACTCGTGGAGCTGATACCGCTCGAGAGATTCACGACGGCGTACGGTCTCAGTTTGCTGTGCCAGGGAATCGGCAACCTGCTCGGTCCTCCATTGGCCGGTTGGATATTCGACGTCACTGGTTCCTGGGATTTGTCCTTCCTCATGGCCGGCGGTTGGATCATTCTGTCCGGCTTACTCATGGGCATCATTCCGTACACGAAGAATCGCAAGATCTGGGGCTCCGGCCCGGTCGAGATGGACCGCGACAGGGACTGCGAGGCGTAATTTTAATTACCAACCAAATATCTATCAGGCATTCTTCATCAACTGGGCCTACGGATGGCCGATGTTTATCGATTAAGATATACACCTGGAAACGAAAAGAAAAAAACGGTTACTTTCGAGATTTTTTTTTTCCGGGAAACTATTGGAACTATGGGATACGAGTTTTTTATAGTTGAAAACATACTTTTTCAAGAATGTTTTCAATTTTTTTCATCAAAAAAAGTTGCAAGTTGACGGAGTACTTGAATCGTGTACGGAGCGTCGCAATAAAATCCGTACCGAGTGGCTTTTCGTCAAAATTTATCTGAGACGAAAAAAATAAAATAGGATATTAAAATAGATACTATTATTATCTAGTCTTTGTCATAGTCGATTTAAAAAATATCGGTTCTTGACAAAATGGCGGCCATTTCGACTCAAAGTAGCGATTCTCAAGACAAAATTTGTTCGTATTTTGCACAACTAAGAATCGCAAACAAAAATGCTATCACAAAGACTAGATAATTATGTATTCAATAACCACAAAAAATTTCAAGGTAATCGCTTCATTCGAAAATACTCCGATCCGATAGTTTCAATAGTTTCCCTGAAAAAAAATCTCGAATTTTTTTTTTTTTTTTTTTTTTTCGTTTCCAGGTATATACCTCCCCTTAAGGCGATGTGAAATACCGACGCGCACCTCAAAAGTTTGGAACAGCAGTTTCCCTAGCAATCCCGACAACCTTGGAAACGACCTAAAAAGTCCAAAAAACGACCGAATAAACGACCGGTTGTTAAATGCAAAAAAGAAAAACCCGTTCAGAAGAGGCAAACGACCGAAAACACGACCATTGACATTATTTTTGCTGGGTCGTTTCTTGGTTCAATGGTCGTTTTCATGGTCGTTTGCCTCTTTTGAACTTTTTTTTTCTGTTCTGTTAGGGTTGTCGCAGAATTATGAACGGATCGAAATGAAAATTGAAATACAGACGCCAGTAATGTGAATCTCGTAAATGAATTAGTCAAAATTTTGTTTCTGAAAAAAAAATATATGTATTATATATAGAAATGTATGCTGGGGGTAATCGGTCTGTAATTTTTTTCGTTTGAAAATCGAAATTCTGACTAATTCGTTCACGAGAGTCACTTCGATCCGTTCATAATTCGCGGCAAACCGCTGTTCCACAATTTTTCGGCGCTCGGTGTTTCACACGCCCTTAATCGACGACCGATGTTTTTTTTTTTTTCAAACAATCGATTTTTTTTTATGTTTCTCAAAGTCGATTAATCGATGTTCGATGGTTATTTATGAAACATCGACAGAAAAAATCGAATATCAACTGTCGGTATTTTAACCTCACTGCTATACCGACCGATAAGCCTTTCACCCCCAACGGGTACTCATGATTCAATGAATCAGGGATCATTCGATGCTTAATTTAAGCATCACCATATATCGAAAGTTCCTTGAGACCTAAGGGGTCTTTATTACTCGTATAACATTATTTTTGTAACTCATGCACGTAATGTCGCACATTTTGTGCCCGCAAAGCGTGCGTGAGATCGCGTATTATGCTCATGTCAACGTAGATAATTTCACGTACGCCATCTGGTGCGTGAAGTTATCTACATTACTTCACGCACACATTGGCGTGCGTGAAACTATCTACAAGATGATCTCACGCACGCTTTGCAGGCACGAAGATGTGCGACATCACGTTGACATTCGTTACAATAAGTAGTATGTGATACATGGGCGACAAAGCGGCCGTCCCGCGGAGGTTAGGAAGCAGTGCACTCGCCTCCTCTCGTGCTACAAACAACACTCGGCTTCGCCTCGTGTCGTTGTAGCACTCGATTTGGCGAGTGCGCCGCTTCCTAACCTCCGCGCGTAATGGCCGCTTTCTCGCCCTTGTATCACAAAGTACTATTTGCTGATATTATTTTGACCGCTTTTTGCATCATCGTTTTCTACTTTAACGGCTTCTACTTTATCGACTTCTACTTTACCGTCTTCTACTTTGACGTTTACCACTTTACCGACATAGAATAATCGATTATCCAATGTTTTTCGAGAAACATCGATTCTTTATAATCGATTTTTTAAATAATCGATTTTTTCAACATCGTTTTTTTTTTTCAACATCGCCCATCCCTAACAGGGCCACTTTTTTCGGTCAACCTCCCAGATACATTTTTTTAAATTCGTCAGTTTGCTGCACTGTTAGAGATGGGTGTCTGTGATTTTTTTCAGATTTTTAAGGGGCGCCTTTCAGGATATACGTTTTTTTTTAATATCATTGTATGTCCGAAAATATTGGTCTCTCAAAAAATTCTTAGGGACATTAACTTTTGCATTTTCCATCTAATTTCGAGTGATGTTGAAGTCATAATTTTTCTAACGGAAAAAAGTCAATTTTGTACAAAAAAGCAAGAAATCTTTTTTTTTCAATGAACAACACGCCTTTGATTCTGGTCTTAATTTTACGAGGTAATATTTCACATGGTATGAAGATTCTGAGAAAAAAATACCAATATTGCACCTCCAATTCTTAGGCTCTAAAAAATCACGATTCTTAGTCGGGCACATTTTTTGTTTCAGTTAATTACCATTATTAATTTTTTACTGCCTAAGAATTGGAGGTGCCACTTTGTTATTTTTTGCTCAAAATCTTCATAAAATGTTAAATACCTTGTAAAATTAGACCAAAATCGATGTTTTTCGTTAAAAAATGATTGAAAGAAAAGATGATTTTTTTTTTATTTTGGTTTCTTTTTTGCGAAAAATTGACTTTCTTCCGTTGGAAAAATGATGACTTCAATATCACTAGAAAGTAGATGGAAAGTAAATTTATGGAAATGTATTCAAAAGTGTATTTCAGAGATATAGTGTATATTTAAAAAAAAAAAAAAAAAAAACATAAATCCTGAACGGCGCCCTTTAAAAATCTGAAAAAAAAATCACAGACATCGATCACAAATCGTACAACAAACTGACGAATTTTGAAAAATATCCTGGAAGTCAACCGAAAAAAGTGGCCGAGTTAATGACGAATGCCTCGTATACGATGCGCGACCGTATAGCCTCGCAATCATTTCTTCAGGCGAATTTACACGATAGAAGATTAGAAGAAAACAAAAAAAAATATTTCCGTAATTTTGTTTCTGTTTTTTATATTAATATATTATATATATACTGTCGTTACGTTTTATTCGATGAATATTCTCACGTTGCTAGCCACGTCGCTAGAATCTCTTAGGTAAAATAGTAATCGTAACGTGAATATTCGAGAGAGCCGACGTTGATTATTATGTTGCGCAGAGGGAAGCCCGTCGTGGGGGTCGCCCCGATGACTGCCATGGAATTAAAACGAGGAATTAATGCGCGGAAGCGATGCAATAGCCGCTCGAAGAAAAATATCATATACGCTTATTATGTTATGAACTATAAGAAAAAAAATATTCATCGAACTGTCCGTACATGCGTAATGTATATACCACACACACATATGTGGCATTCCACGCGATCCTCGTATTTATTTTTTTTTTTCCTTTTGAGATGTTGTAGAGCAAAAAAAAAACACTTTAGACATTTTCTCAGATTTGTTAAGAAAAATTTGTTTTTGTAATTACTTAAAAACTGAATCTCAAAAAGTACACCGACGATTTTTTTTTCTTTTACGGAATATTCTGTGTTCAAAAAGAAAATTTATAAGCCTAGGCCCATAGAGGGGCGACGCTTAGATTAGCAGCTAAAAATAAAACAAAATTAAAAACAAATATAAAATGATACCCCAAATTCGAATCTCTCTAAAAGTATTTCGATGATTCTGTTTTAATTTTTATGGTAAATTCTGTGTTCAGAAAAAAATTTTGTTGAGACTAGAATAAAAATCGGGAGCTATCTAGAATAGCAACAAAAATAAAATTTTCGAAAATAAAATTAAAAAATTTGTATAATTACAAAAATTATTTTGTAATTTTACAACAAAAAAATTGAATTTCACAAAAACAACGACGACGACAACGTATTAACATTTTTTACTGTAGTACTTTTAGAGAGATTCAAATATGGAGTACTAATTAATATTTTTTAAAAATGTTGGTTTTATTTTTAGCTGCTAATCTAAGCGCCCCCCACTCTGAGCCTAAGCTCAAAAATGTTGTTTTTCAACACAGAATTTACTTTAAAAATTAAAAAAGAATCATCAAGCTACTTTTCGAGAAATTCGAATGGGGTTATTATCGTATATATTTTAAAAATTTTGTTTCATTTTTAGCTGCTAATCAAAGCGTCGCCCCACTATGAGTCTAGGCTCAAACATATTTTTTTTTGTTTTCAACACAGAATTTTCTGTACGAAAAAAAAAAAAAAAAAAAAAAAAAAAAATCGGCGATGCACTTTTTGAGATTGTGTTTTTAGGTAATTATAAAAACTACATTTTTTTTTAATCTGAAAAAAATTACTAGTTTTTTTTTTCGGTTGCTTTACAACATCTCAAAACAAAATAAAAAAGAAAACAAAAAAAAATACGAGGGTAGCGATCGTGTCGACAACTGGTGGAATACCACATATATATTTACAATAGAAAGACAAATTCACTTTTTGGATATAACATTTTTCTCGTGCTTGTTTAGGAAATAATAAGAATTGCGAGAAGCGAAGAGAGGCGGGCGAAGACGGAGAACAAAATAAACACGAGTCTTTTGGAAGTTTTACAACCGACCAGATGCCTTCAATTAAACGAAAGACTAGAAAAAAAAAAAAAAAAAAACAAAGATAAAAAGAACATTTTTTATTTCACACAGACGATTCAGTCAATGTATTATACACCGATAGTATGTCCATCGTGTACAATAGGGTAGTAGAAAAACCGTTTAGACGCTAACGAGTCGCTCGTTTATTTTTTAATCCGACGAGTAAGAAAAATGACTTTCGAAAATGTTCTCACGAGAAACTTTCAAAAAATGTTTTACTAATGTTTTACTTATGAAAAAAAAGGAAGAGGCGAATGGAAAAGTCAAAGAGTAGCGCTGGCCATACAGGGTCTCCCAAGAGTTATAGCTTTCCTGATGCAGGAAGGTAGTTGGTGCCCACCCGAGTGCACCTGCGAAGTTTGAGCTTCTAATTCGCAAAATTGTGGCAGTAGCATTTAATTGAAATTTGCCTGTCGGTGAGGGGTGCGTCGGACTCACACAGATACAAGGCGTCGTAAGCCCCGAGAGCGACAGTCTTTTCTTTTGCGACTCAGTTGGGCACGAAGTTGCAGCACGCCTGGCGCTTCCGTGTGGGCGACAGTCAACTGTTCGATCGGAGCTCGGACATTCGGTATTGAAATTCGGTCCTAATAAATGACCGGCCCCATGAATGACCGGTTGGATTTAAATAAAGAACAAACTCCCGTACTTTTGGTATCTTTCCGAGATGTACCTGCGAAATGATGACAATCTCGCGGTGTACAAATTAACGGCGAGAGCCTCGTAACACCGAAAATTTCCGAGCAGGCATGAATTTTCGGAGCGAGAACATTCGGTCATTTTCCCAGACACGATTCCCATACTCGAGTCCGTTTGAATCCCTAGCGATTATTCTCGGTGCATTCAGTTGCGCGTTCGCTTTTCAACGTCAAAACGTACTGGAGACACTAAAAATTATATTTCCTACAGTCTCTTTGATTTCCACGACTAATGTAGCGAGGGAGCGCATTCAATGATTTTCCCATACACATTATTTTTCGATTAACTCGCGAAAAATCATGTGTATGGGAAAATCATGATGTATGGGAAATCATGTGTATGGGAAAATCATGATGTATGGGAAATCATGATTTTCCCATACACATGATTTTTTACGACTAATGTAGCGAGGGAGCGCATTCAATGATTTTCCCATACATCATGATTTTCCCATACACATGATTTTTCGCGAATTAATCGAAAAATCATGATGTATGGGAAATCATGATTTTCCTATACACATGATTTTTCGCGAATTACCATACACATGATTTCCCATACACATGATTTTTCGATTAATTCGCGAAAAATCATGTGTATGGGAAAATCATTGAATGCGCTCCCTCGCTACATTAGTCGTGAAAATCAAACAGACTGTAGGAAATATAATTTTTACTGTCTCCAGTACGTTTTGACGTTAAAAAGCGAACGCGCAACTGAATGCACCGAGAATAATCGCTAGGGATTCAAACGGACTCGTGTATGGGATTCGTGTCTGGGAAAATGACCGAATGTTCTCGCTCCGAAAATCCATGCCTGCTCGGAAATTTTCGGTGTCACGAGGCTTTCGCAGTTAATTTGTACACCGCGAGATTGTCATCATTTCGCAGGTACATCTCGGAAAGATACCAAAAGTACGGGAATTTGTTCGTTATTTAAAACCAACCGGTCATTCATGGGGCCGGTCATTTATTAAGACCGAATTTCAATACCGAATGTCCGAGCTCCGATCGAACAGTTGACTGTCGCCCACACGGAAGCGCCAGGCGTGCTGCAACTTCGTGCCCAACTGAGTCGCAAAAGAAAAGACTGTCCCTCTCGGGGCTTACGACGCCTTGTATCTGTGTGAGTCCGACGCACCCCTCACCGACAAGCAAATTTCAATTAAATGCTACTGCCACAATTTTGCGAATTAGAAGCTCAAACTTCGCAGGTGCACTCGGGTGGGCACCAACTACCTTCCTGCATCAGGAAAGCTATAACTCTTGGGAGACCCTGTATAGAATGATCTATAAGCTGTTCCAATTAATAGTTGGTAGCTAATGGTAACAACATTTGATCCAATTAGTATACCAATACCAATCTGACCATTTAAATAGGTTTTTCTTCGTTGCGAGAGGTCAATGATAAACGAGCCACTCATTGGCAGTGAAACGTGTTTCGTCGAATCACTCCAATGTATACGGGCAATCCACCCCGTTTCGACCTGGTTTTGACCTTGACCTCTCCGATTTGGCTAGTTATTTTTGTTGGCTTAGTTGGATCCTCAACTGCATAAAAAATTATATATATTTTTTTCTATAGCTTTTTTTTTAAATAAGGAAATGTCCCCATTGCCGTGCCCTATAATGCCGACCAGACAACTGTATGGCGTTTTTTCGTTGCGACAAATGTAAATCTGGGGATTATTTTTGCACCACTGTAAAGCTCAGTCAATTCTCTTTCGATAAATCGTTTATTTAATTGATTCCTCCAATTATTTCGTCAGGTAGAGGCTGATAAAATTATGCTTATTAGTGTCCCCTCTGCCGACACAGCTGGGCCCACTTCCGACTAGGGAAGACCCCATTATCGTCCACTAGGAAAACGGAGATTCCGAAGAGTAATAAAATAAAAGAAATATAAATAAACATGATCCTGAATTGAACTGTTAATCTTTTTAACTTACTAGACAAACCGGACGCGCTGCTGCGCGTCACCACTTTTCGAAGGGCGCTGCAGCGCTCTTTTACTAAATTCTTCTTCCTTCTCCTCTTCTTCCTCTTGACAGCAAAACTGTCAATTTTGCATTTTGAAAACAGACGAACTTGGTCTTATTTGTTTTGTTTTCGCACGGAGCGAGGGCCATTCAGAGCACGAACAAAACGGCTTCACATGAACATAGCTGACAGCCACCAACTTTTTAGAAGAGGATCTTAACTTATTTAACATTTCTGTCGCCACATACATGTTTTTTCTTTACGCTTTTGTTTTTCTATCAACTCTTCTTGTCTTCTTCTCGCCTTTTCTTCTCGTTTCAAGCGGAAATTTGTTCCTTTTTCTACTTCCTGTCAAAATTGAATTATTTCAAACTTTTTGATCGGTGAGAAAGTAAACCTTGTAATAAATAAACTTTTTTTGGCTGTCTAAATAACGGCTACGGCAACGGGAGCAGCCAGACATTTTGTTGTGCCTAACTTCAATCACCGTAAAAAAAAGAAAATAAATTATTTCCAACGTTTTTTTTTGCTCAATGAGTAAATTAACCCATAATCTATCGTTTCCACTGAAAATTATTCGATTTATACAGATTCCGGACGCAATACGGACTATTGAAGCGTTTGACAGAACTTAACCTCACGCTTAAGAATACACTCGGTTCGTGACAAGCGTTTGGAAATAGTCATCGAGACCTAATTTCGTGCACGAAAGTCCGAGCTCCGAGCGAACAGTTGACCATCGCCTACACGGACGCACACAGCCGTGCCACAGCCGCGCGGCACCGCGCGGCACCGCGCAGCAGCTTCGCGCCGAACTCAGATCGCGAAAAAAAGACTGACGGCACGCGGGGCTTACGACGCTCTGCATCTGTGTGAGTCCGACGCACCCCTCACCGACAGGCAAATTTCAATCGGCTGTAATTTCCACAATTTTGCGAATTGGAAGCTGAAACTTCGCAGGAGCATGCGGGTGGGCACGAGCAGCTACCTTCCTGCAGCCGGAGCATCATTACTTTTGGGACACCCTGTAGAAAAAAATGCCATAGAAAAAAAAATATATAATTTTTTTTGTGCAGTTAAAGGTCCAACTAAACCAAGAAAGAATTACGAGCCAAATCGGAGACGTCTAGGTAAAATCCAGGTCAAAACCGAGTGGATTGCACCGCATACACGAAATATGTATAACGCGATTAAGGTAGTTCTGTCGCTTCACGCTCATTTCGCATAAGTTTTCGAAAAACGAGAGGGAATTGCAAACACTTCTCGTTAACCCATTAACGTCCAAGCGTCCCGATTTCTTACCGAACTTTCAACGCGCTTATTTTTTATGTTATCGGCGTTGAAAAAAATTTGTTTTCGGATATATCGACGTAGAATTTTATGCTCTTTCAGAATATCGGCTCAAAATTTCGATTAGACCCACAGAAAAAAAAATATGGCCGATTCAAGCGAGAAAAACGTGAAAATTTGTGAAAAAAAACCTTTTTGTGCATTTTTTTTTTGCAATGTTACCGCAATGAATTCGTACTGCAATCGTGATCAGAGGTGATCGGAATAGTTAAAGTTTAACAGGGAATTTTCACGTAATGATCGAACTACTCTTTTTTACAATATGGCGGCTAGAACGTAAATATTCTACAAAAACATAAGCTAATTTTTTTCTCGGAAACTATTGAGCTTAGCTCACATTATGTAAGGACAAAAATACCTTAGAATTGGTCAAAGAATATCCTCAAATTTTTCAAAAAATTTTTGAGATGATTTTTGGTTTTCCAAAATATCAAAAAAATTAAAATTGCAAAATTTTGTTTTTTCTTAAAAAATGTATCGACACAATACGAATTACTTTATGCGTAAATTTTTATGCAATCATTGAATCACTCCTTTTTACAATATGACGGCAAGAACGTAAATATGCTACAAAAATAAGCTAATTTTTTTCTCGGAAACTATTGAGTTTAGCACAAATTATCTAAGAACAAGAATATCTTAGAATTGGTCAAAGAATACTCTCAAATTTTTTAAGAAAAAAAAAAAAAAATTGTCAATTTTAATTATTTTGATATTTTGGAAAACCAAAAATCATCTCAAAAATTTTTTGAAAAATTTGAGGATATTCTTTGACCAATTCTAAGGTATTTTTGTCCTTACATAATGTGAGCTAAGCTCAATAGTTTCCGAGAAAAAAATTAGCTTACGTTTTTGTAGAATATTTACGTTCTAGCCGCCATATTGTAAAAAGGAGTGGTTTAATAGTTACATGAAAATTCCCTGTTAAACTTTAACTATTCCGATCACCTCTGATCACGATTGCAGTACGAATTCATTGCGGTAACATTGCAAAAAAAAATGCACAAAAAGGTTTTTTTCACAAATTTTCACGTTTTTCTCGCTTGAATCGGCCATATTTTTTTTTCTGTGGGTCTAATCGAAATTTTGAGCCGATATTCTGAAAGAGCATAAAATTCTACGTCGATATATCCGAAAACAAATTTTTGTCAACGCCGATAACATAAAAAATAATCGCGTTGAAAGTTTGGTAAGAAATCGGGACGCTTGGACGTTAATGGGTTAAACAATATTAATTTTCATTAATTTGTTAATAACATTTTGGAATTATTATTATGCGACAATAATATTTTCAGCACCTTTAGTATGCATGATTTTTTCAGATTTGTATGTTAATGAGAAGTGTTCGCATTTCCCTCTCATTTTTCGAAAACTTATGCGAAATGAACGTAAAACGACAGAACTATCTTAAGGCTTTCAGAGTTGGATAAATGAATACAAGTCGCATCTGTGATCAACGCAGTCAACGCTCGTCGCGACTATGAACTTTCTCGAGATTGCCACGTTGAGTACTGGCCTATAGTTCAATACTAGGACGAAGAAGGTGAATGGAGAAAAATCGACACACCGAACAGATAGATAAAACAATTAATCGAATGTGTTCCTCGGGGGGGGGGGGGGGGGGGGGGTCGAGCAAAGACAAAATCGTTCTTCCGAACTCTCGACTCTATCAATTTTGTACGTCGTTGTGCATAAAATAGGTACGAGTCCGCGCGAACGAACCGATACATTCCGAACACACACATTATACATTGTACACATACACACATAATATTATGTATATATATATATATATGAATTTGATGTACTATTGCATCAGAGAAATAAAAAATTCGGCATTGTGAAAACGTGGCTCGATTTATCGTTGTTTGTTGATTTGGCGTCGTGTCTACCCTTTGGCGTTGTATGACTATTTTAATAATTAAGGGGGGATCCTGCTTTAGAAGGTCCAAAAAATCGTTTTTTTATTGCCTAAATCGATAGATAAACTATCCAAGAAAATATAGACAAAGTGACAGGTACCAATTCCAAGTATTTTCAGAAATACTAGCGTCGAGCGGAGATACGCGCACGTTCGGGGGGCAGGGCTCGGGCGCACGCTCCGCGTCCCTTTTCTCCGTCCCTTTTCTCGAGTTTTTATTTTTCCAATTTTTCTGAATTGGCGGGCATGATAGCAAACAATAAACGAATCATTTTTAACGAAACAAAAAATTAGTTTGTCGAAAGAATTGTTGAAGAATTTCATTTTTCATCAATTTGTTAATAATATTTTAGAATTATAATTATGCAAAATTAATCTCCTCAACGCCTTTAGTATGCATGATTTTTTTTAGATTTTTATATTATCGAGAAATGGTTGCAATTCCCTCTCAATTTTCTAAAACTTATGCGAACTCAGCTTAACCCATTAAGTCCTGAACGTACACTTTTTCGTCCCATTTTTCAGCGGTAAAATTTTGTCAGCTTTCCAAATCCGTGATCAGAATTTTCAAAAAATGTACTTTGACAATGTTCTATTTTTTATTTAAAAACAAACGCTTTTTTTCGCTCCAATATTTTTTTTTTACCAACATTTTCTTATCGAAATTCGACCGGTACCCCTCCGGGGGGTCAATATAACGCGTCCATGGACCCTAATCTTCCAAACCCATACCTAACAATTATGGATTTCAAGATGGCGGTGTCCAATATGGCGGCTCGAAGCCGAAAATTATCTGGCATTTCCTACTTACGCGGTCACAACTAACTTGTTTGATGGAATTTGCATGATAAGCGGTATATAAGAGTTTTTGGGGTCGTTGATTACGGATCCGTTATCAGATTTACCGAATTCGAAATGGCGGATCCAATATGGCGGGCAAAAGTTTCCGAACTCTGTATTTTTTCGTGAAAATTCGTAGGTATGGGTTTTCGAGGGCGCCGATTACGAATCCGTTATCAGATTTGCCGAATTCAAAATGGCGGATCCAATATGGCGGTCAAGTTTCCGAACTCCGTATTTTTCCGTGAAAATTCGTATGTAGGCGTTTTCGAGGGCGCTGATTACGAATCCGTTATCAGATTTGCCAAATTCAAAATGGCAGATCCAATATGGCGGACAAAAACTTGGAAATTCCGTATTTTTTCGTGAAAATTCGTAAGTATGGGTTTTCGAGGGCGCTGATTACGAATCCGTTATTAGATTTGACAAATTCAAATTGGCGGGTCCAATATGGCGGACGAATCTTCCGAATTCCGTATTTTTTCGTGAGATTGGACCCGCCATTTTGAAATTGGCAAATCTGATAACGGATTCGTAATCAGCGCCCTACTCGAAAACCCCTACCTACGAATTTTCACGGAAAAATACGGACTTCGGAAACTTGACCGCCATATTGGATCCGCCATTTTGAATTCGGCAAATCTGATAACGGATTCGTAATCAGCGCCCTCGAAAACCCATACCTACGAATTTTCACGAAAAAATACGGAGTTCGAAAACTTTTGTCCGCCGTATTGGATCCGCCATTTCGAATTCGGTAAATCTGATAACGGATTCGTAATCAGCGACCCTTATATACCGCTTATCATGCAAATTCCATCAAACAGGTTAGTTGTGACCGCGTAAGTAAGAAATGCCAGATAATTTTCGGCTTCAAGCCGCCATATTGGACACCGCCATCTTGAAATCCATAATTATTAGGTATGGGTTTTGAAGATTAGGGTCCATGGACGCGTTATATTGACCCCCCGGAGGGGTACCGGTCGAATTTCGATAAGAAAATGTTGATAAAAAAAAATATTGGAGTGAAAAAAAGCGTTTTTTTTTTTAAATAAACAAATAGAACATTGTCAAAGTACATTTTTTGAAAATTCTGATCACGGATTTGGAAAGCTGACAGAATTTCACATCTGATACAAGTACTGCTGATTTTTTTCGAGGCGGCTTTCATGTAAGAAATGACCGCTGAAAAATGGGACGAAAAAGTGTCCGTTCAGGACTTAATGGGTTTAGGCGCAACGACTACCTTAAGGTAGTCCAACGGCAAGGACTATCTTAAGGTAGTCAATAGCTTTATTTTTTTTTTAATCAAGGCGATATTAGCTATTGACTTTTTCTACAGATTGCACCTAAATCTGTATATAAAAACCAATTTGTTATTATTGATTTTCCAACAAACGTCATACATTTTTCGATGTTTTTCGTTTTTTACTGCCATTTTTTTAATTTTCATGGTTTTTCGTTGAATTTATACTCTATCTGTAGAGTAACATGTTCCGAAGAGAATGCCCTTTGGAAATGTCCGATCGCTTAATCCGGTCACCCGGAATCGCGGCAACAAGGGAGGAAAACGCGAGACGCATTTTCATCTTCTATCGCTAATAACTCCGTTAAATATTTATATTTTTAGAGCTACAGCCTCTGAATTTTACAGCCAAAATTCTAAGAAAAACTTTGCAAAAAGTAAATGGATGTATGTCGATTCGTTTCCACACAAATGCCATTTGAATTGTTTTTGCGTTTTTGGCCGAATCTCGCTGCCTAGTCCCCTTAATGAGAAACGGAAGTCTCTGAGGTCAATAACCAGGCGAAGTGGTGGGGCTCGCTGGTCCGGGACTTGGACTCGTGGTAGGTGTGACCGGGACTCCGAGTGTCGTCGCTAGACTCTGTAACTTTCCGGGGAAAGTCTTTGTGATAATCGAGTGCTCTGGGCTGAGAATCGCGTCGGTCATCACTCCGAGACGCACTCCTCTCGCATGCCTGTGCAACGTCATCGACATGTCTGCGAAAACAAAGAAAAAACACAAAAAAATGAAAGGACAACAAACGTTAAAATATAACGACATACCCGCGCAGAAAAAAATAGTCCCGCCAGGAGTCCCTCCGGGTTTCCCGCGAGAGGCCTGCGGAAGGCCCGCACGGCCGATTTTCGATATATTGAAAAATAATTTTCATAGCGTGTTCTTTCGGCGTAGATATTACACATCACCACGGTCATGTTCGTATAGAAAGCCATAAAAGAAGAGAATATCAAAAGCACTCAGCAGGTAAGTGGGGATTCGGGAATTGTCATGATGATATCCGGAACATTCCGAAATATTCGATGAAGAAATCGACAAATATATCGACGAAGATATCAAACCAGATATTGAACCAGATAGTCGGCAAAATATTAAGGAAGATATTGTTCAAGGTAGTCCTCTCGCCTTGTCTGATGCTGCATAAGTTCGAGAGAAGAATTAGACAGAATTTCCGGACAATTCTCGATAAGATAAAAATCTTTAAAAAATCATCCATATGGAAGATGCTGAAAAGATTATTTTGGCACAATAATAATTGAAAAAAGTTAAAAATAAATTACTTAAATTAATAATAGTGCAACAAATTTCCCGGGACTCTAATTATTTTTGTTATGAAAAACATTTGTGTATTTTTCTGAATACGTATGAATTTTCTCAGAATTTTGTCTGGTTTTCAATAGCTTGATCGATATCTTGGTTAATATCTTCGTCCGATATCTTCCTCGATAATTTGAACAATATTTTCGTTTATATTTTTCCGAATATCTGGTCGATATCTTTCTCGATAACTTGAACGATACGTTGCTTGATATTTTGCAGAATATCTGGTTTGATATCTTTCTCGATATCTACGCCGCAAGAACACGCTATGAAGATTATTTTTCAATATATCGAAAATCGGCTGTGCGGGCCTTCCGCAGGCCTCTCGCGGGCTTCCAACGGGTCTCACCGGAAACCCGAAGGGACTCCTGGCGGGACTATTTTTTTTCTGCGCGGGTAATCCAGGCGGATTTGCAACAGAGCTGGGCAAAATACTCGAAAATACTTCAGGGGAGATATACACCTGGAAACGAACAAAAAAACGGTTATTTTCGATAATTTTTTTCAGGGAAACTATTGGAACTATCGGATCGGAGTTTTTTCTAGTTAAAAACATACATTTAAAAAAGTTTCAAATTGACGGAGCACTTAAGTCGAGTACGAAACGTCGTAAAAAAACCGTGCCCAGTGGCGTTTCATCAACATTCATCTGAGACGAACAAATCAAATAGGATATTAAAATAGATACTATTATCTAGTCTTTGTTATAGTCGATTTAAAAAATATCGATTTTTGACAAAATGGCGGCTGCTTCGACTCAAAGTAGTGATTTTCAAGACAAAATTTGTTCGTATTTTGCACAAAAAAACTAAGAATCGCAAACAAAAATCCTATTACAAAGACTAGATAATTATGCATGCAATAACCACAAAAAAATTCAAGTTAATCGGTTCAGTGGTTTTCGAGATATTTTGGGTACCAGTTTATTTTGCGACGCTCCGTACACAACTAAAGAATGTAAAATGGTTATAATTTTATCTTAAAAATAAATAACATCAATGGCTAGATGACGGAAAATGAATTTATTATAATTTTATCCTGTGACTTGTCGCTCATTCTTTAACTCAATACATATTTTATCGACGTCTTTTTCACATATCATTTTACATTTCATATACAGTTTATTTCGCCATTTCTATAAAATTAACTCCTCACATATAGGATTACTTCACTCTCGTTATTTCTGATAATCTAATCCTCTTTCAAAAAATATTATTCGATATTCAATATGACAAAAATCTCAGATACGAGACCGACAAATAGTTGCGGTACGTAGCTCGTTAGTGCGACGTCGCTTCGGTGGCCCCTTTCGTCCCGGGGCTCGCTGAGTTTCCTTGACTGTGATATTTAATTCTCCAAGTCCAAATTAACACAATGATCGGCTGGCTAAGCACGATCTGGGATGTCCAACACGAGGTGCTCGCTATTTCCCAATAATGGAAAGATCACTGGAGATAGGCTGGATTCGTCCGTCACTCACGAAATCCCCGGAACGAAAGAGAGCGAGACACCTCTTGTTGTGATATTTATTGGTTTCGAGCTTCTGACGTCACCTTCTTACCGCGCACGCGCTTCTCGCATCGACCTTCGCTCTCGTCGATCTTCGAAATATCGGGTGAAAATTTAAATTTAAACGACGAGTCTTACAAGAACTCCGTAAATTTGCAATTTGCTTTTTATATGAAAAAATTCAAAACATTCTTGAAAAAGTATGTTTTTAAGTAGAAAAAACTCCGATCCGATCGTTCCAATAGTTTCCCTTAAAAAAATTCTCGAAAATTACATTTTTTTTCATTTCCAGGTGTATTTCTCCCCTTAAAATACCACAAAAGTATTTGAGTATTTGGAGTACGTATTTAGAATACGTACTCCAAATACTCAAATACTTAAATATCACAGGTCAGCATCGAAATATTATTCGCATTCGGCTTACTGCAATTTCCCTGCGGCGGACTCCAATAAACAGCGGCGTCAACACCTTCGACCGGTAGATCGCCATCCACGTGTGTCAGCGCCAGCGAATATCGGCTTGTCAGGTGCCTGAGTATTATTTTCAAAAACACCCACGGCAGACACGAAGTCAGCAGACCCATCGACTTCTCCGCAGCGGTGATAGCGTAAATAGCACTTTGCCTCGCTCTTGCGCTTTGCAGATTTTTCTGTGTTACCTGAGAACGCGCGCGCGTCATCAAAACAAGTTTCATTGCGACACTGTCAGTCGTCGCCATGAAACTTTACTTCAATCGCGTCGATAATTAACCAAAACCTCCAAAAACGTGAAAATTAAGATAGAATTTTGAACACTTCTTGTTGAGATAAAAATCTGAAAAAGAAAAATCAAGTATACAGCAGAATTTGGCGCGCACGAATGTTCGATATCGACTGAAGTTGCCGAATCTCCATAAAACGATATCAATTGATACCAAACACTCGAGCGCACCAAATTCTACTGCTCCGATTGGTTCAGTTATTCAAACTCGTTAATGCTTGTTTATAAATAAATATTACGAATTTCGAAAAACGCCTAAGTAACTTTGCTCAGGAGACGATTATCTACCAAATACCCATGGGTGGAAAAAACATTCTGAATCACCCTGTATAAGAGGTGCTCAAGAGATTGATTTGGCATAATAATACTTCGAAAATGTTATGAACAAATTGATTGAAAAAATTGTTTAGCAAATCCTCCGTTTACCAAACGTTTTTTTTCATATGAAAATGATTTGTTAATTTTGTTGCATGCGTATGGATTTTTTCAGAATTTTTTGTAACTTTGTTGCGTGTGGGGTTGTGGGGTTTCCGTCGCGCCGGACGATCGCGATCGCCGCGCGTATTGCGAACTCAGCACTGGCACTATTCCGCTGATCTCGCGGGACTGATCCCCTCTCGCCCTTCGAGGACTCGCGAGACTTCGGATGGTCGCAAGGAAAAGTCAGTTTCTAGACAGCAGCGATCGAAGTTAGATCAGTCTAGGGCTCCGCGTGTTAGTGTTCGTGTAGGTCTGTAAATCTCCGTCGCGAAATCCTCGATATTGCTACGAAGTTAGTACGCCGAAGGATCGAGGAAGTATCTTCGCGAGTGTGTTCCGTAATGATTGTAAATCTGCGCGTGTAGAATTAGAACAATTAATATTCTTCACTTCGTAAGAACAATTCCAATTCAGTCGCGAAGTAACCGCGAAACAATAAACACGCCTTTCGGTTAACTCCGCCCACCCGCTGGCGCACTTGGTCTGTTAACAGTCTCTAAACGCGACAGTACACTTACAGTCTCTACGGTTATCTCTATAAAGGTGAATAGCATTTCGGAGAACAAAAATTGTGATTGGATAACAATACGCGTCTCGAATCACGGCGCGGCGGTATACACTCGCTTGATTCTACAGTGGCGAAATTAAGTGCGCGAATCTCGAATGAGTGTGAAGAAGCAGTGGCGTTTTATTCTTGTGTTCAAATCCATTCAAATTTTTGTGTTACTAGCAACAACGCGCTCGTTTCGCTCGCGCTCCTGTTATTTTCACATCGCACGGCGCGCTACGAACGGGCGCGCTGCGCGCGCCCTGTTATTTCGAATTTACCGCTCTAAGTTTATCGACTATGATTCAAAACGCGCGCGTGACTGCAGCGGCCATGTCGATATATCGAAGCTGCCGTCGTCCAATAGGAACGCTCGAAAGGCGGCTTCAAAATTGCGACTTTCGATTGCCATGTCTTTTCTAAGAGAGGATATTCCTATAATATTTTGTTGTGTGTTCGACCGGACGACTTCCACGGCTCCCCGACTCGCCATCTGTAAGTTTGTGTATGGGGAATGAGTGTGCGTGTGGACGGATGAATTTATAGTGTGCACAATATCTCTCTATATTATAAAAAGTGTAGGACACGTCAAAAGGCCATGGCCAACTCAAAACCACTCGCTCGAAATTCCATGGCCAACTCTAAACCACCCCCCCAGAATTTTCAAAATTTTCAAAATTTTCAATGTTACGAATTAACTTCGGGTTCGTACACATAAACCGTTGAAACGGACGTTTATTGAAACTGATAATAATGTTTTATGGATAAAAATCAAGAATAAACACACAAATATAGATAGTTGATTACAAACGAACTTACGAGGAATAACTTACATGAATAACACGCCACTTAAAACACACTTAAAATTAACTATTCACGGTTTAAAGAAATATACTAAGACTTATTTTAATAAAATCAACTTAATACTAGACAATTATAATTCGAAGTTAATTGGTCAAGACATGATTGAAGAGTGTGTGAATTTGAGGATCCGATCCGCCAGGTAAAGTCCAGCGCATCGGGTGGGTGCCGTGTCTTGGTTTTTATTTTGCTGACGGTAATGACCTTGCTCGGTCGATCACGCGTTGCAAAATCGGCGAAGCACCAAGGGTGCTGATGCCGATTCCTAATATTTTGTGGAGTGCTTATGACGGTTTCCGCGAATCAGTATTTCAATTAGTCGTGCAGTCACGTACCGGGTCTCGAATGACTTCCGGTGTCAATTTATCGTTGGCGATATTAAATAGCATTTTATATTAGAGGGGAAAAATGGCCAGTACGTAACATCAAAATTTTTAAAAATTGCAAAATTTTCAAAATTTTTTAAATTTTTAAAAATTGCAAAATTTTTAAAATTTGAGGGGGGGGGGGGTGGTTTCGAGTTGGCCATGGAATTTCGAGCGAGTAGTTTCGAGTTGGCCATGGAATTTCGAGCGAGTGGTTTCGAGATGGCCATGGAATTTAGAGCGAGTGGAAAATTATGGAAATTAAGATCATTTTCGAAATTTTCAAAACTTTAAAAACAGCGGCGGCGGGGGCGGCGATATCTATCCACCGATGGGCGGTGGTGGATATCATGCCACAATGCGAGCGCGCGAAACGCGCGAGAGGGAAATTGTTCTAAGTCCCTCAAGGCCCCCTGGGTCGCCAATATGTTACTGTTCAAATACTCGACAACGACAAACAAAGGAAGACAAAAGGGGGAGGAAGTGCACAAAGCGCGAGGGTGCCCCATCTTTACGTGTCAACCTCCCGGGTGTTGGCCCGTGAAGAGAGGGGGGGGGGGGGGGGCGCGAAGCGCGCAGGGGGGCGGCCCCCCTCGTTTTCTTTAAACCTTTACTAATGAAATCAGAATCGTCTCTTCAATAATTCGCTTCAATTCTCTTCAATAATTCTTTTGATAAATCGTTTTTGTTGTTAAAACTCAATTTAATTGTGTCTGCGATCAATCTGCCTCCGAATCATTATTCTCAAACGTATGTAGATCCCAGGTCGCGGGCCCGTATGGGACGCAGCAGAGCAGGACCCACAACAAAAATAAACATAAACCCTGCGGTCCACGCGGGGAGTTTGCGACGGCCGACGCCCGCTTCACGAGCGTTGGCACGTAACAACTTTTGATAATTGTTTTTTTTTTTACGATGTTCGAGCTGTATCTCCGAATCTCATTGATCAATCGTGCGGAAACTTCTTGGGTATAATAGATGATTCTAGAACTAACAGATATCCAAAATCCAGGAACCTTCACAGATTTTTCGCAATAAAAAAATAAAATAAAAAAAACAGTCTTCAAAGGTTAGAAAAAAAGTCTGAAAAAATGCATACATGTCGAAAAATTAACAAATCATCTTAATATGAAACATAAGTTTGGTGAACGGAGGATTTGTTAAACAATTTTTTTTTTTTTTCATCAGTTTGTTAATAATATTTTGGAAGTATTATTATGCCAAATCAATCTCTTGAGCACCCCCTATATGCTTGAAAAAAAAATTGTTTAACAAATCTTCCGAAAACTTCATTTTTTGTATCGATGAAAATGATTCGTTTATTTTTCTGAATACGTAAGAATTTTTTCAAATTTTTTTTTCTGCTTAGAGTTTTGTGATGTTTCCAATGCAAAAAAAAAAACGAAAAATTCAAAACAAAGAAAAAAAATTGAAAAAATTCATACGTATTCAGAAAAATAAACCAATAATTTTCATTGAAAAAAAAAAAAAAAAAAAAAAAAAAAAAAATGATTTTCGGAAGATTTGTTGAACAATTTTATTTTTTATCAATTTGTCAATAACATTTTGGAATAATTATAATGCAAAATTAATCTTTTCAGCGCCTAGAATCATGATTTTTTCAGATTTTTATATTGTCGAGAAGTGTTTGCAATTCGGTCTCATTTTTCGGAAACTTGTGCGAAATGAGGGTGAAGCGACAGAGCTACCTTAATTGTGATGAAAATAAAAATAAAAAATTCTCTCGTGACGAATGGCAACGCACGACTTTTCACCTGCAGTATCTCGACAAGATCATCGTCGAAGAGCGGCGTCCTCGTGGGCAATGCCAGGCACAGAATTCCCCTGGCTTCCTGGCTTTTGACAAAGAGCGCCCTCTGACTGATGAATCTCGCGGTCGCGAGAACGTCTTCGGGCACGTCGACTCCCGACGCTCTGAAGTAATCCTTGAGGGAGCCGACCATCGCCGTGAGTATTATTTCCGTTTCCGTTGCACCCGTGACGCACGAAATTTTTCTCAGTATCTCCATGTCTATCTCGTCCGACCAAGCGACGACTTTTCTACCGCACGGCGATATCGTTTGCAGCTGATTCGACTGGGCGTGCTTGAGGAAAAGTTCGTCGATTATGGATCTCGGCGCGCCTATCGCTATCCAACTGATCGAGAGCACCTCCACAGTCGCCTGGATTATCAGTGGCAAATAGCAAAAGAGCACGGACGTCAGAGTGTCGGGATAACAGTGCTTCTGGCGAGAGTTCAGTGCCTTCATCTCGCGAACCAGGAGAATCGGGCTTTTCAGTGTGAGCGTCACCGCGAGATACCACATCCACACGACTATCGAACGAAGCATCTCCAATGGGTTGACAGTCCGAAGAAGCGCGTACAACAGCATCCCGAAGCTCAGATTTCGCTTCAGAGCTTCACGTTGAAATATCGGCAGAATTTGAAGCAATCCGAATCCATTGTGTTTCCTGGAATTTATTCGTTATTAGACATTTATATTTTTCTATACATTTATTTTTTTTTAATTTTTTTTTATTCGCATTGTCCCCCCGTCTTCAGGCATTATTTTTGCCTATACAGGGTCGGCCCGGGTTATCCAATTTTTACTAGTCAACTTTTCAGTACTTTTTTTTTGTATCATCTACCCCCGGACCCGTCCCCCCATACAGCTGCAGTCGATTTCCCCTACTGTATCGCATTTGGACAGAGCCCAGAAGACGGAGGGAAATTGCAGAAAACCTCCGTTGATACAGTCGGTCTCAAGTTCGTTTCGCGCTGCCGGAGCTAATCGCGTTTCGCTGAGAATGTAAACACTCGGACTACAGGTATAAGTATGTATATATGGTGGAAGTGTTTATTCCCAACGAAAACGACGGCAGCGGGATTCGAATCCTCGACGTACCGGTGCTCAGTTTTAGAGGCTAACGCTCTATCCACTAGGCCAAAGCACCGGATCTATACATTTAATTAACGGGTCCCTCTACTTTGGATGACTGGAAAAAAAACGCTATTTTAATTAAATTTCTTCACACATACAGACATTTCGCATGAACCACTTTTCTCAACGTTTTGGACCATTCTGAGTGTACTGACATGAAAATCTCGAATTTTTTTTTTCACGAAAACAAGGCTTCCTCTATGAGGAAGCGAAATGTTGAAATTTTTTGCAGAATTATCCCAAATTTGGTTCACATATGGACAACCGTGGACCAAGGTTTGAGTACAAATTTGAATCAGATCTGTTAAGCCGTTCCAATTTTATGGCATTTTTTTTTAAGCTTGTTCCCGCGCTATCTCGTGCGAATTTCGAGATACCAGGTTCTAATTTTGTCGGCACAACTATCATGAAACAAGGGTTGGATACAAATTTGAGATGAATCGGTGGAGCGGTTCTAATTCTATGACGACTTAATCAAAACAAGCCTGGAAAGTAGAACCTTGCAAATTGCTTCCTCAGTATTTTACACCTTTAACGATGCTAAAATTCACCAACATACTTCCTCATAGAGGTAGCTTCGTTAAAGGTGCAAAATACTGAGGAAGCAATTTGCAAGGTTGTACTTTGCAGGCTTGTTTTGTTTCGGATCGGCCGTTCAGATTTTTTTTAACAGCGCACATCTACCTATTTTTAGGGGCTCCTGTTTTAAAAACTAATAAAAATAGTTTTTTTTTGCATCTAAAGTAGACAGATCGCTTAAGGTTGTTCTAGCGTGCAACGGTGCTCAATCTGTGCAAAAATGAAAATTAACATAGAATTTTCAACACTTTTTTGACAGGATAAAAATCTGGAAAAGATCAAATACACTGGAAGCTCTTACATGTTACGTTCAGATAGGTTACGTGGACAGTAGGGTGGGGACAATACGAGTGTTCCCATTGGGGCATGCGACAAGGGGAGGTGCTGCTTCGTGAACGTGATTGGTCCTTCACCACGTTTACTTGGTCTGTAGTAATTAACATGGAAGAGCTTCTACTGTATTATAGAAGGTGTTCGAGAGATTGATTTGTGATAATAGTGTAACGAGTTCCTGCCTATCTCCTATTTTTTCCTATCTCCTCGACTCTTCGGACCTCTGGCCCACGGGCCCGCCTGCCTAATTTATCGCTTCCTGCTTTGCGGCGCGGCTCAACGCCACGCACCACATCTCCAGAGCCCCTTCAACGCAGCCGCTATCATCTGCATACGATCCCGCCACTTGTCTGGCCTACGTGACTTTTCCCCAAATTCCTTCCATGCGACCCTTTTTATCGCTAGTTTCCCATGCACGCTGCACTTAACCAGACAACCGCGCTTTCCCGGAATCCAGTCACACAAGTGTTTGTCGTCCGCCGAACGTTCCAGACTCCTCACGAATTCTTTCCTAAGTCCCTTTTTATCGCCTGTTTCCTACGTAGGCCTCGCCTAATCAACTAGACGCCTTTTCCCGGAAACCGGCCACACGTGCGCCTTTCCCGCCGAACCTTCTAGACTCTCATCCAAAATCCCTCCCCACCAATACCATTTTCCCACAGTTTTATCGCATATAAGCACCTCCCGAGATGCGCTCTGGGTCCATTTAGTCCGTCACGCTGCCCGCGTGCAGTGCACGCAGTCATTTTTGCTCCGACCTGTGTCAACCGCATCACTAGGTCCAATACCGCGCTTCGTAGCCGGGTTGGCGCGTCCTCAGAACATTGTGATACCCGACAAGTGTAACTGAACGTTATAAATTGTGCAATAAACTCATTACAAAGTAAAACCATCGTCACAATAGCAATCCACAAATTGTTATTAAGAAGTTGATGAAAAAAATACTGTTTAACAAATCCCTGGTTTACCAAACTTTTTTTTTTTTTTTTTTTTTTTCAAATAAAAATGATTTGTTAATATTTCTGCATGCGTGTGCATTTTTTCAGAATTCTTTGCACTTTTTGAAGATAGCTTTTTTTGGATTTGTTTTTTATTTTTTTAAATATGTGAAAATGTTTGAATTTTGTGTTTGTCATAGAACCACCTATTACACCCAAGAAGTTTCCGCACGATCGATCACGCAAATGCAGCCGAATCATTGGAAAAAATAAAATAAAATAAAAAAAAAAGTAAACGGGGGATTTGGGAAACAATTTTTTTATTTCATCAGTTTTTGAATAATATTTTGGAATTGTTATTATGTGAAATCAATCTCCTCAGCACCTTCTACATACTTGATTTTTTCAGAATCTTGGGCTGAAAAAAATGTTGGCTCATCAAGAAGTGTTTGAAATTCGATCTTAATTTTCACCTTTTCGGCGATTGAGCACCGTTGTACACTACAACTATATTAAGGATTGCATCTGTTGACTACTTTAAATGATGATTTGTATTGCCAGGTATGTTTTTGACCAGAAAAAAATTAAATTGCAATACACATTTACAAAAATATCAACCATTTTACGCAAACTTTTGAAACAGTAGTTTTCGATATGAGTGCGATGAAACTTTTTCTCAACGAGTGTGAGTTAGCAGCACGAGCCGAAAGCGAGTGCTGCAATCTCACACTCGTTAAGTTCGTCCTCGTGAAAAATAAAATCCACTACACTAACCAAGTGAAACTACTTGGTACATGGTTAACAGATGTAGATGTTTCTTTAAAAAAAAAAAAAATGGCGTGCCAGCAATTCGGTCCCGTACCTAGTCCAGAGAAATGAGGACGGGACAATTCCTACCAATTATTACAACCATACGGAAAAAAGGTCAACATTATGATATTCAATTCATATTTATTTTTTAATTTAATTAATAAATCGACGGGACCAAACCGCTGGCACGCCAATTTTTTTTCAAAGAAACATCTACATCTTGTTAGATTATAGAGATTGATGATCGATTTTCATCAGCATGCTATATTACGGTCCCGTGCAACGGTTTATTCGCTTGTTTTTTTTGTTTAGTTTTGCTCACTTTTGTTTGTCTTCCAGTCGTCTAAAATATTCATTACGACACACACGTAATGTAAGACCGCTCGCGAATAAAGACCGTATACATCCCAATCGTCGTGTTTGTAATTAATATTCAAACTTAAAACTATCCCCGCCAACAGGTTATGGGCCGAAGACACCGAAATCTTTTTCGTTGTTTCCTTAATCGTTTTAATACGAGAACGGGACGTTTTGTCCGACGATTTGATCTCGAAGTAATAACGTAAAATAAGTGCAGGAAGTCTAGCGCGAATCGAGACACTAAATAAAGAAAACTATGATACATGGAAAATGCAAATCGAAGCATTACTAATGAAAAATGATGCATGGGGCTACGTGAATGGTGAAATCCCAAAACCGACAGGGGGATCGACGGATTTAGTAGTGAGTGCGTGGTATAATAGTGACAACAAGGCAAAGTCGAACATAATTTTGTCCATACACCCTTCCGAATTGAAGCAAGTTAAGGGCTGTAAAACGTCACGCGAACTGTGGGTACACTGATGGGACGATGCACGCCACTTTACATGGTCAAATACACGCGTGTAATGTCTTCATCTATATGACCGTGTAATTTTAAGAATATACACGGTCAGATGCACGTACAAATAAACGCACAAATACCCGGTCCGGGCGCCGTAAATTTTATCGCAAATGCACGTACAAATAAACGCACAAGTATACAGGGTCCGGGCGCCGTGGATTTAATCGCAAATGCACGTACAAATAAACGCACAAATACACGGTCCAAAAAAATCTGACCGTGTATTTTCTTAAAATTACACGGTCAAATAGATGAAGACATTACACGCGCGTATTTGAACGTGCATTTGGCCATTCATTTCATCGTGTAATCGACCGTGTACCGTCCCACCAGGGTAAAACTGGAAAGTATTTATCAATCAAGAGGAGCGGCTCGAAAGGCTACCCTCTAAAACAGCTGATGCTTCAACGGATGGGAGATGAGGGCGACGTTCGTGAGCACGTTCGGAAATTCTTCAATATAGTCGACAAACTGAACGAAATGTGGACATAAACAATGATCTGCTATCCATCATGCTCCTGTACAGTCTGCTGCCTTGCTTCGAGAATTTCAGAATTTCAGGTGCGCAATAGAATCTCGCGATGATTTGCCATCAACCGATGTACTTCGAGTGAAAATAATTGAAGATAACGATGTTCGGAAGAGTGAATCCCGTGGACTGAATCAGAACGCAATGTTTGCGAAGAAAAATTGGAATTGGAAAAAGGGAAAACAAATATTGAATAGCAGAAATGACACAGACAACGGCGAATTCAAATTCCGCTGTCATCGATGTCAGGAAGTCGGACCCAAAAGTGCAGACTGCAGAAAGAAACGCGAATTTCATCAACCGTCGGCGAAATGTGCCGAAGACGTGAGCTTGTGTGCCGAGGAAAGCTTTGAAGACACTCACGAGGCCATGCAAGCTGAAAACTTCACGTCGAATAAGGAATGGTGCTTAGACAGCGGCGCAACGTCGCATTTTTGCAACAAATTGGATGAATTCGAGGACATCAGTAATTCTAAACGCGGGAAACTCAGTTTAGCGAGTAACAATTCTACGGAAATCGCGGGAAAGGGTACGGTTCAACACTGAAGTCGACGGATCTGTGAAAAACGTAAATCTGAGTAACGTGCTATACGTCCCTGACCTTCGAATGAACTTACTCTCCGTGTCAAAAATCACCGATAAAGGTTGGAACGTAGTTTTCTCCAAAGATCGTGCTGTCATTGCGGATGAACAAGGAGTTACGAAACTAACGGCAAACCGTATTGGTGACCTGTATTACGTGCCAAAAGAAAAGAAATACAAGAGTGTCAGGAAACTTATGAAGAATCGTACGCGGCGAACGACGCATCGGAATTACTAGAGACGTGGCATCGTCGTCTAGGACACTTGAACGTGCAGGATATTCGGAAAGCTGAACGAAACGAAGTAATACGTGGTCTATCTCTCGGAAAAAGCACAGAAAAACTCGAGTGTAATATATGCATTCGTGGGAAAATGAATAGGAGAAAAAAAATCAGAGAAAAAACCTAAAAAATCAGTGAAGAAAACTGAACTGCTAGAGATAATTCACTCTGATCTTTGCGGTCCTATGAGAATCGAGTCCAACCGGAAGGCGAAGTATTTTAGGACCTTCATCGATGACCATTCGAAGTGGTGCGAGGTAAGATTCCTGAAAAAGAAAAGCTGTTATGCCGCTCGTCACGTATCGATTAGAATACGGACAAAGGATAATATTTATTTTATGATTTCGGGGATCGTTCGTCAATAAAGAGTTAGAACTCACGTGATCGGATTAACAGTAGCTGGTTTATTGTAATCGTTGCGTTACAGTTAGTCAATTGAGCTCTTGCTCGGTTAATTCAAAGAGATTATTTCTATATTGTCGGTCGGGCGAGTCCTCACGGTCGGATGCGTCCGATCGTGGTGCGAGTTATTACAAGACTGATTTTACTGCCGCTCTGAGCGCAGCAAGTTGACTGCAATTGCCCAAAAGTGCAATTGCAGATAAAGTGCAAATTGTGACATTGTCAATCGAGGTCACTCGATCGCAGATCGGTTGGCCCATCGATTGCAATATCCGCACGCAATCCGCGTTAGCGCATTCCAACACGCGTGACTCCACGCGGTTGCGACATTTCGTTCAATTGTGCCCTGACGTACAATTCAGGTCACAATTAACGAAATAAATTAAATTATTTTCGAATTTTATTCCGGGGCGCAACATCCCTCCCCCCTTAAAGGAAAAAATCGCGAAGTCGATTTTTTCCCCAATCCTAGGTTTAATAATAATTTCCCATACAAATCACATTATCCCCTTAGATTCTATATAAATCTAATGTCGCCTCCCGCTGTCACATGCGGGTGGACCTTGCGGCTTGTTTATTTTTATTTCCGCGTATCGGAGCTGCTCGCGCGGTGTGAACAACCCGGCGCGCACATTCTGCTGACGCAGCATTGTCACGTCGCGCGCGGTCTCCGGGCGCGCGGCCTCCAAGCGCGCGGCCTCCAAGCGCGCGGCCTCCGAGCGCGCGGCTGGTGCCTCTACGTTTATGTGCACGGCCGACGGGGCCACGGCGTTCGGCGAAGCCGTCGGTGTCGCCTTACGCGCACGGTATCTCCTCAGCGCGAGGTAGCTAACTAACACTACCACAATCACTGCACAGATAGAGTACATACTTATATTATGCACCCACTGTCCGTGTATAATAAAGTCTCTATTCGCATTTTTCTCGATTTCGTCCATTTGTTTCCCGAGGTCCTCGATTTCCTCGGGATTTTGGATGATCGGTGCGAGGTCGAACTTGCCGTCTCCGGTTTGCACTTGTTGACGCGTCTGTTCTTCAATGTCCGACAGCGTTAAGTTAAACGGAGGCAAATAATGTTCGCTTATTTCCTGGACCGATCGTCCCGTCGTCCGCACGGTGAAATCCTGAGCGGTTACCGTACAAGTCCCTATCAGAGCCAGTATTCCCGAATTTTCTATCTTATCGCTATAGACGGGTTGATTATCGCACGCTATGCTAATAATTTCTTCTTTCGGCGCCACGTATATCCAACGGCCCGGTTGCCGCATTGGTATTATCCTGGCACGCGCAAGGGTTACCGCTCGCTTCGCGCAGCGCGCACCGCTGCCTATATAAATTTTTGCCGCCATCAGCACCTCGCAGGGTGCAGTGCCCGGCAACGGCCTTGACGGATGCACCGGCGCGCAAACGTAATGACGCGCATTCTTTTTACAATTTCCGAGTTCAATTTCGGACATTCGGATATAACTCCGTCCTTCCTGGTCCACAATTATCAATTCCTCGGCTACCTCGAATTCAAAATAAGAAGCATTGCCCGCTTGTACTGGCATCGGGTATATCTTATTCACCTGGTATGTCTGTGGGCCCACCAGTGGGATGTCCAATACCAATACCACTTCGTTCTCGTGGCTGTACGCCTTCGCGTCGGTCAGTCGTAGTAGCGCGGCGGCGTTGTGCTTTATCAGCGCTACGGGGAAGCCTGTGCCCGCCGGCAAGTGTGCGAGCGCGTCGGTGAGATACTCTACGAGCCGGCGCGGCGGTAGTAGAGCAGGGCTCACTTTACCCGTTCCGAGTCCCGCGAACACCCACACCAATTCTTTTACGTCGGTGAGCAGCGCCTCCACCACCACACCTATGACCGCGAGACTTTCGTCGAGTCTCTGACGCACGCTGAGCTGATCCATCCTGTCGCTCAGAGTTTTTTGGACGTATTCCACCTGGCTCTGCAACGCCAGCTCATTGGCCCTTACGACGCTCGCGGAGCTATTGAATATAGCGAGCGTGGACCGGACCACCTGCATCTGGTCCTTGATGCATTGCTGATTGTTGGCTTGGCCCTCGCGGAGCGCGAGAATCTCGTCGTTGATTCTTTCCGCGTCAGCAGCATCCATATTTCCGGTAATTGATTTGACGATGCTTCCGAGTCCGTCAATCAATCCGCGGCGTACGCGCTTACGCCCTGGCAGCACGAGATCGTGCACCGTCTCGATGCCGTCGGATATCCGCCCCAGCATTCGCTCGACCTTGGTCGTGATGACGGGGCAGAGCTCATCGGTCGCATCGGCCGCGGCCACTCTTTTGCACACAGCCTTCAGCTGATGCAGCTGTATCACGGCGTTGAAGGTTCGCGCGTGGATCGCGGACAAGTCCATTGACACCGCCAAACGCCACGTGCTCCTCACCTCCGACAAACTTCCGATTTCTTCGTAGAATATTCCAGGGTTGTGTGCGAACGGCCGAATCTGACACCCTAGCTCCTGGCCATCCACGTTGAAGGTGCCTAATATGGCCCAGGCCGTTCTGGAAGCAGAAAGTCGCGCTGTTACCAAGCTGCTCGATCGCCTGATGCTGATGCAGCTAAATTTCTCCCTTCTTTTCGAGTTTTACGCGGTTTTAAATACGGCGTTGGAGCTCCCGGGGCTCATTCATCGCTCAAAATTTACGGATTCTTCGTCGTTTTGCACCGCAAAAAATCTTTCCACTTCGACATGGGCTTCTGCGGCAGACAAAACCGTCGCGCCAATCCGGGCGCTCACCCCGCTGATCCGCGGCTGGTCGAGCCGACTCACGCCCTCGAGCTACTGAGGGTGGCCGTAAGTATTCTCGAAAATTCCGCAAATGTTCGCCACACCCCAGTGGTAAACGGTTTTTTTATTTTCCTCCCAGATCGCCCTCCTGGAGAAAGGGGAACCAGGCTGTATTTCGTGGGTCCAGGGCCTGACCGCCCATGCGCGCTCGATTCGTCGCGAGCGTCGATGGCGGCGCGACAACCTGGCCGACCTGTGGGGTTTCGGTCGCTGGGGACCCTCCCCCTCGTCTTCTCGTTTCCTCGGCCTTCGCCGCCTCTTCTGCGAGGGTACGGCCGCCACCCGAGCCGCGTGTCCTCTCCAGCATCTTCCGTCGCACGACTGTATCGAGGAGATGTCGGCCGACGAGAGCGACGACGAGATCTGGTGACGCCACCCGTTTTTCCTTTAGAATTGTTAACGGCGCCCATCCGCCGTAGGTCTTTAAAAATATATGATGGGATTTTTTAAACGAAATTTACCGTCTTCGGCGTTTTGATTAGGCCTATAAGGAATTTCCCCCTGTAATAGAGCAGGAAACCCTTCCTTCACCTTTGCGTATATATTTTTATGTTTTAGCGTTAATATTTAAATATGTAATTTTTATAGATATCTCTTTTTTTTTTATAGATGTCTCTCTCTTTTTTTTTTTTTTTTTGATCTGGGCTTTTATGCCCGGCTCACTGGT
This sequence comes from Itoplectis maculator, assembly GCA_964034905.1. Taxonomy (NCBI): domain Eukaryota; kingdom Metazoa; phylum Arthropoda; class Insecta; order Hymenoptera; family Ichneumonidae; genus Itoplectis; species Itoplectis maculator. Next base: position 9,668,866 of record OZ035860.1, read on the forward strand.
CGACGAAGTGCTTGAGCCGGTTTGCATGTGCCGTGCTCGCCTTCCGACCCTTTTTAATGACGATGGTGACCGGAGATTTCACCTCCGTCACCGCATACGGCCCTGTCCACTTCGGCGTCAATTTCGCCGACCGGCCACGTCGCACGGTTTCGTCCCGGAGCAACACACGGTCACCAACGCGAAAAGTGCAGTCCCGTGCAGTTTTGTCGAATTGTTCTTTCGACTTCTGCTTGGCGATTTGCAAATTTTCACGTGCCACCGACCATGCGGCACGCAGACGCTCTCGGAACTCGTGTGCATAGTCGTCAGGTGTATATGTGGGTCGCGGCTCCTGTTTCACCGCAGTCGGCAACACCGCCGCGCGCCCGAACACGAGCTCGTACGGTGACAGCCCGGTAGCTGTGTGCGGCGTCGTGTTGTAAACAAACATTGCGTACGGCAGCCATTCGTCCCAGTTTCCCTGATCCTCTTGTATGTAATTTTTCAGGTACTCCGCGAGAGTTCGGTGCGACCGCTCCAGAGCCCCGTTGCTCTCCGGATGATAAGCCGTCGTCTGGATTTTCTTAATCCGCAGGAGTTTACAGACTTCCCTAAAAACGGAACTCAGAAAGTTCGCCCCCTGGTCTGAGAGGGTTTTCTCCGGAATTCCGTACCGGCAGATGACCTCCTCGACCAGTGCCTTGGTGATGGTGTTAGCCTCCTGGTTCGGAATGGGAATGGCGGCGCTGTACCTGGTGAGCGCATCCTGGAACGTGAGCACATATTTGTTCCCAGCAGCCGTTTCCGGTAACGGTCCAACGATGTCGACCGCCGTTTTTTCGAATGCCCTTTCCGGTGTGTCAGTCACGACCATCGGCACCCTTTCCCGATTCCTCAATTTATTTTTCTGGCAGGATTCACAGGCGGCGATATAATCGGTAATTTCCCCGCGCATTCCCGGCCATTCGTACTTGGCGCGGATTCTTTCGAGCGTTCTCTTGACGCCCTGGTATCCCCCCAGGGGCTCTATTCTCGAGTTTTATCGTATGCGATACTTTGTGAAAGTTACTAGAATATCGCACACTTCGTCGAAACTGTATTCTCGAGCGGTGATACGTTGGTCGTATACGAAAATTATCGAATGGTTCGTATCGAGTGGGTAGCCGCACACGATATCATCATCTCGTATACGAAAACTAGCCCGAAATGAGCTTCCATTGGTTTTCAGTAACCCTACCATATAACGTAAAGGTTGTGGTGGGGTGTAACAGTTTTTTTTGTATACTCGATAGACAAAAAATCTGCCGATTCATGGAATTAATTTCTTTTCCTGCTTTGTTTTCATTATTTTTCAAATTAGTTTTTCATGACAGTATACTCAAAAATCTCTAGAACGTAGAAAAAAAAATTATTTCAATGGAATACATACCTACATTTGTGTGTGTGCGCATGTGTCGGGGTTCTTTGAAATTGTATACCAAATTTGTTGTGTCTCCAACTTCTAAATTTTCTGAGATTTCGGACTGTCGTTTCGTTTAATTTGGTTTGGTCTGTAAGTTGACTATCAAACAAAGTTTCAAATCGACGAATTTGGCGTTCATCCGTTAAAATGCTAAAAAAATCGCTTAACTTTCATTATCTTTAAGATATTAGTCTAAAAAAAATGTTCTGTAAACAGACTACCATCAGCCCGAGATTGGAATTGGAATAAAATTTTGTATGATTCCGCTTAGGGATTTGCAATTTTTAGTGTTGAGAATTTAAAAAAAAAATCTTTTTTGCTCCTACCTCCGTCACTTTTAATATAACTATTGGTTTATATTCCTTTGGCAATAAATCATTTTCGTAAAAATAAACCAATCCAATGCGAATGCCCAAAAGTAAATATAACGTTAAATAATATTGTAATTCAATATTAAATATTAAATATTATAATATTAAATATTATAATATTAAATATTTAATATTAAATATTATTGTAATTCAATTGGGTTAAATCGATGGTTCCAATTTTGCGACATTCTTGTAGACACATCTTTGAAATAACCAAAACGAATCTCGCGGGTATTTAGATGTCTTAAAATCTGTATGATTATTGGTCCTCGAGACTTCTCTAACGAGATAGCCCGCCGATTCCATGTGGCAACGATGTAAGCATATCGTATACGAGAATTATCGAAGACCTCTTATCGCATGGCAGTCGAGAATAGCATTTCGATCTCGTATACGATATACGGTCATCGAAATTTATCGTATACGAAAAATATCGCATACGCTCGAGAATAGGGCCCCAGAGGGGCATCGTGATATTCGTAGAGGAGTTGCTTACGCGTGGCGGCATCCGGGCAGGTTACGCCACTGCTTCAGCCACTCTCCTCTATCGTCGCTGTGTCCTTCTCCTCGCCCGGCTGTAAGTATACCGGGCGGCTCTTCTTCTTCTTCTTCTTCTCCTTTTCACCTGGCTATCGCCATCTATAGACGGCATGTGCCACTACCGGGCGGCTCGCCCCGCACTCCGACTCCCCGCGTTGGCTTCCATGCCACGCCGCGCTAGCCGTAGCGTGCTGACCCGCATTACCCCGCACCTGGTGCGCGCCGAGCTTGGCGTCGCGCTCGCACTCCCGCGCGGGCTCCCTCTCTCTCTCCTCGGGTCTCCTCTTTGTGTGGTGCTTCGTCATCTCCCCCCCACTCGGCGGCTCGGCTGAGTGTCTGCTGCTACGCTCGCTTGCAGTGGTGCTGTCTCCCTCGCACCCACTGTCGCGTTCGCTTTCCGCGTCGGAGCTGCTTTCCTTGTTGCACTCCCGCGGCTGCCCGTTCGCGGCGGTGCTCGCGCTCCCTTGCGCTGCAGCTGCCTGTCTCTCTCGCACCTGCGCACGGGTGGCAATACAAATGCGACTTAGCGCGTCGGCGTTTGTATTCCTTTTCCCAGCTTTATATTCCACGTCGAATTCATGTTCGGCGAGCTTAATTTTCCAGCGCATCAGCCTCGATCCTGGATCCTTTACACCGAACAACCAGGTGAGAGGTTGATGGTCGGTAATGACCCGAAATCGTGTGCCGTACACGTAGGGCCGAAATTGCGCCAACGCCCACACGATCGCGAGCAACTCTTTCTCGGTCGTTGTGTAATTTAACTCTGCCTTTGATAGGGTGCGACTCGCGTAACAGATGGGCAGATCCTCGCCCACTGGTCCCTGCGAGAGTATCGCGCCTATCGCCTTGTCGGACGCGTCAGTCGTTACCAAGAATTGCCTGGTAAAATCCGGGTATTGCAACACCGGTGCTGAAGTGAGCGCGGTCTTTGAACTCTCGAATGCCGCGTCACGCACAGGTGTCCACGCCCACGGCTCATCTTTGCGTATGAGTTCCGTGAGTGGCTTTGCTATATCTGAATAATTCCGGATGAACTTCCGATAATAACCTGCCAGGCCGAGAAACGATTGTACGCCCTTGACGTCCTTGGGAACGGGATAGTCCCGTACGGCTTCCAGCTTTTTGGGATCAGCTCGGACACCGTTTTCCGAGATGATGTGCCCCAGGAAGTGCGTCTCCTTCCGTAAAAACTGGCATTTCCCCGGCTGCACAGCCAGATTCGCCTCCCTCAATCGCTGCAGCACGTCCCGCAGTCGATCGTTGTGGTCCTTCAGATTTTTCCCGTAGATCACAATGTCGTCGAGGTAGACGTAGCATTTGACCCCCTGTATCCCCGCCAGGACAGAGTTCATGAGCCTCTGAAAAGTTGGTGGGGCGTTTTTTAACCCGAACGGCATTCGGTTGTACTCGAAGTGTCCTTTGGGGGTCGAAAAAGCCGTCTTTTCCTTGTCCTCCTCTGCCATCGGGATTTGATGAAATCCCGAGGCAAGATCGAGGGTGGAAAAATATTGAGCTTTTCCCAACTGGTCCAATATTTCCGTGATATTGGGCAGTGGGTATGAGTCCCCGATGGTGGCTTCATTTATTTTTCGAAAATCCACTACGACTCGCAGACGCTGGACCCCGTTTGCGTCGGGTTTCTTCGTCACGACCAGCAACGGCGCGTTCCATTGGCTCCGGCTGGGGCGAATTATCCCGTCGTCCAGCATCTCTTCGATTTGCCGATCGATTTCCTGCTTGTGTGTTTCGGGCCGTCCTTCAGCGGAATGCGATGCTCCGCCATGTGCGTGCACTCCAATTTGTCGCCCTTTAAATGAAATAAATCCGCGTATTCATTTAATATTTCCATTAGGGCATCCTTTTCTTCCTCGTTGAGGTGCGCGGTCGCGATCTCCTCTTTCACTCGCTCGGGTCGACGCGCGCCTCTTTCCACCGCGAGTGTGTGTATGCGTGGTGAGTCACTCACACCGTCGCGCTCGGGCGTCGTTATCGGTAGCGGCTCAAGTGACACCTGCGGCCGCTCCACCTCGACCACGTGCTCAGTCGTGTTGACAAGACTGACCACGCAGCTATTTCCTCGAGGCGGCGTGATGCATCCGCCAAGAATAATGCCCGGCATTATTTCCCTGCGCGCGAGCATCCCCACCAATTTACTGTTTGTCTTCGCGTAGGTCAGGGTCTCGCTACGCGGCGGGAGCTGGATCTTCGATTTTCCATCGATGAGTGGCATCGCATGCCCGTATAATTTGAGGGTTTCCCCGCTCAAAATGTCGGCCTTGTGTTTCTTCATAAAGTCCATGCCGAGCAGGCCATTGACCCCTAGTGGTACTTCGTCGCGCACGACGTAGAACCAGTGTTTCACGGTTACTGCGGGAGTTTTTAGGACCACCTCCGCCTTGCACAACGGAGAGACCTGCTCCCCACCGACCCCTTGCAGCTCGACGTCGCTGTCCTCGATCATCGTGGTGGGCTTCAAACAGCCTCTCTTGATGATGCTGCACTGGGCTCCGGTGTCGGCCTTCAGCGTGAGCGTTCCCTTTACGGCGACCGGTGACGCGATATCAAAATCGCTGGCCGAGTCGCTTATCGCTGGCACCGTGACCTGCATTAGTTGCCGCGGCCGCTGGCCGACGGCTCGGCCATCGACCGCCGGGTCTCGAATTTCGCTGACGGTGGCCAGCGTGCGTACGCTCAGCGTACCCAACTCGCGTCGTGCGGGCTTCCCGCCGTCCTTGGCCTGGGTCGTCGCGTAGCTCTTATCGGCTGTCTTTGTAGCCGGCTGTTGATTCTGCTGCTGCTGCTGCTCAGCTTCCTTCTTCTGCCTCTTCCGGCATTCCTTCCAGGTGTGGCCTTTTATTTTGCAGTAATTGCACACCACGTCCACCTGACTTATTGTTTTGTTCGGATTGGCTGCTGGCAGGCTTACTCTGCCGGGCTTCCTACAATCCCTTGACAGGTGCCCGACTTTTCCGCAATTATAACAGGCTTTTCCGCCGGCGTCCTGTCCACCGACGGATCTCCGGGCGCCCGCCTGGGCCCCATTACCTCCTGCGTTCGCGGTCTTTGGGTTCACCATCTGTGTGACCTCGATGGCGCCGGCAATTGACTCATGCAACGTCGCGTAATTTCGCGAGCGCACGAGGATTTACACTTGCCCGCTCAGGCCTTGTTCGAAGTTGGCTTGCGCGCAACGACGAGTGACCCATTCCACGGTTCGCGCCTCGGCCTCCGTGGGTAAACCCTCGCATAATTTTTCGACAATCTCAATCGTCAATTTTTCCACTCTCGTGGCGTAGACACTGATGTCCTCTCCCTGGCCCTGGCGCAGACTATTAAACTCGAGCTGGAGCGCAGCCAGTGACTTCCGCTTCCCGTAGAGAGCTTCGAGTTCGTCCGCCAGCTGATCCATGGTGTCGAACCTCTTGTGCTTCAACTCCATGGAGGCCCGTCCGGTGAGCTTATTGCTGATTACCAATTCCAGCAAAAGCTCCTTGTGGTCGTCTGGGACCCGCCGGAACACCGTCCAGCACGATCGCAGGAACCCGTCCAATTCGTTGACGTTTTCCCCGTCGAATGTTTTCACCAGCTTGATGGCCTGCGTGAAATCCATCAGTGGTCCTCGCGGCGGCCGATATTCGTCGCTGCGCCGCATCACCGCGGAGTTTCGCGGTGCAAACCTGGGCCGACTCCCCGACGCTGACGGGGACGTCGCCTGCTGCGTCTCCTCCTGGTCCCGAACCAGGTTCTGGGGGTTTCGTCCGCTCCCCTCGCGGCGCCCCAGTGTCTCGCGCAGCTCCTGTATTTTTGCCTCCAAAATGAGGATGTACTCGCGCTCAGTCCCGCGAGCTTCTTCCAGGGTGCACGTCAGCAACTCGTGCTCGCTTGCGCCGTGAAGCTTGCGTCGGGCTCCCAAGGGCTGGTTGCGTGGTACCGCCCCCTGGCCCCCCTGCTGCCGGCCCTCCCGACCGTCGTGGATCGAGTTGGCGGCCGTCCCTGGATTTGACAGCTCCTGTCTCATCTGGTCGATCTCCTGATCGACCATGTCGTCCGTCACGTGGTCCAACGCCTCGTCGTAGCCGTCCGCCATGCCTGCTCCTCCGGCGAGCTCTTCAGAGCTGGTGAACGCAGTCCCTCTGCGCGTGTTTACCCCGAACTGCAGGGCCAAACTACGCGACAGAACACTCTGCCTGCGCTCCGGTATCCGACTCGTCGGTGATAATTCCCCGAGGGCTTGACGAGCGCGAAAGGTGATATCACCGAGGGCTGCTTCTACCCCGGTTGTAGGGCTCACAACCTCGCCCGGAAGGGTTGTCTCGAGCGAGTTTCCCCTTCGTAACGGCGCGTCGAACTTATCACCCGGCATGTGACGATAATCCGCCCTGACCCGTTGCCGGCGTAACTCGTATTACGTTCGCAGAATTCTTTTTCCCTAACCGTCTCTTTAAATTTTTTCGCGCACAAAATAAAATGACCCTACCCGACTGGCTCTGATACGTGATGGGAAATGCGGTAACCGCTACTTACAGGACGCCGTAGAGCCGCATGCCGCCTCCGGAGTTGTCCCGCCCGTGTGGTGTCAGGGTCCCCAAGGTGTGGCGCTGCTGGTCCACGTTTCGTCCTCCTTCCTGTCCGGTACGCTTCCTCTCGTCCTAGCCGTCGGCTGGTTGCGTTGCTCGTTCGCACTGGTTCGCAGCACTCGACAAATCGACGACTGCGTGTCGATTTGCACCAGCCTATCGTCAACGTCTGCGTGTCGAGATAGCGCTGGGTTTTTACCGGTAACCGGAGGGATTCGGTAACTTTACGAACCTCGGTTATTTGACCGGTCACTTGACTGTCCGAAATCACGTTGACAGATCCCACCGCTGCCACCAAAATGTTATGCCGCTCGTCACGTATCGATTAGAATACGGACAAAGGATAATATTTATTTTATGATTTCGGGGATCGTTCGTCAATAAAGAGTTAGAACTCACGTGATCGGATTAACAGTAGCTGGTTTATTGTAATCGTTGCGTTACAGTTAGTTAATTGAGCTCTTGCTCGGTTAATTCAAAGAGATTATTTCTATATTGTCGGTCGGGCGAGTCCTCACAGTCGGATGCGTCCGATCGTGGTGCGAGTTGTTACAAGACTGATTTTACTGCCGCTCTGAGCGCAGCAAGTTGACTGCAATTGCCCAAAAATGCAATTGCAGATAAAGTGCAAATTGTGACATTGTCAATCGAGGTCACTCGATCGCAGATCGGTTGGCCCATCGATTGCAATATCCGCACGCAATCCGCGTTAGCGCATTCCAACACGCGTGACTCCACGCGGTTGCGACATTTCGTTCAATTGTGCCCTGACGTACAATTCAGGTCACAATTAACGAAATAAATTAAATTATTTTCGAATTTTATTCCGGGGCGCAACAAAGCGAAGCATTTGAAACATTCAAAGAATTCAAAGCACTCGTTGAAAATCAGAAGGGAGCTAGAATTAAGCATCTCCAATCCGACAACGGCTCCGAATACCTCTCGAAAGATTTTGAAGAGCTATTAAAAAAGAACGGAATTCATCGAAGACTCACCGTCGCCTACAATCCGGAACAAAACGGTACGGCTGAAAGAAAAAAGCGGACTCTCATGGAAATGGCGAGGTGTCCTCTCATCCAATCCGGATTATACCTCCTTCGTTCTGGGCTGAAGCCGTTTCAACTGCTAACTACATTCGCAACAGATGCCCGACTCGCAGTCTGGGTGGTCGAACTCCATATGAAGTGTGAAATGGAGCCATCCATGACGTAAGCCATTTGAGAAAATTTGGATGCAACGTGTTCGTGTTGGACAGAAAACCCGGAAAGGGAAAATTTCAAGATCGAGGCAAGAGAGGCATTTTTGTAGGCTGTGACGAAGAATCTAAAGGCTATCGTGTGTGGATTACAGAGAAAAACAAGGTTGAAATCTCAAGAGATGTGACATTCGTGAAAAGATCAGAAAAGCTCGCCGATTATCAATACGAGGATTTTATCCCCGAAAACTTCGACAAACCAAAGGAAGTCACGAATTCCCAAGAAGATATTGACGTCATCCTAGTACCCAACCAAAATCATCGAAATAACGCTCCTCTCATTGAACGTAACGACGACGATGACAGGATCGAGGGAGGCGATAGGATCGAGAATATTGATCGGGACGCTAACGTTTACGAAAACGACGGTGATAGGTACGAGAACGATGACGGTGAAAATGAAGTCGAGGCTGTAGACGATGTTGAAGATGTTGTCGAGACGCACGAGCAAACAGCGGAAGCACCAAAAAAAGGTCCGGGAAGATCAGCGAGGATAATGACAGGTCTACCAGGAAGGCCACGAAAGCAGTACCAACCACCACGAGACGAAGCCAATTATGTACGACCTGAAGAAGCTTTCGTGGCGGAAATACCTTTAAAGCAAGTAACATCTGGTCCGGATGCAGACGAATGGTTTCATGCAATGGCTGAAGAAGTGAAATCAATACTGAAGAACGATACATGGGAACTTGTTAACCGTCCTGGAGATAGAGAAATCATCGGTAGCCGAATGATTCTACGGAACAAATACAAACCAAACGGCTCCATAGATAGAAGAAAGGCCTCATAGCTCAAGGTTTCACTCAACAACCTGGGATCCATTTTAATGAAACATTTGCTCCAGTAGCTCGACTAAGCTCTATTCGTCTGCTAGTGATTCTCGGAGCCAAATTCGGAATGACAATGAGGCAACTGGATGTGACAACGGTATATCTAAACGATACAGTTGAGGAGGAGATATTCATGGAACCCCCGAAATTTCTAATGGAGGCTTTGGAAATCATAAGCGAAAACGAAAAAACGGACAGTGGAATGAAGAGAAAGGCCAAGAAGATGATCGGAGACCTGAAAAGTGGAGACAAAGTTTGTTTTCTCAAGAAGTCTTTGTATCGCTTACGTCAATCCGGAAGACGCTGGAACGAGAGATTAGATGAGGTACTCCGAAAATTTGAGGCAATTCCGAACGACGCGGATCCATTACATGGGACGAGGGGAAGACGCTCTTTTCATTGCCGTTTACGTTGACGATATTTTGATTATCTCTAGTGATAAACCCAAAACGGAGGACTTCAAGAATTACCTCTCATCAGAATTCGAGATAAAGGACCTCGGTGAACCGAAATATTGTCTCGGAATCGAGTTTACGCGAAACGGTAATAGGATTGCCATGCATCAAAGAGGTTAGCCTCTTTACGCGAAACGGTAATAGGATTGCCATGCATTAAGAGGCCAGCTCAAAACGTTTCAGCACGTAATGGACGGCCTGAAACGTTATGAGCTGGCTGATGCTAACTATGTGAGCACTCCCATTGATACCAATGTGAAACTGACCAAGATAGACCGAAATCCGGATGCCGAAGAAACGACGATTCCATATCGTCAGCTAATAGGTGCACTGATGTCTAAGTCAATTCAACTCTTGCTTTGAACAACGACATTGGACTGCAGCGAAACGAGTGTTGAGCTATTTGAAGGGTACATCTGACCGAGGTCTGATATTCGACCAGAAAGTCGAATCTCTCAGGGGCTATGTCGACGCGGATTGGGCCGGTTGTATAATAGACAGACGATCGTACACGGGATATGTTTTCCTCCTGGGAAACAGCGCGATTTCATTACAGTGTATACTGCTGTGTAAGTCACGCCATGCTGTCCGAGTAAAAATTGGAGCTCTGGGGGTCAACCTGTAGCCGGCTACACTCGGCGTAGGTTTTACTGTGGTTTCCCTACGCTCTTAGGCGAATGCGAGTGTTTCTATATGTTCCATCAAAAGTCGGTCCACAGCCGCTATTGGGCTAGTAACTGCTTCGACTACCGGGCCTCTTAGGGGCCCTATGCCCAGAGGCTGTTTTCGAAGAAGAACCCCCTCTCCGCATCCCTATTTATCCCTATTTAATGTAAGACCGTTCGCGATTTTTGTGATATATGATGTCTTTTTGAAAATCAATGGATCATAAATATATAAAGTAAACTAAAAAAACCACAAATTATAATTAGTTTACAAATTTTACTTCACAAAGTGTGATAATGCACAATAAAACATCTATGAGCGCACCGAGTAAAACAACAGTAACCGAAGTAGTAACCGAATGAAATAAAATTCACGCAGTAAAGTAATAGAAAAAAGTTTAGCGTATTTTTTCACGATTTTTTTACTTTTTTTTTACTTCACTCGGTGCGCATATCGACGTGAAATGTCCATGAGCGTATCGAGTGAATAGTAATATTAGTAAACTAATTAACGTCTCCCTTTTCATGTAATAATGCTTACTTGTAGATTTTAATTAACTTGTCCAACTCCACTTTGTTTAGCGCATATAACCTTAAAATCTAACCGGAAAAACTACAAAAATACTGGTTGTTCCGCAAAGCCCCGCGAACTTGGTTAGAAAAACGATTTAAATACACACTACATTATTTTCTCATAACACAACTTAAAAAAATCACGCACATCCGAGACCGCATCCGAGACTGTCAAAAAGTCACACTGACAAGACGAGAGCGAGCTGGTCGTTTGGCGTGAATTCGTCGGCCTGTCGCCGCTGTGTTCGCGCGGCTTTCTACACGTATATGCAATCGGACAAATCTGTTTCGATGCGCGAGTTCGGACAAAAGTGAAATGTTGCGACATTTCAGCAGTTCGGGACCCGATTTTATCGCAGGAGGTCTCATTAAAAAGGGGGGATAAATAGAAAATATCGGCGCTGATACATTTAGCGTCCGCGATGTATTTCCTGCGATAATTATAGTAACAGATGAAGTGTGAGTGTGTTGGTACACGCCATGCACATATACGGATCGGACAAATTCGTGTTCAACGTTGTGTGAGTGCGGACGAAAACGAAACACTTTTTGGCAGATTCAGAATTCAAACTACCCAGATATTAGCATTCCGGGAATGGATTTGAGTGAAACAGGTCGCATTAGAAGGAGAAAAAAAAATATATATATTGAACCTGACACATTTGGCGCCCGTGAGGTTTTGACTCACATAAGGTAAACGTATCAATGGCGGGACAGGTCCCAGTTGCGGGACGCTAAGAAGATATTTGTAAATAATAAGAGTTTGATGGACAAAATATAAAATGTAACTATTACAATAGCATCTGTTATATATCATTGACGCACATGAAAAAGTTTCACATTTTTCATCGTCAATTGAATATTTGCATCAAAAGTATTTTTGCGCCCACGCCAACATGTGTCCACAAACTGGGGCGAGACTGTCATCTTGATGAGGATGTTGGGTTATGTGGCAGCTACTTGGATAACGAGAGCGTAAGAATATCGCAAGGATTCCGCGATAACTTATAAACCGTCACCATACATGATATAAAACATGTTTCAGCAATTGTCCCCAGGCAGATGAATTCAGATTTACATATTTCTAGCGAGACGTACGTTTGATGTCCCGCCATCGGGACATGCACAAAAATGGCTGTCCCGACACGGGTACATGTGCACTTTTCAGCATTTTATTCAATAAATATATGTATTTTTTAAAATTCCAAAACATGTTTATTCTATGGTTTTCGGAAACAAGAAACTCCAACCTTGCGATTCGCTACCGCTATTTCCTAAAATAATCAATATAAGCGGACGAAAATTGACATACAAAACAGACATTGTCTTAAACGTCCCGCCATTGGTACGTTTACCTTAATTCCAGTTAGAGATTTCGTAGCAGACGAAAAAGGGGCGATGTTGCGGAACAATAAGAGTAGCGCTAGCGTCTCGTATCGTGAGGAGTCTCGTCAGGTGGCATACAGAACAGAATCTCTTTTAAAACTTGGCGTCGAGACGCTACCGCGTCTCTTGATCTTTCATCAGATATATTTTTTAAAATTTGAAGAAATACCCTTTTGTAAGCCTCTGAGACCCACCTAACCCCTTAATACCTAAGTAACTGCATTGGCAGACACATTTCCTGAGAAACAAATAGAGAAATGATGAAACCATTATATTACGCCAGGGGCTTGGATTTATGCATATTATAGGTGCTGAAAAGATTAATATGACATAATAATAAATCCAAAATGTTATTAACAAATTGATGAAAAATAAAATTGTTTAACAAATCTTCCGAAAACTTCATTTTTTGTTTCAATGAAAATGATTCGTTTATTTTTTTGAATACGTAAGAATTTTTTCAAAATTTTTTTCTCTGCTTAGTTTTGTGATTTTTCCAATGCAAAAAGAAAACGAAAAATTCAAAACAAAGAAAAAAAAATTGAAAAAATTCGTACGTGTTCAGAAAAATAAACCAATCTTTTTCATTGAAACAAGACATTTTTGTTGTCGCAAGATTTGTTAAACAATTTTATTTTTTTATCAATTTTTCAATAACATTTTGGAATAATTATAATGCCAAATTAATCTTTTCAGCACCTATGATAAGCATGATTTTTTTAAGATTTTTATATTGTCGAGAAGTGTTTGCAATTCGCTCTCATTTTTCACTGATTTATGACGCCCGTTTTCTTCGTTACGAAATAAATTAATAGAACGAATAATTTACTTTTTTAATTCCTTGAGTGTCGATACGATGACGATAACGAAGATCTTTACACATCGGAAGAGCCCGACGTTTTGTTTGAGGATCTCGGGCCGTTCGGTGGGATCGTTATTGCACAGAAACTCGTTCCAGTAATTGCTAAAGCTTTCGGTGAGCTTCTGATGAAGTTTCGGAAGCGCGGAAGGCTCGGTGTACAAGTTGGTGAAGGGCGAGTCGCTCTCCTGGCAAGCCCAATTACCGGGCGAGTACTTCAATGGCAAGAAATCCGCGAGTGTCAAGTGCTCCTGGTGCAGAAGTAAGTGATGCGCGCGTACAAGGCAAACTTTGCTCTCGCGGCCACCAATCAGCCCGTTTATCACGTGGACCTGCCACGGCGAGTGCACTGCCGGAAGGAACTTTGAAGTCACGTCACTCACGAAATCCTGCAGCGTTTAATTATTTATTATTATGCAAAAAGAGAAAGAAAGAGAGAGGAGAGAGAGAGAGAGAGAGAGAGAGAGAGAGAGAGAGAGAGAGAGAGAGAGAGAGAGAGAGAGAGAGAGAGAGAGAGCGGAAGGGGGTATCCTGCTTTAGAAGGTCCAAAAAAATCGTTTTTTTTTATTGCCTAAATCGATACATAAACTATCCAAGAAAATATTCACAAAGTTATAGATGCCAATTCCAAGTTTTTTCGGAAATACAGAGCTGACCGCAGAGGGGGCGTCGAGCGGATATACAAGCGCTCCGTCCCTTTTCTCCGCGTTTTCTCGAGTTTTTATTTTTCCTATTTTTCTGAATTGGCGGGCATGATAGCAAAAAATCTAAACGACCTATCGACTCAAAACAAAGTTTATTCTCTTCAGTATTAAATTATCTTCTAAGTGAACTAAAAAAAATGGTTGAAAAAGTATTTGTTAATAGTGTTACTTTTAAATTGAAAAAAAAAAACAAATTTTTTTTCAAACCTGAAAAAATGTGCCAAAAATCTAAACGACCTATCGACTCAAAACAAAGTTTATTCTCTTCAGTATTAAATTATCTTCTAAGTGAACTAAAAAAAATGGTTGAAAAAGTATTTGTTAATCGTGTTACTTTTAAATTGAAAAAAAAAAAAAAAACAAATTTTGTTTCAAACCTGAAAAAATGTGCGATTTCATGATTACTTCAAGTTTTCCTTAGTTCACCGAGAAGATAATTTAATACCGAAGAGAATAAACTTTGGTTTGAGTCGATGTGTCCTTTAGTTTTGTTTGCTATGATGTCCGCCAATTGGAATCTGAATTGGCAAGGCGCTTACGAAAAGGGTCATTACTCTGCTGTTTATTATTGCATCTAGTTTAAAAAAATTATATGTACACTTTAAATACATAAGAAAATCGACCCCAAAGGTAGCTGGGCTAAGTTTTTTCCCCGTCCAAAAAATCCTCGAAAAACAGCTATTTTTCAGTCTTCTAAAGCAGGATCCCCCCTTAAGGGGGCTAGGCAGGGAGATTTTTTGAAATTTTCAATTTTGTAGTTGTTGCATATTCTTATACTCCGATTCTTTCCGCGTATTTTGGGGCAAGGCAAACTAGAAAATTCTTGAAAATTGAGCTCAGGGGAGCTTGAGGTACCGGTCGCGCACCATGGAACATATACAGGTTGCGTTTCTTTTAAACGCGTTTTTCTCTAAACAGCATTTTCCGGTACTGTTGCCGCGATTTCTCAAGAACGAATGAAGATATCGCCTTGATTTTTTTTTTTAATGAAGCTACGAGACCTTTCACAAATTGAACCTAAATCTGTGTACAAAGATTAATTTGTCGTTATTGTTTTTACAACACACGTCATACGTTTTTTTATGCTTTTCGTTTTTTTGCTGCCATTTTTTCAATTTTAATGATTTTTTTCTTGAATTTAGGTTCAATCTATAGAGTAATATGTCTCGAAGAGAATGCCTTTTGGAAATTTCCAATCACTTAATCCGGTCACCCGAAATCGCGGCAACACGGGAGCAAAACGCGAGACGCATTGCCATGTTCAATCGTTAATAACTCCGTTAAATATTTATATTTTTAGAGCCACAGCCTCTGAATTCTATAGCCAAAATTCTAAATTAATTTATAAATTGTAAATAAAGAAAAACGTTGCAAACAAGAAAATGGATGTTTGTCGATTCGTTTCTACACGTATGCCATTTGAATTTTTTTGCGTTTTTGGCCGAATCTCGCTGCCTAGTCCCCTTAAATCCATATCAATACCCTGGCGGCCTTGATTAATCTTTATCCAACCAAATTCCAACGGTCGGATTGTGCAAAAATCAACCCGTAATTAACCAACTTTCAACCGTTTTGTAGCGAATAAGGTGGATGACGGTTGGTTTTACGGAAACGTACCATTAATCCAACGTCTTTTTCGCTAAAAAAAGGTTGTAATTTGGTTGGTTTTTGGAAATGCAACCGTTAATTCTACTTCAGAATTGCTTTGAAATAGTTGATATTTGGTTGGTTTGAGGTCGAATTTTTTGAACAAGCCCATCAGTTAACCCCTTCAGCGGCAATGACGCCATATGGCGCATGCATTTCCCGATTATTATCCAATTATTTTCCGATCGGCTTAATTGATTTTCTTGAAATTTTGTACTCGGGGGCTTTAAGGTTCGCTGATTACGAATCCGAACTCAAAATTTAGAAAAAAAAAATAGCAGACTCAATATAAGAGATACAAAATGTGCGCACGATTCCGTCTGCCGCTGAAGGGGTTAAAATCAGGTTGGTACAAAGTCACCCAACCACAAAAAACAAAAAATCAACCATTTCTTTCGATCCTTCCTGAATCCTACCAAAATAACGGTTGGATCCGTCTGCGAGGTATATACATATAATTGACACGTATTTATTGTAAATCAAGCATTCGTTTTATTATCAACCCTTTGATGCACAGCGGGATGTTTAACATCCCACCTACATTATTATCATTTTTTTTATATGTAAATGTTTTTTTTTCTCGTTTTCAATGATTTTTTTTGTATATTTACTATAATAACATGTTGGGCCATTGAAAAATGCAATTTGTTATATACATTTTCTTGTGAATTTGTCGATATTAACAAACAAACAAACAAAAAACAATAAAAGTGTCTTTTTCAAATAAAAAATAATTATTTCCAACAATTTTTATTGTGTTTACGTGAAACTTGGCATATACATGTCTTGAGGGTCGCTGACTTTGAATCTGCTATCAGCATTTTTTAATTCACACATCCAATATGGCGGACCAAATTCGTAAAACGATGAATTTAGTAACATTAGTATTTCAAGTTTCAGTGAACTTTGTATTTACCTGTATATTAGAGTCCGTAATCGGCCTTCCCTTAAATGAACACGGCGAATTTATCAAGTGATTGTCCATGGAAAATTCAACGTGACTTTTCCAAGCGTAAAGACCGTACTTGCTGGTCAGGCCCATTTTCATAAAGGGCCTCGTGGACACGACGCGGGTCAGGTGGGATCTGAGATTCTCGTCGATCCCGTTTCCCTGCACCATCAAAGTATATATACCCTGAGAACAAAAAAATCGTCAAGTCGTTTGAAAATGTAGTCCTTAAGGTAGTTCTGTTGCTTCACGCTCACTTCGCATAAGTTTTCGAAAAACGAGAGGGAATTGCAAACAATTCTCGTTAACATAAAAATCTGAAAAAATCATGCATAGTAAAGGTGCTGAGACCATTTATTTGGCATACTAATAATTCCAAAATATTATTAACAAATTGTTGAAAAAAATTGTTTAATAAATTTTCCGACAATTTCATTTTTTGTTTCGATGAAAATGATTCGTTCATTTTTCAGAACCCGTACGAACTTTTTCAAATTTTTTTCTTTGCTTTGAATTTTGTGATTTTTCACATGTAAAAAAAACGAAAAATTAAAAGCAAAGAAAAAAATTTGAAGAAATTCATACATATTCAGAACAATGAACGAAACATTTTCACGTAAACAAAAAAATTCAGTTTCCGGAAAATGTATTAAACAATATTATTTTTTATTAGTTTGTTAATAACATTTTGGAATGATAATTATGCGAAATTAATGTTTTCATCACCTTCGGTATGCATAATTTTTTTCAGATTTTCATGTTCATGAGAAGTGTTCGCAGTTCCCTCTCATTTTTCGAAAACTTATGCGACATGAGCGTGAAGCGACAGAACTACCTTAACGAACAGTTTTATTGAAGCAGAATTGAAGTAATTTCTAACGATCAATGTTCTGTGTTGAAACAAAATGCAATTTTGTTTTTGAAATTTATCCAATCCCGAGATTTTGGTGACCGGAGTTTCACTAAATTCGTGACATAAATCGCGGGAAGGGAATGAACTTCGAGGAGGTAAAGTGCTGGACTCGAGTCGTTTATTTTATTTAAAGAAAAACCTCAGTTCTTCGCTGTGCCTTTTCAGCAAAGTGAAGGTTTCATCATCGGTTTTATTTGGGTGAGAACGAGTGAACACGCGCTTATAAGCGGCATAAATGATACTTAAATTTCGATCGGAGTACAAAAGGTTCTCCGATCGTTCAAGGCTCGTGGAGAAGAATGAAGTTATTGTTCACGCGTTGAGCAGATTACATTGCGCGGAGCACATGGCTCATTTATTAATAAAGGAGGAAATTTTGTCGAAGTCGTTTTCTATCCTCAGAGATTTAGACAATCTCATCACAGGAATTCTAGATGGGAATCGAGAATTGATTACAAATTCAGGAACGAGATAGGCGAAGTTGAGAGAGGTCAGGAATTTAATACTTAATAGAAACGCGATAAGTCGTAAGAGCGATGCGTCACAATAACACTCGTGAGATGGGCTCTCTCCAGAGGTTCATGTGACACGAGATTTATTGTCGGTAAGCTCGAATGTAGTCGAGTTCGGATTCGAATTATAGCGCGTGGAAAACCGGATGTTATCTCTTTAACAATCCTCGTGAGATGTGCTTTCTCTGATAGTTCTACGCGAGAAACGGTGACCGATAAAATAATCGCGAATTTTATCGATCGCACGGGAATTTGAGGGCATCGAAATTAAATATTATATTTCCCTTTAAATTATTCTCGGAATTCGGGTCGCCGTCGACGCCAAGACGCGCAAAAACGTTAATCCGGCCTAATCCGCGCACCGGGACTCACGCGTTACGAGAGATGCGAGGCACGCACACACCGCTACCGTGCGTGTGTGCGCGCGTCTGTGCGCTGTTATCTTGCTGGAAAATGCGAGACGCGGACCTGTGTCGGTACAATACCAAGCCAGGTGCACAAATGTAGGTCTGATTAAAGGATGCTGAGAGGAATACGCCGGTGTCGTAGCGGTTACGAGCCCGTCGCGTCTTGATTCGAGGAATCGGACGTGCGTGTTGATGCGCTATCAAGCCACACGATACATTTAAATGAGAGACAGGATAGAAGGAATACAATAGGTAACCGAGACGGGAATCTATTGGAGCTGGGCTGGCTCAAGGAAACGACCACGCGTGTCGAGGCAGTCTCGAGCCGCGTGGGTGAGCTGGGCTTGCTCAAGGAAAACCGCGCGTGTCGACGCAATGTCAAGCCACACGGGGAGCTGGGCTGGCTCAAGGAATTCTGCGTGTCGTGGCAGTCACGAGCCGCACAGGAATATTAGATGTGGATAGCTGGGATGCTGGTTGGAAAATGAGTAACGATTGTGGCGGATGGTCGGCTTTTATACTCGTGGCCCCACCACGGTGGTCCCGAGAGTTTGGCGGCGCAGCGCGTGCTGGCGGTTCAACGGTCAGCCGGGCGACGTTTACGGGTGGGGGTACAACGTTCAATTTTGAATAAGATCCTCTGCGGGCGCGATCGACGTCAACGACGCATTCGGCGGGGGGGGGGTATGCCGTTCCGTTACAGTGTATCTACAATTAATTTGATCGAAGCTAATTCTTTTGCTTTTGCAAAATATATCACATATTCTCTGCATGTGTAATTTACAGCCTTTACCTTTTTTTAAACGCCGGTTAAAGGCAAGAAAAAAGGGCAAAGGCGGGTAAGGAAAGAATGATCAATGGACTCAACAGTTATCATAATGATAAACAGTCTTGATTGAGTCATTATGTCATTATAAATATCGTATCGCGATCACCGCAAGCCATACTACAAATATCATAAATTTAAATAGTCTTACATATTGTCGTACTTAAATATTTAAATGACTGCTAGAGACTTTTTGACGGATTCTCGCTGCTTACATTTGTCAAGCCGTTTTGCCTGGAATCTTAAATTATTTAGGGATATATTGTAGCTGAGACTTAGGATAGACATAAAGTCAATAAATAAATAAGACAATGAAGTCTGTCCAAAGGAGCACCAAAGACAAAGTATTGCCATTTCGTTAAGGATGTAAGAGCGCCAGGCTTAGTATTAGATTAGGTTCTGCAAATTTAACATTTTCCTCTCAAGATATCATACTTAGTGTCTGTAACATTTCAAGGCCCCTTAACTGGCATCTGGGCGAGAAATAAATTCGCAAAAATAAATAATTTTAAATGAATTTCGCAGCAGTCATATAGCAAAACCGGAATGCTCGTACTTCATGTCGGAAGTTCGTACGGTTGCAAGATGCCACCGAAAAAAAAAAACGATTAAATACACATAAATAGAATATCGTAGATTCCAATTATATTTTGCTAAGGACATGTGATCGACGGCCAATTTATTAAAAATTGTTGAAATGAAGCGACGGACTACTACCACAAATTTCGACAATATGGCGGCACCCTAACCTATTCCGCCTACAGCTAACCATCGAGTCCAATCAGCAATTCAGAAAAGGAGTATGCTTGTCAAAAGCTGAAGTAGTTTGTAAGAAGCAAGGACGGACAGCGAAGGGAAAGAAAGATGAGATGGTGGAAGAGAGGACGAAGTTAAAGAAAATGAAAAAAAGACAAAAGAAAGGAGTAATGGTCGGGGAAATGCAAGAAGGTGGAAGATAGTGGAAACGTGGCGGATATGTGGGAGACGTTTCGACCGTTTAGGCCCAAGAAAACTGGTATGATTGGGGGGCGGGTAGGGTTAATTCGTGTAAAAAAAGCACATTTTTGTGAATTTTTTTTGACGACACAGTTGAAATTTATGTAATAAAACCAATGGTACATTCGAAGTATAACATTCGAAGAATATTGTGTAATTTTTTCATGAAGAAATATTAAAAAATACAGCAATGGCGGCATTTACTCGGAAGCGTCTCGAAAAAAAGTAGAATTGCGGTGCCCATCAGAACCCGGTACTGGATCATCCGAAATTAAAAAACCAAAGTTCATTCGTTAGGTAATCGTTTTCCCCAGGTAACACGGAAGAGTTTTTTCCGAAATTTTAATTTTTCAATTTTTGGGAACACTTTAAAGGGAAAACGCGATTTTTTCGGAAAAAATCGGCTATTTTGCTATTGTAAAATAATAGTACTTTGTGATACAAGGGCGAGAAAGCGGCCATTACGCGCGGAGGTTAGGAAGCGGCGCACTCGCCAAATCGAGTGCTACAACGACACGAGGCGAAGCCGAGTGTTGTTTGTAGCACGAGAGGAGGCGAGTGCACTGCTTCCTAACCTCCGCGCGACGGCCGCTTTGTTGCCAATGTATCACATATTACTTTTTGTAACGAATGTCAACGTGATGTCGCACATCTTCGTGCCTGCAAAGCGTGCGTGAGATCATCTTGTAGATTGTTTCACGCACGCCAATGTGTGCGTGAAGTAATGTAGATAACTTCACGCACCAGATGGCGTACGTGAAATTATCTACGTTGACATGAGCATAATACGCGATCTCACGCACGCTTTGCGGGCACGAAATGTGCGACATTACGTGCATGAGTTACAAAAAAAATATTAATAAATTCGAAAAAAACTCTTCCGCGTTACCTCGTAAAATATATACAGAAAAAGTATGCAAAAATTCAAAAGGATCGATGCAGTAGTTTTGACGGTACGATGGGCACCGACTTTGAAAACGTGAGTTGTGGGAAAAACGTTTTAAAGTCGCGCTCGGGCCGGGCGGTACAGCAATCCGCGAGTATAAAAATACTCATGACGTCGTCAATTTTGCTCCGATTGACTTGAAAATTTGACACAATATTCTTGAGGTATTATGCATTCAATAAAAAATATAAAATAAAAATGCAAAAAAAAATTGTAATACCCTACCCCCCTCCCCCCCCTTAAGCAGAATGGAGGGAAATTGTGCACAGCGTTTGACCTCAAAGCCACGTTCGACAATGTGGATAGACGAATAATGATGGAGAAACATCGAAAATCAGGAATAGGTGAAAGATTGATGGGAATAATAGGGAAAATTTATGAGAATGCGGTAAACGAGATAATTACAAATGAAGGGATGGCTTAGTCCAGTTCAGGAAAGTGGAAGGAATGCGGCAGGGGTGCCCTCTCAGCCCACTACTTTTCTGTTTATTTGTTGAAGGTATGGACGAAGAATGGGAGCGAAAGAACGAGGGGATATCGGTGATAGGTCAAGTCAAGATGTTTGGAATGAAATTTGCGGACGACACAGTGTTTATAGCGGATAATGAGGAGGGACTGAGGAGGATGCTGGGGACATTGTAAAAATACACGGACAAGAACAGGCTAACGGTCAATCTTGAGACGACCATGATTTTGATATTCAAGAAGGAGGAAGGGTCAAGCGGTGGCAGAAATGAAAGTATAAGGACGGAGAGCTGGAAAGGGTTGATGAGTACAAGTATTTAGGTGTGTGGTTTCCAACAAGCAATACGTTCGGGAACACACAAAAAACTCGTGGCAGGAATGATTATAAATGCAATGAACGGGTCGTGGGGAATATTTAAGAGGGCAAAGGTAGGTAGCTTACGAAGGAGGCTGCACCTCCCTCGCGGACCTCCCAACCGTAACTTGTGGTTGAGATTCGGTAGATTTTCCTACCTCCGAACTCAAATCAACCGGTCAATTGCTGCACCAAATCAACCGGTGTTACTGCTTTTCAAAGGTTGATTTTGGGTTAGTTTTTGTAAACCAACTGTAAATCAACCATTCTTTGGACGCAATGAAAGGTTGGTTTGTGGTTGGATATTGTAAACCAACCCCAATTCCAACTCTTAAACTAAAAAATCGATGGTTGATTTGTGGTTGATTTTTTAAAACCGACCATAAACCAACCATTTTTGACAACCAGCTATCCAGCCGTTGACTTATGGTTGGGTTTGAAAAATCGACTAAAAATCAACCGTTACCATTCTTGGCTGAAAGTCGGTATTAGGGTTGTTTTCCAATATCCAACCGTTAACCAGCCTTTTATCGTGTCTAAAGAATAGTTGGTTTACTGTTTGGTTCACAAAAACCAACCTTAAATCAACTTTCAGAAAGTTGGAATACTGGTTGGTTTGGTGCACCAGTTGGCCGGTTGGTTTTTGGGTTGGTTTCAGGTTGGGCAGAACGCGAGGGCTAATGGAAGCAATAGTAAAAAAGTGGGATGTTGTACGGGATTATAATTTGGGGGTGGAATCAAAATGACCAGATAGAAGGACTGCAGGAAAGGTACGTAAAGATGACAATGGGACTGAGAAAGGATACAGAGGAATTTGAGTGGAATTGTGGGAAAGGGCAGCGAAATATTTGGAAGAGATTATGGGAATGGACAAATTTCGATAGCTGAAAATTTGCTTGAAGGAGGAAGTCGGAGGAATTATAAATGGGAATCCGTCGAAATGGGAGAAGAAGCTGAAGTTGGCTATGGAGGGATTAGAAAAGGGGAAATATGGGAAACAATAAGAAACGGAGACATGGAGGGATTCGATAGGAAGATAGAAAGAGGTATAAAGATTAGAAGCGATCAAGAAATACAGCAGGATTGGAATAAAATTGATTCTTCGAGCTATTGCAATAAACATCGGAGTAGGAAAAGGGGAATTGAAATGGAAGAATACTGGGAGGACAGAGGATTAAGAGGGGGGAATGAATGAAGTGTGGGCGAGAATGAGATGTGGAAGCGTAAGGAGGGAAAGAAACAAGGGTTTCGCGATACAAAATCGCCGAGTACGCGAAGTAGAGGAGAAAACTTTGATACATATTTGTGAGTGCAGCGGAATTCGGGAAAAGATGGAGAGAAATTGAGAGGGTCTAGAAGAATGGGTGAACAGTGATAGAGAAGGAATGGAGCAAAAAAATAAATAATGCCTTAAGGGCGGAGAAGCCCATAGTAACTCTATGTGATTACGTCGCGCAGTATGAGAGACTACTACTATTTTTCTAGAGTCAAACATTATCTTTAGAATTTGTAATAACATTAACTTATATACGAGTGCTGCCGGCGCTTTTGTTTTGAGTTTTTTATTTGAGATGTTGTATTGAATACCACGGCGCGACTCCTACATCTTCAAGTCATCGCAGTGTCCACGAGAAGCGTGAATTTCTTCTATTGGATATATAGGTAAAAGTGTAGTCACCTGATTTCTTCCATGATCTAGAATACTCTGAATGCTGTTGATTTCCACTATAACGTATCGTGGGTATCGCCACTTCACAAAACGCGTCCAACATCGTCGCAACAATTGAACAACTGCAATTATAAAGAATAAATGGTTTGTATGCAGAGCGAAAAGGATGCGCGGTTAAGAGGCAAGTTGGTCGCTGTGCTTATCTTGTCATTCGAACTCGAAACTCTCGCCAATTCTGCCATTATAAATTACTATAATGCTACGCAGACGCGCGAGATAGAGCCGATCGTTAACAAAAAAACGGCGACCCTACGGTCCACCATTATTACGCTGTTTTCACAGCATTGGGGCTTCAATACAATCATGCACATACGAGTCCTGGAGAATCCTGACAATGATTCGTTGATTTTTCTCATCAATACGTATGAATAAAAAAAAAAATTGTGTCTTTGCTTTGAATTTTATTTTTCTTATGTAAAAAAATAATTACAAAAAAAATGTTTGCTCAAGACAAACGTGTAGAAAATTCCCGAAATAATGTTTCAAGCAATATACTGAAAAGCACGCGAACTTTGAATTTTAGATAATTGTGGAAAGTACGCTTTGACAGGGATTCGCTGGTTACAACAGCGGAACAACAACAAATTTTTTGTTTGGTTATATTTGTTTTTAATATTTGAATTTGTTTTTTAATTTAATTGGTTCTTCGGTATTAGGGATGTGCACGAGCTCGCGACGACCCGAGTAGCTCGACGTTCGGCTCATTGTAGACTCGGTGCATGTTGATCGCCGAGCCGCTCGGGGCTGCTCGGGGCTGTTCAGGCCGCTCGAGCCGCTCGAGCCTCTCGCGCCGCTCGGGGCTGCTCGGGGCTGTTCAGGCCGCTCGAGCCTCTCGCGCCGCTCGGGGCTGTTCGGAGCTGTTCGGGGCGCTCGAGCCTCCCGCGTCGCTCGGAGCTGTTCGGGGATGTGCGGATCGCCCGCACACCCGAACGTTTCTTGCCGCTCGAGTCGTTCAGTTTACAAGAGCCACTCGAGTCGCCCAGTACGCTCATTATTTAATCTCTTCGAGACGACCGTATTATTTAGATCGCGTTCACCGGAATACTCCGAAATGGAGGAAAATTCGAGCGATGGCTTTCCGATTCACGGCGAATCGAGCGATGGCTTCCCGATTCACGGCGAATGGAGCGTCGGAGAAGGTAGCGGTACTGCTGCAGCGGTTCCGGAAACAGCGCGAAGTACGATTTGGCAATCGTTCTCGAGGGTTGGCCAAAACCAGCGAAGTGCAATATGTGTTCGAAAATGTTGAAGCTCTCGTGTGGCTCGACTACGTCACTTTAGCGTCATTTTCGAACACACGCGGCCTCTCAAGGTAAAGAAAAAATACGACAGTCTCACTTAAGAACATTACATTGAGACAGGCTCTTTTCTACCTCGCGTTATTTTGTGAATTTCCGGCCTATCTGACCGTCTATAGTTCCAAGTATTATATTTTTAATTTCTCACAGAGCCTTCACCCAGCGCGGTCTGGGTCAGTGACTGCTGGGCTCAAAGTTGACCTCGAGTAATTGTTGGGCACCAATTAATTTATAGGTAAATTAATAAAACCGACACTAGTTTGACCAATATTATTTTGGCCAAGTTCCTGACCTTTTTAATCTATGGGATTCGATTTGGGGACCCAAGCGAGGAGATTGCAGAAATAATAAAGGTTACTTGGCAATTTACAAGTTTACTTACAGTTTTATTGAACTTTCTCGTATTCGGTTTGTGGTATCGTCAACTTCTCTCGGTTCTGGCACACACACACGAGTTTCTAGCTCAGAACCGGCACTTAAACAGTATAATAATCACTCAATCTAATTTCTTACATAAATTTATTCTTATTACCACGCCAATCGATTTAGCTACCGCTCGATTGCGCGTGCGAGGCACGAGTGAGTCCCTTATCGATCAATGCGCGGCGGCTCTAGCGTAGCCGGCTCTGCGCATGCGCCCCGCTTGTCCTTTGCCTACGACGCGTCTGTGCGCGTTTTCGTCGGGAGTCGAGGCGGTCCCTAATGTTTCATTGATCGATCTCGGGATCTATCTCAATTCACTCCCTTCAGACCTTGACATCACGGCGAAATCTGCGGCTGTTGACTCGGAGTACCTGTAAACCTGTGTTAACGGCGAAACGGCGTTTAAAGTTGCCGCGGGATGTGCGGTGGCGCCAGCGTCGCCACGAGGCTGTCGACGTGGCCGAAGCTGCGCGAGACAGATGCGCGGAGAGGCGGTGAGCCGCACGAGGCGGTTGATGGGGGAGTCGATCGACGGAGCCGAACGAATACGGTTCGAGAGAGAGAGCGTGAGCGAGAGATAGCGAGTGCGAGAGCGAGCGAGTTGCACCTGCCGCGTACGGTCGAGGGTGGCAACGAGCGAACGAGGTTGTGAATTGATAAGGAGCGGGTGTGGAAGCTGTGAGCGTGATAGCGCGACTTTATTTATTGTTTATTTATTGCTAAGAACTCGCCATTTACCTGAACTGTTTAATAAAATTAGTCAATTCTCTCTCTCTAACGTCGACCACGTGTTGAAATCATTCCGCCATTCCCGAAGAGCAGCTCGGTCTAACACCTGTAAATTAACCAAATACCTTCGCTCAAGGCGACATTACTTCTGCAACCTCTTTAGAGACAACACAGTGGGATTTATGACAATTTGGTTTAATGACAAAAGGTTAATCCTTATTTGGTGTAGTCAAACAGAAGATTCCTTGATAGGTCAAGGCAGATGGATCAATGATACATGTTTTAACGGAGCCGTGATCGTCGTAGGGTGCCGGATGGGATGAGTGCTGTTGATGGTCACTTCTTATATTTGGTGGGCACGAGGACCTTGACCTCGTCGCCGTCGTTGAGCTCGGGTCTCTCCCTGAAGATGTCATCCAATGAGCGTTGGGCGGACGGAGTTTGAATGACTTTGAGGGCGCGTCGGCGTTTGTCTGCGGACAGGACTTGAGCCGTTCGTTGAGCAGCTCCGTTCGGTGGTGGCTTGGTCAAAAGTGCACCTTCCCTGACAAGGAACGTCCGGACTTGGTTGGCTCGGTCTCTCGGATTGTCGAACCTGGTCGTTGTCCTTCTGGTGAGGGACCCTCCTGCTTCGCCGACGAGATAGCGGTGATCGCTTGGAATCATCCAAGTCGGCCAGGTCGAGTAATTTAAGCGGAGCCAGTCCACGAGACCTGCGTAACGTATGTTACAGTCCGGGCACTCCGGACAGTAGAGGCTCAGATCACGGGTGCAGCCCGGGCAGCGTCCCAAGGCCATTTCATTTTCTACACCGTGGGGGTAAATACAATCCTCTTGGTCAAAACCTTCTGCCCCGCAGACCTTGCAGGAACCAACGCGATACGGCAGTTGGCAATTTTTGAAATTGTGCTCCTTGGATCTACAGTTAACGCAGCCGGCCGAGTGTTGTTTCCCAATGTGAGTGATGAAAGTCTGGGTTCCTCGGTCAACTTTCTTGGCCTCCAATTTCTTGATCAAGAACTCGGCTCTCTTGACCACGATCGACTTGAGCGCTTCCTGGCTGATAATGCGGCAATCAGTGAAGTACATTGGTGGTCCGCTTCGAGTGTTGGTCAATGGTCGTATGCCGAGTTCTTCCAAGATGGTATCAAATCTTGGCATCGTTTCTGCCGGTAGCGGCTCTACGGTGATCGATGGTGCGAGTCTTGCGTCTGGTAGGTCGAAGCTTTTCCTTGTTCCGGATTTGGCTGCGGCAGACTGCAGGTGACTCAGCCGGTTGCGACGTCGATTTTCCTCCTCGAGTGCCCGCTGTGACAGTCGCTTAATCGGCTGTTGCTTCAGCTCTGGCAGGGGAATCCCTTGGATGTCCGTAAGAATTTCCGTGACCTTGGAAATCGGAATTTCCACCTTGGAGCTCGGAATTCATCTTCCGAGCTGGCATGAGTCTCGGTCTCTGTTTGGTTAGAAGACTCGAGTTGGAGGCTTTCCTGGGACGCTCGGGTGCTTGACATTCGGTCAACCTGACTTTCCAGCTCCTTGATCCGGGCTTGCAGCCGTCGTTTTTCCTCCTCCACCTTTTCCAGCTCCTGCTGCATCAGCTGAGTCGTTACTCTCTCCGACGCTCGGGCCATCGTTGTTGGATTGGTGTGATCGTAGACTTCGCCTAGTTATTTTCAAATCGGTCACATAATATTTCCCTACGCTCTTGTCTGTTTTATTGACTAGTCCTACAATCATTTGACCTATTTTCCGTTTGACAAAGGCAGGCCCCGCGCAGCGATGAGCGAATTTTGCGGAGTGTCCTACGGCTTTATTACTGAGCTTCTTATTCGGGTAGTAGATCTCTGTCCCAACATTTATCCCTACCGAGATTGTTGTATCAGCGTTGGACTTGGCAAGACGTTGTTTTGAATATTTTTCCAACTGAATTTTGACTTTATGGCGGAATTCGTCGATCTTTTTTAACCGTTCGACCCAGTGGTTGACCGAATCGTTCCCGTGATCGGTGACGTTTCCCGCCGCTAGCTTCGCGTCGTATTTCGCGGTGGCTTCGCGACCGTGATTCAAGAAGAACGGGGAGATTCTAGAACCTGAATGCGGTACAGTGTTATACGCAAATTGGAACTTCGAAAGGTATTCATCCCACTCGTCGTGCATATCCTTTATGAATGCGGAGATCATAAGTTTTATGGTTCGGTTAGCTCGCTCTACTGGGTTCACCTGCGGGTGAGCTATTGGGGTGGTAATATGCTCTACACCTCTTGCCAGCAGGAAAGATTTAACGTCTTTGTTGAGGTATTCTAGCCCACTGTCGGTAATGACAGATCTGGGGGTTCCCCAGCGGTCGAAGATTGTGTCAAGTGCTTTAGTGACGATTTTGCCCGTCCTCCGGCGAACGGGGTACAACTCGATGTATTTGGTGTACAGATCTTGGACAACTATGATATCGGAATTCCCTCGTTTCGAACGCAGTTGGGACACAACCGTGTCGACGGAGATTTGTGACCACGGTTGTTGTAGAGGTCTAGTCGTTAGTTGATCCGAGGACATTGAAGGGACAGGTTCGATGGTTTGTAACACAGTCAGTGAAGTTTGATCTAGGCTTTGTTTATTATCACGACAGGCCGTCTCTACTTCGACGTCCGATAATCCCGATTCGTCTGAAACTTGAACAAGTAGATCTAACTTTGAACTAGCTCCGACTTCGACCTGACTATCGACCCAGGTGTTTGACTCGGAGGGTTTGTCTAAATTTTTTACCTGCTCGATGTTGACGGTCAGTAATTTCTTGCCTGGCGCGGCAACTGCCGGGGTTTGTTTGACCTCATCGGTGCCCTTCTGTTCAGTACCCTGAGGAGGAGTTACTGAGGGCGTTCCTCATTTCCCTGGGTCTGTGTACACTCTTTATTTTGATGGCCTTGTTTTCTACATAACGCGCATACAATCTGCCGTTCAGCAGTGCAAAAACGAATTGAATGCCCGTATTGACCACAGTTGTAACAGAAAACCTTACTCAGATCGTAAGGTGGAGTTTGTTTGTTGTTTGGGGCGTCACTAGGAGTTGCGGTCGCGTTGCTCCGTCTGTCACCCTTGCCGAAGTTTTGCAAGTTCTTTTCTAATCGTTGTTTGGTCAACGGTTTTGATTTTAATGGGAAAACTTTTCTGAGTTTACGAAGTTCGGTTCGTAAGGCCCTAAGGTCAAGGGCCTGTTCGTCCTCGCTTCCCGTTACCGTTTCCTTCTGGGTGTCGCTCTCGCTACTTGACGATTTATCACCTTCGTTAATTAATTTTAGGTCGGTTTGTCTGGATCTAGTGCGCTGCGCGTTCGGTTCACTAGACCTTTAACCTTGGTGTTGTCTTTCATTCAAGTAACTGAAGAGTTCGTGATAATCCCTGTGACGCAGATTCAGAACTTCGCTGGAGAACCGCGAGCCAAATTTAGTCATTATTTGTTTTAATTGTGTTCGGAAGTCGGGTGGCTGTTGCATCCGCTCGTAGATAAATCGTACTCGGCACGCGTATTCGGTCAAGGTCTCGTTCTTTTCTAGCTTGAGATTTTGAACTTCCGCGGGTAAGTCTGGGTCTGACTTTTTTACGCCCCAATCGCAAAGGAAAGCTTTCGTGAAATCTCTGAACGTAACCCATGATTGCTTATTCACCAAGTACCGCGCACGATGTGCCCCCTCAAAGATTTTAGAAAGAAATGGAACGAAGTGATCTTTATTTATTCCACTCTGGCCCAAGTAATCTCGCAAGACGAGCAAAAGTTGGTCGGGGTCTTTCTCTGTCTTCGGAAAGCTGATTTTCCACGAGTCAATGATTCGGCCAATATGCATCGGGTTATAATCAGGTCCAAATTCTACCGAGTTCCGACCCGGGACGGTCGTTGTGCGTCGGCGCATTTCGTCGTCGCTGGACTCGCTCGCTTGAAATGAAAGAGCACCCGGTGTTGTAGATCAATTCGACATCGAAGAGCGCGATCGATAGTGTCCGTCCACCGACTGACGTGTGTCGCGTGTTGTCGTGTCTTTACCTGTTCCCGTTTGCATCTGACTGTACCGTTCTTTCGTTACAAAAATTTCTTCGTCTCGGATACTGCTGTCGGTCAAGGGCTGGCCGATTACGACTCGAATTAACCTGGCGTTTGACGGGACGGATCGTTGTTGAACCGAGTTGTCGGGAGGACAGGTCGCGAAGAGAACCGGCGCGTCGCGTTCACCTCCATGAAGTTGGCCGGCAAACTTTGGCTTTTCGATTTCTAACTAATTGATATCGATTGATAGTCGTTTGATATTGATTGATAGCCTAATATCAATGATTGATAGTAATTAGTTTTTTTATAATATCAAAAACAAAATTTATCCTGAAATTGGCCGCAATTTTTTTATTTTCTGCCGAAATGACTTCTTTTAGAGCTTAATCGATGCGGAATCATTTGATAGTTACGAATTCATTCATAAAAACGTTTTATAGTCCACGGTTCGTCAGAAAAAAAATAAAAACCGAAGTTTGTCATCGCTGTCAAATGACGGGGTCAGCCGATCATATTACCGCCGGACATATTACCTGATCAACAGGTAATATGACCGCCAATTTTGATTTTTCGCTAAAATAAATGAAATTTGTATGCAATCGATGCGGAATCGTTTGATAATTGATAATTAGCGTTTGATAGCGATTGATAGTCCACGAATTCTCGGAAAATATCATGTAGAAAGCTGTACGCGCTTTACACGCCGCAGCCATCTAGCAACATAACCTGCAATGCATGTTTTTCGCCGAATTCGATTAAATTGGATCGCAATCGGTGCGGAATCGTTTGATAATTGATGATTAGCGTTTGATAGCGATTGATAGTCCATGGTTTCTTAGAAAAAATCATCAAGAAAGCTGTACGCGCTTTACACACCGCAGCTATCTAGCAAACATAACCTGCAATTCATGTTTTTCGCCAAAATCAATAAAACCCCTGGTGAGACGATACACGATCGATTACACGATGAAATGAATGGCCAAATGCACGTTCAAATACGCGCGTGTAATGTCTTCATCTATTTGACCGTGTAATTTAAAAAAAATACACGGTCAGATTTTTTTGGACCGTGTATTTGTGCGTTCATTTGTACGTGCATTTGCGATTAAATCCACTGCGCCCGAACCTTGTATACTTGTGCGTTTATTTGTACGTGCATTTGCGATCAAATTTACGGCGCCCGGACCGTGTATTTGTGCGTTTATTTGTACGTGCATTTGCGATTGAATCTACAGCTGACCGTGTATTTTCTTAAAATTACACGGTCAAATAAATGAAGACATTACACGCGTGTATTTTTTACAAAAAAATTGGCGTGCCAGCGGTTTGGTTCTGTCTATTTATTAATTAAATGAAAAAAAAAACAAATGTTAATTTAATGTCATAATGTTAATCTTTTTTCGAATGTTTGTAGTAACTGGTGCAGTTGTCCCGTCCCCATTTCTCTGGACTAGGTACGGGACCAAACCGCTGGCACGCCAATTTTTTTTGTAAAGAAACATCTACATCCGTTAACCACTTTTTACTTGGCTAGTGTAATGGATTTGGTTCAATATTTTTGAAAAAGATTTTTTGATAGGAATTTTTTATGGCATATTTTTAAAATGTTTTTTCTTTCAAGGATTTTTTTCATGGGATGGATTTTTTTGTCTTGGCGTACCATTTTTGTTTAAAAAAAACATTTTTGGGTTTATTTGCTGTCTTTTTTAAATTCAGAGCTTGATTGTACATTTTTTTAAACTAAGTGGGCACCGTTAACTTGCCCACTTCCTTTTTGTTTATCACATATAACCTTAAAAATTGACCTGAAAAACTACAAAGATAAGGTAAATGTCCCCTTTGCCGACCACGCTCCCTCTGCCGACCACTTCGACGAAAGTAATTATTTACGCGAGTGCTGCGCACATATAACAATAAATTAACGTTCGAAGATATTGTGAGGACCCTGTGCGTACGTGTACTGCAACGTAAAGAGTAAGTACATTAATACAATCGAAGTTTTACCTGTGTATTCAAGCGCTTGTCACGAAACGAGCAAATTCTTAGCAGCGAGGTTAAGTTCTGTCGACCGCTCCAATTGTCCGTATTGCGTCCGGAATCTATATAAACCATATTATTTTTAGCCTAATCGATAGATTATAAGTTAATTTACAGATTTAGCAAAAAAAAAAGTTAGAAATAAGTGATTTTGTACGTTTTTTACGGTGGTCGAGGTTAGGCACAACAAAATGCCTGGCTGCCCCCATTACCGTAGGCGTTATTAACAGTCAAAAAAGTTTCTTTATTAGTGGGGTTTTTTTCTCACCGATCAAAAAATTTGGGAATAATTCAATTCTGACATGATCGCTGCAAAGGATTTGGAATTTTTCCCACACCGATCAAAAAGTTGGGAATAATTAAATTCTTACAGGATCGCTACGAAGGATTTGGACTTTTTCTCTCACCGATCAAAAAGTTTGAAATAATTCAATTCTTACAGGGTCGCAGCAAAGGACAGGTTTGGTCAACCGAACTGGTGGGTTCAGTGACAAAAC
The DNA here is from genome assembly GCA_964034905.1 of Itoplectis maculator. Taxonomy (NCBI): domain Eukaryota; kingdom Metazoa; phylum Arthropoda; class Insecta; order Hymenoptera; family Ichneumonidae; genus Itoplectis; species Itoplectis maculator. The sequence goes on from OZ035860.1 coordinate 9,701,284, forward strand.
AAATCCTTCGCTGCGATCCTGTAAGTATTGAATTATTTCAAACTTTTTGATCGGTGAGGGAAAAAGTCCAAATCCTTCGTAGCGATCTTGTAAGAATTGAATTATTTCAAACCCTTTGATCGGTGAGGGAAAAAGTCCAAATCCTTCGTAGCGATCTTGTAAGAATTTAATTATTCCCAACTTTTTGATCGGTGAGGGAAAAAAGTAAGCCTTCTAATAAAAAGAATTTTTTTTTACTGACTCGCCCCTTTCAAGGAGACCTGTAATGATAATCATTTTTTAATATTTTTTTACATGTTTTGCAGATATGGCGAAAACTAAGAAGGAGAAAAAGAAGAAAAAATACACGGAAGAAACTTTAAAAGCGGCGGTGGCTGCTGCAAAGGCTGGACAAGGGCTTCGAGCAGTCAGTCTTCAGTACAATGTACCAAAAACGACGATTATAGACAAAATGTCCCAGCCCGAAGTGACGATACAAACGAGTGGACCGCCAACAGTTCTTTCCAAGGAGGAGGAGAAAAAAATTGTTGAGTGGATGATGCTCATGAGTGCATCCGGTTTCCCAGTCACAAAAAGTATCCTCCTTTCGAATGTGACGAACCTCATCAAAGAATTGGGCCGAGAAAATCCATTCACAAATAATCGTCCAGGCCGCAGTTGGTACGATGGATTCCTGACGCGTCACCCGGAGTTGGCCCAAAGGGTTGCCCAAAATCTATCCTTCTCACGAGCATCGGTCACTGAAAACGCCTTACGAAACTGGTTTGCGGAAGTCAAGACGCATTTGAACGAAGAAAATGCTGCCGATCTCGACGCGACGAGGATTTTTAATTGTGACGAGTCAGCTTTCTTTCTCAGTCCAAAAGGCGAAAAAGTCTTAGTGAAAAAAGGAGATCGGGCTGTGTACAATTTTATTCACAACGATGACAAAGAATGTTTGACCGTCCTTTTCACGGCCAATGCTGCTGGCACAATAGCACCACCGATGATAGTTTTCACCTACGAGAGGATCCCTGCGAGCATTTCCGCGAGTATTCCGGATACGTGGGGAATTGGAAAGACCGAGAGCGGGTGGATGACCGGTGAAAGCTTTTTCGAATACATCACAAATGTATTTTACCCGTGGTTGCTTGCAAACAATATTGCGTTTCCCATTGTGCTGTACATGGACGGACACTCCTCCCATCTGACGATGGCACTTAGCGAGTTCTGCCGAATTCACAGGATTATACTCGTGGCGTTGTACCCGAATGCAACTCATCTAATACAGCCACTAGATGTCAGCTTTTTTCGACCTGCAAAAGGTGCATGGCGTAAAGCGACAACTGAATGGAGGATAAACCACAACGGGATCCGAATGCGGAAGGAACACTTCGCGCCTTTACTCGCAGACGCTCTTGGAACGCTCAACAGCTCCGATATTTTACGTAGAGGATTCGAGGCTTGCGGTCTTCATCCATTGAATCCAGATGCAGTGGACTATAAGAAGCTGGTATCCCGAATGAAATCTGTAGTTGGTTCAAACGTCGAGTGCTCCGGAGAAACTGCCGTTGTCAATCTCGAGAATAGCCTAAAATTGATTGAGAAATATATCCCGGAGAATACGCTGCAGAAATTTAAGACTACTGAAATCGGCAAAGAGTGGAATGGCGATTTAAAGGACCAGAGTCTATTTCACGTATGGAGCGCTATTCATCGACGTAATGGGATTTTATTTTATTAATCATTTCCTTTATTTGCTCATATCCTCATATTTTTTCCTGTAACACTCTTACTCTTCTTTTCTACCAACTTTTCCTCTTCGATCCCGCTCGATCTCTAGACTCGAAAAGACAAGACGAAGACGCAACGGCCGAGCAGAAGCTCGAGAGTCAAGCGAGAGAACAACTGCAATCCTTGACTGCCGACGTCGTTAATCAGGGGCATCAGGGTGAAGAAACCGTGTCCTGTGTCATGATGGAGGTCGACGATTGGCAAAATCGAGATTACAACGAGAACGACTTGTCGAATGATGCGTGTTTTATCTACGGTAACTTGTTGGGGCCGAATTCACATGCGATAGCAACGGCAGTTGTGGAGAACGAGGAGTCGCGACAGCGTCTTGATATTCAAGAAATTTCTATGGAAGGTACATTATATTTATGGCTTGAAATTCTAGACCGCTTCTTATTTTTGTCCAATATTTAAAAAAAAAAAATTTTGCTATGGTTGAAGGTGAAAGAACGAGGCAAATCGTCGAGGACTCCACATTTCATGGACCGCAGGATGTTTCGATCGCGCCCTTAGAAAATCATTTCTACAATGAACCGCAAAATAATGACTTCGAATCTGTCGTTCATCTCGAAAATGATCTTTCGAGAGGTATTATTACAGTTTATATATTACATGTATAATAATGGATTGAAAATAATTGTAAGACTTGTGACAATATATATGAACCATTCGTATTTCTCATTTTAGAAGAAGAAAGTGTCTTGCTAGACATTTCCGACTCCCGACGTCCTGGACCCGATATTCTCGCGGGACCTTCTGGACTTGGCGGACGCAACAATGTTCCAGAGCCCTTTCAACGAGCCCTCTTCTGGCCCTTGCCCACGGAAAAGGACGACAAGAAGCGACGCCAAAAGGAAAAAATTCCTACTGTCGTGACTTCTCACGCGTGGCAAGCGTATCATGCGGCGAAGGCATTAGAAAAATTGAAGAAAGATAATGATATTGAAGAAAGAAAGAAGAATCGAGAATTGGCGAGTATAGAAAAAAAACGAGAAGTCGAAGAAAAGAAGAAAAGGAGGTTCGAAGCTGCTGAAGAAAGAAAGCGAAAGATGGAAGCCGAAAAAGAAGAAAAGCGCTTGGAACGAGAAGAAAAGGCGAGAAGAAGACAAGAAGAGTTGGTGGAAAAAGAAAAAAACAAAAGCTTAAAGAAAAAAGTATATGTAGAGACGGCTCATCCCTGGTCGGGATTGGGCACAGCTGTGTCGGCAGAGGGGACACTGATAAGAATAACTTTATCAGTCTCTATCTGGCGGAATAATTGGCGGAATCGATTGAACAAACGATTTTTGGAAAGGGAATTGACCGATGTTTACAGTGGTGCAAAAATAATCCCGAAAATTACATTATTCGCAACGAAAAAAGCCGTACAGTTGTGTGGTCGGCCTTATAGGGTACGGCAATGGGGACATTTACCTTACCGGTCGTTCCGCCGAGCTCTGCGAACTTGGTTAGAAACACAATTTAATTTCATACACACTACATTATTTTCTCATAACCCAACTAATAAAGACGCGCACATCCGAGACTGTCAAAAAAAGCCACACTGACAAGATGAGAGCGAGCTGGTCACTTAACCGATCGTCGTGAATTTATCGGCATGCCGTCGCTGTGTACGTGCGACTCTCTGCACGTATATGCGAGGGGACAAATCGGTGCAGTTGTGTGAGTGGGGACAAATCGCAAATACTCCCAGATATCAGCATTGCCGGCACCGATTTTATCGAAACAGGTCTCATTAAAAAGAGAAAAATAAATAAAAAATATTGGCGCAGATACATATTGCGTCCGTGACGTGTTGCTTAAGAATATTAGAGTTAAAGACGAGATGTGAGTGAGGAGGTAACGCGCCATGCACGTATATGCGAGGGGACATTTTCGTGCCGATGTGTGAGTGCGGACGAAAAATTTTTGACAGATTCTGAATTTCAAGTGGCCAGATATTAGCATTGCGGGCATCGATTTAATTGAAACAGGGCTCATTAGAAAGAGAAAAAAAAAAAAAATTGGACCTGACACATTTAGCATCCGCGAAGTTTTGACTGAGATAATTCGGGTTAGATTTCGTAGCAGACGAAAAAGAGGCGAGCTTGCTGTAAATAAGAGTGCGGTAGCGTGTCGGTCGTGAAGCATACAAGTTTTTTTATCTTGGCGTCGAGACGCTACCGCGTCTCTTGATTAACGATCTGGTTTTCTAACAGCTTCTCCGACCACCCTGCATCATTGCAGCAATACATTGATCTTGTTGACCAGAGACTCAAATCTTTTACTCCACCGTCATTCGAGCAAAGGATACCACGATCAATTAAAGTACATTTAGTGCATTGGAAGGCTCACGAGCTCAAAGCATGGTTATTTTATTATTCCATACCCTGCCTCTTCGGTCTAATGGAAGTAGCGTATTTTGATCATCACCAACTACTCATTCTCGGCATATTGTTATTGTGCCAATGTAGTATTTCTCCAGCGGAGCTTGATATTGCTTCTCGAGCGATAACGAAATATGTAAGAAGATTTGAGATTTTATACTTCAAGAGACATATGACGAATAAGGTGCACCGATTGCTCCATTTATGCGAAACTGTAAAAAAAGTTCGGTCCTCTCTGGACTACCTCGTGTTTCCTGTTTGAAGATTTTAACGGGAAAATTGTACGTCTAGTCCACGGAAGCAATACAGCACAATTACAGATATATTCTGGAATTTGGAAGTATTTGCACCTTGCATAGCAGAAAAATCAGAACCTAATAGAAGGACGGCCAGCTCACGAAGTTTGTGAAAATTCAGACTCGAAGTATGGTAGAATGAAGCGCTTTTATGTAGCGAATTCCGTTTATATCGTCGGAAAGTGTACTGAGATGACAGATCTCCCTTCCGAACTTGCTAATGTCTGCCAACAAGCAAATATAAACGGGCCAAGATTCTTTTATTACCGGAGACTTCTGATATAAAAATGCTTTATTCCTCAACCGAGTACAGAGGTAGCAAACAAACAAACTCTACATTTGTTCTGTACTCGGATAACGACGGTTTATCTAGTATCGGGCAAATTAGATGTTTTCTGCGTACTACAAACTGTCTTTGTCCCGCGTTATATCATTGCTTAGCCAGAAATTATAAAATTTTGCGACGCTGCATTTTGCAAAATTGATTTTCAACTGCGATTTCTGCCACTATCTTGTCGACCGTTTATAATATTTTACAGTTCGAAAACAACGAGGAAGCAGTCGACATACTCAATCTGAAAGCTGTCTGCTTCTATTGAAAGGTTGATGATGTTCCGGCTGCATATGTCATTGAACCTGTAAACGACATTGAATTCGAATGAATTCAGAGCGAATTATGAATTCCCGGAGCCACTTATTGTAAAAAATTGTTCCTTAAAAAAAAAAACATTCGCACCCTGCAATGATATTTTTAATAAATATGAAAAAGTTTCAATTGTCCTCTTAATTTTATTCTGCTTTAATGCGTATAATAGTTAACTGATTTAGACCTATAGATACGTACTTCATCTTCTAAAAAGAGTTTCGAAGAGATTCGCGAGCTATTCAAAATCGTTTTGAAGAGACTTGTGAGCTGCTGAAGAGCGTCTCAGAGAGATTCGTCTAATATACTTCAGTGGTCCCTTGATATATTTTCTTTAATATATTTCGATGGTCTTGGAGAGATTCGTCTGACATTGAAATAGTCTCTGTTAAACATGTCGATAATCTCGGAGAAACAATCTCACAATGACTGTTTCAAACGAGAGTCCACAAATAACTGTTTTGAGTTTGTTAAAAAAGTAAGTCTCGGAACTGCTCCTATTCGAGACTTTTTCTGAAACCTTTGGAAAAACTCTTACAGAAACACTTTTAGAGATTATTTTCCAATACTATCTTTTTTCTGCGCGGGGGTACACATTTTGGTTACATAACTACAACAGGACTACGGCATACAACAGTTACGTTACGTGCATGTTCACGATGTTACATAACCACTGTGATATGCATGTAACGTAAAAGTTACAAACTCTTGCGACATTCTTGTAATGTTACTACGTTATGTAACTGTAACATGTCCGGATTATCTCTGCAGTTACGTACATTCGTTACCTACATGTTGTATTACAGTTACACACTTTTGGTACATAACTGTAAGGGAACTACGGCATATAACAGTTGCATAACGTGAATGTTCACGATGTTATATAACATCTGTGATATGCATGTTACATACTTTTTGCAACATACTTGTTATGTTGCCACGTTACATCACTACAACATTGCGCTCCTGTTACGAATGTGACGTCCCAATTGTTACTTGCACGTTACGTTGCGGTTTCATAGCTTTTGTTATGCAACGGCAACGAAAATATGTCACATAACTGTAATATTACCTGCATGTAACAAATGAAACATCACAAGTTATTCCTACGTTTCATCTCCTCGACATATCATAAGGGCATCATTGTTACAATCACCCTTGCGGATCCCATACACTATGAAACCACTACAAAACATCATGTTCCCACCGGTTTCCCACTAGTGGGAAACTTCCATCTTGCCCACCACCGTTTTTGTTATTTCCACGATGATTCCCACCGCCGTACGGTGGGGAAGCTTCTCGATACTCAAGTCTCTCGCTCGAACTTGTCTCGAGTCTCGACAATCTGGTATCAGCTGTTTTCTTTCAAACGTCAAACGCGTATCATGCATTAAGGGGCTGCTGGAGTAGATTTTTTTACCGACTGGTCAGTAAAAAAAGTACGGTTTCGTAGTTTACGGTATACGTCGTTATTGAATTACAAAAACGTCTCAAATTGTACAGGATTATAATATCAACATAGGCGCATCGGCGCAGATTCTCGTTTTTCGTATAGGATTCCTGGAAATGTTTATATAATACGAAAAAGGTGGCAGTTGACAGTTCTAGCGGCCATATTGGTTTTCGATAGGCTTACAAATTTACGATTTTCGTTGTTTTTCAAGCGTTTTCACCCAAAATTCGAGTCTACGCCGATGCGCCTATGTTGATATTATAATCCTGTGCAATTTGAGACATTTTTGTACACTCATCAAAAGAATTAAGGGAACAGTAAAATTTTTACTTTTTTTCACTGATGTTTGAATAGTTGTAATTTTGTGAAAAATGGTCGAATCCTAAAGAAACAAATTGCGTTTCGAAGCTTGAAATCTCTTGTTTAAGAATCTTACTGGTAATTTTGTTGTAAAGCAACATGCTCAGCATGAACCTAAAGAATAGCGCAAAAACAAAATTTTCAAAGTTTTTGTCTTTTTTAAACCGTATACGGGCTTAAAAAAATTTGTTGTGGCTTTATCAATACTGGGGTCATTTAGCCTGATTCTTTAGCTTTTAAATGGTGAGTGTTTGACCTCTGTACGACCATTCGTCGCTGACATATTGGCATTTAAAGAAAAAAGGAGCTTTTTCCGTAGATCATCAATATCTCATGAACTAATGATCGCACGGCGAACCAAAGGTGTTTTGTAAACTGGAAGAAATGCTCTAAACGTGACAACTGATACTTTGGAGATTTTCTTTTTTTTTTAACCTTAATATTGATTTGAAAAAGAACAAAAAATGATATTTTTTCCTGTTTTGGAAAATCCACGTCAACTTGGCAGATATTGAGAAAACGCCTCATGTTTCTAGGTTTTTCTTGAGTTCATTACATGCCCAACGACCCCCCAAGATTTGAAATCAATCGGCTGAACTGTTATTTTTTACCGAAGCGTTAAAGTTTTAGCAAGAATTAAAGGAACACTTTTTGTTCCGTAAATGCCAATTAATGATGTTTAAAATGAAAAAAAAAAAAAAAAAAAAAAAAAAAAAAAAAACAAAAACTTTTCCCTTGATTTTCTCACCGTTTCGCAATAACTGCTCTTTTCTGGAAATTCTTAGAGAAAAAAAAATCCAAGTTTTGATTTTTTTTTTCAGTCACTCACAGTGTGTGTTTTGCTCGCAATTTCTTATAAACGAATTTTCAAATGTAAAAAAAAAACAGTTTCAGAAACTTTTTTTTTTCTTCACATTTTTTCCTTTTAAAACGTACAGACATTTTTTTTAAATCACGCACGCACGCGCGCACGCACGCGCGCCCGCACGCCCGCCCGCACGCACGCACGCACGCACGCACGCACGCACGCACGCACGCCTTAAGGCATAAGTTTGGAGTCATTAAATACCGCGGAAGTGACGAGCCGTGAGGTCTTATGTCCATAAACAAATGTGCACACACACACACATACGCACACGCACCAGTGTTGCCAGATACTCTGTGCAGCGTCCCCCTACCCTGACTTCGTTTCCCCCTAAAAAAACCCTGACTCTCCCCGCTACGTCAATCGAGTTAAGAAGGGGTAATGTAACCGAGATTTGTCAATATAGCCGAAATATAACGGAAGTAGATGGCGCAGGGCGCAGGGGCCGGTAGCTGTTGCTACACGAGGACGCGCCACATACGCACTGCGCCATCTACTTTCCTCATGAGAAGCATCGAATATGTATTTCCGTACCGAGTATCGTTCGCCTATTCTGTGGATTCGGTGTTTTATGCCTCGTATTTGATTCCGGGAGGGAAGTACCGATTTCGGCGACGGAAAAGAAGAAGAAGAAATAGTTCGTCTCCGTAGTTTGCGAACAAATCTCAAATTATGCCAAAGGTGCAAAAAAAGAAAGGTTACGTGCAAAAGTACGTGGCGAGCTGGGAGCTAGAGGCATTGTTCAAAGGTAAGTCTACTCTATTAGAAGTGTAATACGAAGTCTAAGTCCCTTTTGTTTTTAATTATGTAGGATGGTTGAAACCCTCGCCCGATGGAGATTCGACGAAAGCGTTTTGCGCTTTATGCAAGACGACGCTCGGCGCGCACAAAAAAGGGCTAACCGAACACGCGGCGACGAAGAAACACGAGCAGTGCGTCCAACAGCAGCACGTGGTCAGTACGATACCGAAAATTGACAAATTCGTAAAAACGACACTGTCCCAAAAGCGTAAGATAGCCGAGCTGAAAATCGCTGCTTATGTCGCCAAACATTCATCGATCAAATCTGTCGACCATGTTTCTTTGGTGATCAAAGCTCTCGACGCAGATTCAGAAGTCCTTCAGGATATCAAGCTACATCGGACAAAATGCGTAGCACTCATAAAGAATATTCTGTCGCCGTGCATCTTGGAAGATCTTCTTGAAGATATCGGGAATTCCTATTATTCTCTAATTATCGACGAATCCACGACGATCGATACGAAGAAAATTCTGTGCATCATGATTCGATATTTCAGTCAAGGAAAAAAGAAAATTGTTACGACGTTTTATCGCATGATTGAAATGGAAGCAGGGACTTCAGACGCTATTTCAGCAGCGATTTTGCGACAATTGGCGACCGATCGGTTGAAGACGGAACGACTCTTGGGTCTCGGAGTTGATGGAGCTAGCGTCAACGTTGGGGCACATCACTCAGTGACAACAATTTTGCGAGAAGTTAATCCCGACTTCGTCGTGATCAAATGTATTTGTCACTCATTGCATCTCGCGGCGGAAGAAGCTTGCAAGGCGTTACCAAGGCATCTGGATTTCATGGTCTAGGAGACTCATGGATGGTTTTCAGTCAGCACCAAGCGACAAATCGAGTATGCCGAAATTTATCGAGCTCTGGAGGGAAGAATTCCAAAAAAAATCGTCAAACTGTCAAACACAAGGTGGTTGGTGAGGCTTCAGGCGGTGGATGCAATTCTAGAGCAATGGGACGCTCTACGATTGCATTTCAACATCACGCAAAGCAACAAGGAGCGTTGCTACACTGCCCTTCAACTCCACGAAATGTTCTCGACCCCCGAAAACAAGCTGTATCTGACGTTCCTTAGTACGTCGCTCAAGGGCTTGATGTCGCTTAATCGATTGTTCCAATCCAATGCGGTGGATCCTGTGAAACTTTTCAAAGATTTGAACGACGTCATTTATTCGATTTTTCAGACGCTTGTTGTGCCGGCACGTCTACAAAAAGTTTCACAGTACGATCTCGCCACATTCGATTTTAAACAAGCGTGCATGCCCCTGGACTGCATCAACTTCGGTTATGAATTTAATGTTCTAACGTCAAACATTCATCGAGATTCTTTGCACCAAATCAAAGAAAGGTGTAAAGAGTTCCTCATCGTTCTCGCATCGCAGCTGCAGAAAAGGGTTCCGGAAAACATAAAAATCCTCGATCAAATATCGACGTTTTCCTGCCAATCTGCTTCATCAGCAGTAAAAGCCGACATCACGGAGATTGCCGCGAAATTTAAGAGGACTTTGTGCAGCGATATCGGCGCGACTTTGAACGAGTGGAAGTTGCTTCACAGGGTCGAAACTGTCGAGAAAACGAGCACAGAAGCTTATTGGGCAGAAATCAACGACTTCACCGATGCGGGAGGAACCAAGAAGTTCGGAAATATTTCTAAGCTTGTTCTCGGCCTCCTCAGTCTGCCGTTTTCGAATGCCGCAGTAGAGCGTGCGTTCTCCATTGTCAACGTCATAAAAGACAAATTGCGAAACAAAATGTCGGTAGCGATGGTCGAAGCAATATTGCACGTTCGTTGCACACTTGACATCGCTTGCTGTGACTTCACACCTACAGCTTCAATGCTGAAAGGTTTCAATTCGGAAACGGTGTATGGCATGATAGCCGATAATGACGTCGCGGTGCTTGACACTCTTCCCAACGAATAATTGAAATAGATAGGCGATAGAGCCTGTACGGCCGGATTTTTTCGTTAATTTTAACAGCATTTTTTATTTAACAGCAAAAAAACAGTGTTTTTTTTATCAGTCAGTCTGATTCTAGTCTCAATTTGACTACATATATAATATATTTTATAACAGCTGTTGAATAAATAAAATATTTATTAAAAAATAAAAAAATGTTAATATTTGTATTATTTGAGTGTGATTCAATGGAAAAAAACTCATATTTGAAATCCCCCTGAAAATCTCCCTTAAATTTAGAAACCCCCTAAAAAAACCCTCTAACCTTTTCTTCCTCTGTTTTCACGCTGACGAGTTGAAAAAAAAAAACCCTAAATCTAGGGAGAAATCCCCTAATCTGGCAACACTGCACGGATGCCTGGTTTGACAGATTTTATGTGATTTTACTCATCTACAAACGATTAGTTTGTGGCGCTGCCGGGCACACGGAACAGCGGAATTGAACCAGTGCAACTTCAGACGTTAGCGTAAATATTTATATCTGTCAAGACAGTGTCGGTGATCGGTGTCGGTGAACTTTAAGATTTTTATTGAACAGAATGATTTCAACACAGGGCAACATTCTTGTGAATATCGGAGATTTGTTTGCCGATAAAATCTCGATAACTGAAATTGACAGCCAAAGGTGAGTAACGATGTTGCGAATAGCTGTCTTAAATAAATAGGTTATATTTTTCAATGAATTTGCCGCCCTCGTTCTCAAATACGCTACTCATGGCAGTAAAAAAAATACATGTAAAAATTATTGTGAATACGGTGCGAGCCAGTGCCGGTTTGACTGCTAAGGGCTGTTGGCTCTGGCTCGCACCATAACCGCAATAACTTTTATATTTTTTTTGACTCCCGTAAATAGAATTTTATTATACCGAAAATGATACTGACAGACCCATTCAACAGTGTTAACTATAATTTGTATGTATTTATTAGATTCACCGGTTTTACAAAATTAAGTATTATTAGAAGAAAAAAATAAATCGGCGCGTTCTACTTCCAAACTTTTTTCTGCAGCATCTATAAATGACGACAATTAATTGAAAATGAATTTGTCTCGATAGATGACCAATTTTCGGGTCCTAAGACGAATTCTATAAGGTATGAAGAGTTGGCACAGGCTCGCACCGTAACCACAATAACTTTCATATTTTTTCTACTCCCGTAAGTAGATTTTTCCTATACCGAAAACGATACTGACAGATCCGTTCAACAGTGTTAACTACAATTTTAATGTATTTATCAAATTAACCGGTTTTACAAAATTAACTATTATTAGAAGAAAAAATTAATCGGCGCGTTCTCTTTGCCAACTTTTTCCGCAGCATCCATAAATGACGACAATTAATTGGAAATTAATTTTCTATGGATGGCTAATTTTGTGTAGCAGCTGCTACACCTGCTCCCCTTCATCTCACCTTGCTCTCGCCTTTATCTCTCCGTTATCTCACCTTACTCTCACCTTGCTCTCACCTTGCTCTCACCTTGCTCTCACCTTGCTCATTTTGTCAAACCGATGAAGCTGATTCACTGATTACATTTGTGATGTGCAGTTTTAAATAGATCTGCGAGCTTCGCCTTCGGTATATTAACAGTCTACCTATAGCAGTAAAAAATGATTACGGATACGGTGCGGCCAGTGCCACCTTTCCCTATTGTATCGCATTCGCCTCCGGACGCATTCGCCCCTGGAAATCTTGGAATCGTCGTCATTAAAAAAGGATGCTGCGATATGCACGCATTCAGCAGTTCTTAGTTGATTAATGTCAACCTTGCTCTCACCTTTCTCTCACTTTGCTCACACCTTGCTGCACGTTTATTCGCACATCGGATTTTGCCAAACCGTTCAAACGGATTCGCTCCTAGAAATTGCAATTTACAATTTTCAATTACCGTGTCAGGCTCGTCTTCGGTATATTAAACCACTGCCTACAGAAGTGAAAAAAAAATGATTACGTGTACGGAGCGAACCAGTGTCAATTCCCTATGCCGTATTGAATTCGTTTCTGGACAATTTATCCATTCATGGCAAAAAAATTCATTTGAAATTCCTTATCTTCATGTAAAACGCTGTGGGGAAAAAATTCGTCTCTGGACCGAAAATTAGCCATCCATAGAGACAAATTCATTTCCAATTAATTGTCGTCATTTATGGATGCTGCAGGAAAAAGTTGGCAAAGAGAACGCACCGATTAATTTTTTTCTTCTAATAATACTTAATTTTGTAAACCGCTTAATTTGATAAATACATTAAAATTGTAGTTAACACTGTTGAACGGATCTGTCAGTATCGATTTCGGTATAGGAAAAATCTACTTACGGGAGTAAAAAAAATATAAAAGTTATTGTGGTTACGGTGCGCGCCTGTACCAACTCTTCATACCTTATAGAATTCGTCTTAGGACCCGAAAATTGGGCATATATTGAGACAAATTAATTTTCAATTAATTGTCGTCATTTATAGATGCTGCAGGAAAAAGGTTGGAAGAAGAACGCGCCGATTAATTTTTTTCTTCTAATAATACTTAATTTTGTAAAACCAGTGAATCTAATAAATACATTTAAATTACAGTTAACACTGTTGAATGGCTCAGTCAGTATCGTTTTCGGTATAATAAAATTCTATTTACGGGAGTCAAAAAAATATAAAAGTTATTGCGGTTATGGTGCGAGCCAGAGCCAACAGCCCTTACCAGTCAAACCGGCACTGGCTCGCACCGTATTCACAATAATTTTTATATGTATTTTTTTACTGCCATGAGTAGCGTATTTGAAAACGAGGGAGGCAAATTCATTGAAAAATGTAACCTATTTATTTGAGACAGCTTTTCGCAACATTGTTACTCACCTTTGGCTGTCGATTTCGGTTATCGAGATTTTATCGCAAACAAATCTCCGATATTCACAAGAATGTTGCCCTGTGTTAAAATCATTCTGTTCAGTAAAAATCTTGAAATTCACCGACACCGATCATCGACACTGTTTTGACAGATATAAATATTTAGGCTAACGTCTGAAGTTGCACTGGTTCAATTCCGCCGTTCCGTCTGCCGAGCATGAGGCATCGGTTAGAAAGTCACAATCTACATTGGAAACTCACAGTCAACTTCAAATCCTAGGCAAATCTGTCAAACCAGGCATCCGTGTCGGGCAGTGTACGACTTCGTATAGTACGACGATTCGTACTATACGAATATTACGAATATTATTTTCTCTTTTTCCGCATGTACATTTTCATGGTCTCTTACGCAATCGGCCGTGGCCGTTTTCAGGATCAATTTCGCTGATATGCAGTCGCCATCGAACCAGGGTTTTCCGTAGGGCTTAAAAAAAGTAACCCGAGGCCCGGTTGGTCTTTTAATCATTCCCGCTGTATCTGCCGATTGCTTAATCGCCCACGCTAGATTCTCGTATAATTTTTCCGCGACTGTGTCTCCGAATTTTCAAGGATAAAATTTACTTGTCTCAATTCATGTTGATATTTCTCGGATTGTTCCATATCCCATTTTATTATTTCTCTAGTGTGGGTGAAACCCGGATCTATGTGCATTAGGGTGGTGGAGGGGCATTTTTTAATTTCGATCTTGGCACCCCCCAGATCGGTTGGAAATAAATCAAAAACAATCCTGATTTTTTTTCAGATTTTTTCTCCCACGCTTTTAAAATACACGGGGCTACTCGGTCTTCGCAGTCAATATTTTATTGCGGGACTATTTGTTGTTCGAAAAATCTGAAATTTGCACAAATTATGCTATTGACATATTACTACAAGGGAAAAAATCACCAACCCCCTACCCTCAAATTTTGTGTATATTATATAGATTTTCGCTTCTGAAAAAAAAACGAGAGTTAACGATTTTCAATGGGCTTATCGGTTTTAAGCAATTAATATTTTACAACGCGACTATTTGTTAGTTAAACATTTTTTAATTTACACAAATAACTATATACGTACTACCATACGGAAAAAAAAATTTATTTACAAAAAATGCAATTTCTATAAAAATGTTACAATTTATTATGGAGAGTCTCTTTTTTTGCGTCAGGGTGATTCTTTTTATATTCACTGACGATTTGCAGAATGCATTGCTTCTGCTGTTCGTTTCGTGTTGAAATTTCGTTGTAGTTGGTGAACAGATGAATGCCTCGTTCCGCGACATCGTTGACCACTTTTAGATGTTTTACATTTGATCCGAACCGTGCTTGTAACTTTTATTTTCGCTCCAAACGGATGGATCGAGCTTTAGAAATTCCGATACTTGGGGGTTTTCGGGGTCGCTGATTACGAACCCAACCTCAAAATTCCAAAATAAAAAATGAATATAAAAAGAATCACCCTGACGCAAAAAAAGAGACTCTCCTTAATAAATTGGAACATTTTTATAGAAATAGCATTTTTTGTAAATAATTTTTTTTTCCGTATAGTAGTACGTATATAGTTATTTGTGTAAATTAAAAAATGTTGAACTAACAAATAGTCGCATTGTAAAATATTAATTACTTTAAACCGATAAGCCCATTGTAAAACTTTAACTCTCGTTTTTTTCAGAAGCGAAAATCTATATAATATACACAAAATTTGAGGGTAGGGGGTTGGTAATTTTTTCCCTTGTAGTAATATATCAATAGAAAAATTTGTGCAAATTTCAGATTTTTCGAACAACAAATAGTCCCGCAATAAAATATTGACTGCGAAGACCGAGTAGCCCCATTTATTTTAAATGGAAAACTTTAAGGCCCGTGGGGGAGGGTTAAGCGTGGGAGAAAAAATCTGAAAAAAATTCAGGATTGTTTTTGATTTATTTCGAACCGATCTAGGGGGCGGCAAGATCGAAATTCAAAAATGCCCCTTTTAAGGACCACCCTAATGTGCATGTTTTCCTCTGTCTCGTCGCCCGTACCGTATAATTCTAATTTTATCGGGAAATGATCCGAGAGTCCAGACTCTGATTATATTTGCAAATCCCTCACTTCACTAAGACTCGATGCATTTACGAAGACTAGATCGATTGCACTACATCTATTTACACTGTAATACGTAGGCTTCGCTGGGCGGTAGCCTGGAGATCTGCCGTTTATAAAGACGTAACCGTTAGTCTGCATAAATTCTAAAAGTTGCGGGCCCCTCGAATTGACTGTTTTATCACAATTTCTTATTGTACTTGTGACGTATTTCCCTTATCTTGAGCGCAACACTAAATTTTAACAAAAAGAAAATTCAAAACTCAGAAGAAGCGAAACCGAAACTCAAAAAAAAGAACGCGAACTCGAAAACTTACGTCACCTTCGGCCGTTTGCCTCCGCGAGGGTAATGAAATCCCGGGGGCGCCACCTAATTTTTGTATCGCCGGTATTAACGAACCGGACTGAATCTAGAGACCGTGGAACAACCGAACTCCGAAGGGCTAATTTTTATTTCGCCGGAATTACCAAACCGGACTGAACTGGAGGTCGACGGAACGATCGACCTCCGCAAGGACGAAACGAAAACGGAAAACTAAATCTAATTTTCACCACCCACGCGAATGCAAACGGGTACGGGAATGCACGGTTGCTTAGGATGCGGGTTATGGTAGAGAGTCGCGATCCGAGGTCAATAGAATAGCACAAAAAACGGAGATCGAAACCTCAACGTTAATTTAATCGGGAACGGAAAATAATATTTTTGGCTAAGAAGCCACGAGATCGCACGCGAGTGCACCGAGAGCGCTCCGCTGATCTAGCGATCGAAGCGAGCTAGCGAGAGCGAATCAATGCGAATCAATACGCGATCGGGAAAATTTCGTAAATTCAAAAACTCACCGAACAGCACGATAATCCTAAATTAACGGGATCCTTGCATCTTGCGATGCACGAGAACTTCATCACCATCACTATGACACAGGGAGCATTATTACTAATGCATCACCAATGCACAGGATCACGAAGAATTTATAGAATAAACTCCTTCGCTTTACTCAACTCACGAAACGAGAGCGACAGCCGAACGCGAACGGGAACGTGACCGGTAGGCGGTACTGTGGGTGCGAGAGACATAGACTCACTCGAGCGCGCGAACAACAGACCGAACGACAACACACCGGGAGCGCGCGAGAGGCCCGCGTTGTCTCGAGGGCTGCTCTCGGCAGACTAATTTGCCTATGACGGGATCTCAATAAATTCTTATGATTATTTCAAAAAATTCGGATCGGTAGCTACTGCCCTCTTGAACTATTTCGCAACTTCGTCGGTACGAGAGCCGAACTGTAACGCGGTAGCATACGAGAATCCTCGTGATCGTTAACCCCAGTCAATACGTGAAAACGCACTTTACGTGAAAGGCACTTTATCTCATCAAAACGCAGCGCAAGATGTTCCGTTCTTGCCTGTAACTCTAAACTATATCTCCGCCTGTTCTCCAACGTATTGCACTATCTCATGGGGCGCCGGGCTTGCACCGGACTTTGACGTATTCACAAAAAAATCTCATCGAGTTTCTCGACTATTTGGACTTCTAATTACCGTAAAACACATTTTTAAAATTTGAAAATTTTTAAAATTTGCAAAATTTTTAAAATTTGCAAAATTTTTAAAATTTGCAAAATTTGCAAAATTTTTTTAATTTGCAGAACTTTTAAAATTTTCAAAATTTGAGGGAGAGTGGTTTCGAGTTGGCCATGGAATTTCGAGCAAGTGGTTTCGAGTTGGTCATGGAATTTCGAGCGACTGGTTTCGAGTTGGCCATGGAATTTCGAGCGAGTTGTTTCGAGTTGGCCGTGGAATTTCGAGCGAGTGGTTTCGAGTTGGCCATGGAATTTAGAACGAGTGGAAAATTTTGGAAATTAAGATCATTTACAAAATTTTCCGAATTTTAAAAACGGCGGCGGCGGGGGCGGCGATATCTATCCACCGAGGGGCGGTTGTGGATATCATGCGGCAATGCGAGCGCGCGAAGCGCGCCAGAAAGAAATTTTTCTAAGTCCCTCAAGGCCCCCTGGGTCACCAAATGTTTTTTTTTCAAATACTCGACAACGACAAACAAGCAAAGACAATAGGGGGAGGAAGTAGAGGGGTCGAAGCCCCCCCCCCCCCCCGGGGGTTGGCGCGCGAAGCGCGCAGGGGGGCGGAGCCCCCCTAGTTTATAATAAAATTATATTAAACAAGGTTATCAACGCGCGTAGCTTTCAAAACTGTCACGACGGTCACGACAGTGGATCTCAACGCGAAGTTGCCTTCGCGACGTCACGTGTCGCTCATTTCGACGATTGCTCCGTCGCGTCCGTTGCGTCGCTAGCGTTCGTTACGTTCGTGAGCATCAGGATCCAACCCCAGGTCGGAAGTATATAATGCCCACTGTGATCACGGATCCTCTCAGTAATGTCCTTACGAATAACCACCACGGGCTCATCTCGAGAATTTCTGTTTGCGCCGGTTCCTTCACCTGTACAGCGAGCCCTCCGCTGGTGCGGCCCACACTGTGTTCCCTTACTCCATTTGCCCAGTGACAGTGATAATTTTTCAGGTACGAGGATGGCTTTTCGAAATTTTTTTGAGAGCCAGGTTTCTGAGATGCAGATGATGTGATCGCTCAGTGCTGACGAATCTTCCAGGTTTCCGAAGCCGTGCACGTTCCAATAGACTATGGCGATGTCCTTTCGTTGTTCATGCCGTTTTTTGGTTGTTGATATGAGGTCGAGGGGTTTGGGTCAGTCGGCCTATTTTCAGTATCACGGTTGGTTTTTTTGAGGCCCTTTTCTTTCTCACTACAGCTGCGTCGATAATGAGCTTCTGAAAACCAATTTTGACAGTGTGCCCTTCGGATTTACGCTTCTTACTGAGATCTCTCAAATTTTTGGCAACTTGCCTCTCCTTGTACGTCAGTCGTGGTCAATAAAGATGTCGGTGCAGTTCAGCTTCATTTTTTGTTTGATGATTTCTTGTTTCGTGTCCCAGCAATCCAATTTAACCCTGATCATGCTCCTGTTTCTGGGGTTCAGGATCGGTTTGGCTTCAAGAACATTGTGTTGCAGGTTGAACTCTCTTCGGAAGAAATTGTTGACTGCGGCTTTAATGTTGTCCTTTTCACGTAGACCAGTGAGGATTACGTTGTTCTTCCTGGAGTCCTTTTCCAGTGATTCGATTTTGTTTAATAAGCGGCTGGAGTTCTCCCCTGCTGTGTCATTTTTCTGTGCTTTTGATGTATCGCTCAGCTTTTTTTCGATTTCCTGTATTCTTGCTGTCAGAGTTGTCGCGGTTTCAGCATGTTATTTTTTCGATGTCCATGATTTTGTTCTGCAATTGTTGGATTCGTTGTACTGTTTTTTTTTACAGGCTCGTAGATCTTGCTTTAGTTCCTCAAAGTTGCTTTCATGATTTTCGGCAACCGTTGTGAGCTGTGCGCTCACATTGCTTAATTGTTGTTTATTCTCCTCTCTCATCAAGTTCAGTTCGGCAAAAAGTTTGTCCATGTCGTTCGGTAATTCTTCTTTATCTGCCTCCTGCTGTGGGAAGTCGGAATCTACCGTCGGCAAAAATTTATCGTCTAGTTGTGGTGCTGATAAGAATTTCTTCGATGGGGTGTCGTTTAGGCTGGTGTTCGGTGATGTTTCTTCGTGCTCGTCCTTTTTAAGCTTCGCGTTTTATGCATTCAGTGAGAAATACTGCCTTATTGAACCGAGGGAGCTAGATCTCTCGCGCGCCAGTTGTGTAGCTTTCGGGGGTCTACCTTTGGTCGGTAAGGTACCTTGAGTGGCGCCTTTAATCGATTTGTTCCCGCTCTTATCGATTAACGATAAATCCGGTTCATTCTTCCTTCCAGAGATGGAGCTGTCTGTCATTTAGGATAGGCAGCGTTCTCCTTGCGTCTCACCGCTAGGAATCTAACCCCAAAATCGGTTCACGCTGATTGTTGTTTGTAGTTTCTTCGTACCTTGGTTTGATTCGGTTAGCTTGCTATCGATGCGTAGTTCGGGAATTCCTGGCCGCTTGGAACGATGCGTATAGTTTGATTTTTCTTCGTTTGTAAACTGTCGTATTTTGTTTTAGTTTCAAAGTAGTCTTTGACACGACTGTATAGCGCGGCAGTTGCTTTATCCCCCCCCCCCCCCCCCAATAGTAATCATTATTTATATTTAATATGCCGAACTAAAATATGAGTAAGCATAATCTAAACGCAACATTCGTAAAACATATTGGTACCTTATTTACAGAACTATATGTGCTTGACATGTATACTTTTATTAAATTACTTGCTACTTGTTTATTTTTACTGGCACTTATTACTGTATTCGCGATTTTTTGGTATTTTTTCGTCTCTGAATGTTTATCTGTCACTGTGGTGATGTATCTCTCGATTTAATTTGTTTACCGTAAATCACCGCTCGGAATCACTACATTACCACTGCATTCACGGTTTTATTAATTTCTCATATCTTTTTTTTTAACGATACACTTTCTTTACACATTACTATTAAAGTATAACCCAATCACGATTTACGCCTTTTCAAGAGACACGATAGCGTCTCGAGACACCTCCGTGAAGTTGACCGGCAAACTTTGGCCTTTCGATTTCTAACTAATTTATATCGATTGATAGTCGTTTGATATTGATTGATAGCCTAATATCAATGATTGATAGTAACCCTCGCGGACCTCCCAACCGTAAATTGTGGTTGGGATTCGGTAGTTTTTCCCACCTCCGACCTCAAATCAACCGGTCAATTGGTGCACCAAACCAACCAGTGTTATTGCTTTTCAAAGGTTGATTTTGTGTTAGTTTTTGTAAACCAACTGTAAATCAACCATTCTTTGGACGCAATGAAAGGTTGGTTCGTAGTTGGATATTATAAACCAACCCCAATTCCAACTCTTAAACTAAAAAATCGATGGTTGATTTGTGGTTGATTTTTCAAAACCGACCATAAACCAACCATTTTTGACAACCAGCTATCCAGCCGTTGGTTTATGGATAGGTTTGAAAAATCGACTAAAAATCAACCGTTACCATTCTTGGCTGAAAGTCGGAATTAGGGTTGTTTTCCAATATCCAACCGTTAACCTGCCTTTCATCGTGTCTAAAGAATAGTTACTTTACAGTTTGGTTCACATTGGGCAGAAGTAAACACGACGATGTTACACAAAAAAGGGCACGTGCAAGACCCTAGTAACTACAGAGGAATAGCGCTCGTAAAGAATATAACAAAAATATTCACTATTGGCCGAGAGGCTCAGGAATTGGGAGCATAGTGTAGACATTTTACCGGAAGAACATGGCGGGTTCCGCCCGGGACTCAGCTGCCAAGACCAAATTTTCATACTTAGTTCAATAATCAACATTAGTCTGGTAAAGCATAAATACGTACTAGCAATTTTCATAGATTTCAAGCGAGCTTTTGACTCCGTAGTACACAGCATCCTCTGGCAAAAATTAAGCACTCTAGGTGTCAGTAACAAAATAATAAGAATCCTATTTAACTTTTACGACAACGCACGGCTGAGAGTCAAAAGCGCAGGCAACATATCCGACCCGATCGAAATTACAGAAGGAGTATTACAGGGAGATTGCTGAGTCCGCTTCTATTCATTCTGTTTATCGCGGACATAATTAGCTTCTTCAAAAACAAAGGCGCCAGAGGTCTCAAGCTCGATAACGATAAAGAAATAACAATGTTAATGTTCGCAGATGACATCGTCATGCTCTGCGACTCGTGGCACGATGCAAAGAAACAACTAAACATCCTTAGACAATATTGCGATCTAAATCAGCTCATGCTCAATCCCGCGAAAACAAAAATCGTACCGTTCAGGGAAGGAGGGCCGGGCACGCACTTCCCGCCCCTAACTTGGGGAGAGACTAAGCTCGAAATGACGAACTCATACGTGTACCTGGGAGTCACATTTTCGTCGTCAGGCAAATTCGGAACACCCGCGGAATATTTTGTGACTAAAGGTCTCGTGGCAGCGGGTAGAGTTCGCGACATACTGGCTAAGTCAAAAAGCAACGCATGGGACACCAAACTTACTCTTTTCAACGCAATAGTAAGAGCCAACACGCTTTACTGCGCCGAGGCGTGGTCATTGAGATACCTGGAGAAAATTGAAAGAGTACAAACGTGCTTTCTCAAGTCACTCTATTGCCTCCCGAGGAATACCCCCAATCATTATGTTTGGGCGGAATTCGGAGCTACACAGATCAAAATCGAAATTCTCAAGTTAGCAATGGCGTGTTCGTGGAAATTAATAAAAATGAACAACGACAAACTGCCAAAAAGGTGCTTCCTAAAGCTAATAGAACTCTCCCGAGGGCGAAAACTCTGCACAGAGCGAAAATGGGCCTCTCAATTGCATAACTGGGTCAATAAACTTAGCACAAAATTCGGGGAAATCGTATCTCTGCTAGACGCTAATTTAGTCCGACAAGAACAGGACAACATCATGCGAGTCCTAACAGCGGAAAGCCGACAGAATGTCGAAGAAAGACTGCAGGCTTCTAATTACAACCCGATATTTAAAATCATTATACAGATAAATGGCGAAGAGGAGCAATATCTAAAATCAAAACTAAGTATATGAAAAACGAGAGTAATCGCACAGCTCAGACTCCGCAACAAAGACTGGTTAAAATTGACATTAAACGGGAACACGTATATAATCGATGCAACCCAACTATGTGTAGCATTTGTAACTGCGAAGAAATGGAGGATATAGCCCACTTCCTACTACGCTGTCCTATCTACGTCCCGTATCGCGCTCAGTTTTTAAATAAACATATAGACCCTGCCAACGATGACGAAACAAATCTAGAACAAATTTTAAGGATGAACGACAAAAACAAAGTGAACGACACCTTCGGGTACGTGTCACGAGCATTGAAGCTGCGTGCGTTTCCCCTCAACGAATAGTTACAACTAGCCCCGGAAACGTATATAAAACGTAACGAACGGTCGTCCATACCGCTTTTAATATTATGACGTATTATTTGTATCTAGTAATTAAGAAAAACTACAAATTTGTATTACTGTAGTGTATGCGAGAACGAGCGCGTTGTGTGCGTGCGTGCGTGCGTGCGTGCGTGCGTGCGTGCGTGCGTGCGTGCGTGCGTGCGTGCGTGCGTGCGTGCGTGCGTGCGTGCGTGCGTGCGAGCGTGCGTGCGTGCGTGCGAAGTTTGCCGCAATTTTTAGGCACTCACGTTTTAAAAAAACGTACCAGGAGTGCCTATTGAAATCGCTTTCCTGGGTCTAAATTAGGTTTTAAAGGACAAAAATTGATATATTTCAAATGTATTAACTTTTTTTAGTTCAGATATCTTTAATATAGTAAAATACATATTCTTGATATAAAATAATAAGGAAATTGCATTACTAAAGATATTTTTTACTGCGGACCAGATTTTGTGTTACCCGGACGTCCGTATCACTCAGTGGCTCTGGACTGAACAGACCGAACAAGTTGAAATTTGGAATATTTCTTAGTCTAGCACTGGAAAGTATGCCCATGAACTATGGTAATTTTCCAATAATTTTATACAGGAGTTTATTTCAAGAAAATTTGGGTTTTTGGGTCTCAAATTGTGTCCGGAGCCCAATCTCCGCTGTCAACCCAAGAATTTGGCTGAAACTTGCTACAAAATTCTAAAATACCTTAATTCTCATACACTTTTTTAGTTTTTCCCTCACACGTTTTTAATGGGGTGAATACCTATCACCAAAATTAAAAAATTACATTTTTAATTACGCATATGTGTACAAGTGAATATTTTCCACTGCGTACTTGACTTTGGCTATAACTTGCAGCATACTCATATTTTATCTCAATTCAGATGTTTCTTCTCTTATATTTGCCATAAGATCATTTGAGTGGTAATTACCTGCATTAATACATTTTAATTAATTAATTTTTTTTAATTTGACACTTACGTCAACTAAAAATGTTTTCTCCTGAAAAATCATTACCCGCTGCACATGTTAGAAGTTAGAAGGTCAAATAATTGATTCCACAATGATTTCTTCATTAGTATATTTATTAATTGTACTAGTACACTTTTATTGTGAAGATAATTTATATTTAATACACCAAACTGAAATATGAGTGAACATAACCTAAACACAATATTCGTAAAACATATTGACAAGTACATTATTATCGGAACTATACGCTTAAAGTGTATATTTTCCATAAAATCATTTGTTACTTGCTAATTTCCACTGGCACTTATTACCTTTTCGCTGTTTTTTTGTCTCTTTTCGTCTCTAAATGTTCACCTGTCACTGCAGATGTATCTCTCGATTTTATTTACGTATTCTAAATCACCACGTAATTACCACATAACAACTGCATTTACGGTTTTCTTAATTTCCTAAATGTTTTTTGCAAAACGCGTTTTTTACACTTAATTATTAAATTAATTAACTATGTTAAAAAAAAATAGAGCCGCAATCGCGTTGACTTTAACTTACTCTGGTAAAAGAGTCAGTTCTCAGTGGTGTTTTGTCAATGTTTTGTTGGTCTCGAATAATTCAATTTCAATGTAAACATAACCCTATCACGACGTGCGGATCTTAACTTCACTCGGAATGACACATGCGCAGTAAAAGACCCGACCCCGCCTCGAGACCGTTCGAGACTATACGTGGTTACGATGGTCATTTACATATTTGATTAAAACCACGGACCGACAAACATTGAAATTGAATTATTCGAGACCAACAAAACGATCCGAATCGATTAAGCCCCAATTTGACAGAAATCTTTTCTTAGGGGGAATTTCTCGGCTAACATCCCACGGTCATATGACCGTCCGGCATAAAAATTGCCGAATTTCGTTTTTACTTGTTTTTTATGGAAAAACGATCCGACAATGGTCCGGATTGATTAATTCGGAACCTACAAACGATTACAAATCGATTGAGCACCGATTGACCTCGAATACGCGGAAAATAAAAAAATTCCGGCCAAATTAACGCTAAATTTTATTTTTGATTGTTTGGAAAACGGCTTATCCGACAAACGTTATAATTAAGCAAACAATCACCTACAAAGGACAAACAAACGTTTGGCTGGATCAAAAATTAAAAAAATTAAAATTAGTCGGCTAACTTCACACAGCTGACGAAAGTGCATTAGAAAAACTAGAGATGTGCAATGACCGTCATTTTTCGACATCGTCAATTGACACAAAAATGACCGTCACGTGACCGTCATTTTTGTGTTTCCAAATTCTGTCATGTGCAATGACGGTCATTTTTGCTGAGCGTCACAAATATGGTCAAATGACGGCAAAACCGCTATTGAGTTGCACAATGACCGTCATTTTTTTATTGTCACAAATATCGTCATTTTTTAAAGGGAAAACTTGAAATATTGTTTACCTACAAATGTTCATCTAAATGTTTAATTCGATGAGAATTGAAAAAAGAACCAACCTTTCAATGTATCAATAGTTATTGCTGTCTTAAAATTTTCTAAATTGAGACTTTCTTTCCAAAAAAGGTTCTTGTATCATCTATGATTTTTACAGATTCTTTATTCTATTCCGAAGTATTGCTGATCGAATCTCAATTTTGTCTGATAATCTGATCATAACACAGAATAAACAATAATAAGGTTTTACGTCAACGTCGTTTTATTCATTATTTCGTTTGTACTTTGTTACAATAGGAACATTGAATATCTTAGAACTCTTATCGCAAACATTAATCGATATCTCTTAAGATTAATAAAATAAATTATTATCTTTTGTATTTATTACGTAAAATCACAGTTACGTTTCATTTGACTTTATGCACTCGCAATTTCTATCGAATTGATGCACAACCTTCTAAGAGACACTATATATCTTCTTGAAGATACTCCTCATCCAGGTACTCCGTTTCGGCTGCAGATTCTTTTGAATCTTCGCCCTCGTCCGAACCTTCTGACTCTGCCGGCGTCTGAGTCGAGGCTCGCGCAACAAACTTCGATCTTTTTGCTGATCCGTTGTCGTTGAACAATCGCATGTTATGAGATATGTACGTGATCATTGCGGCACGATCTACATTCAGTCTGTTTCTTTTGGCATTGTGAATCCAGCCTTGAGTACTGAAAGTCCTCTCAGTCGCAGCTGAGGTCGCTGGTAGATTCAAAAGCTCCTGAGCAATCTTACTAAGACTCGTTTTGTGACAGATCCCTTTCCACCATTTGGATGGACCAATTGATGATGCCGCTTGTTGGACGTACGATTGACTCCACAGACCCTCGTTGGAATTATAGTCAGCCAGTTCCGAAAGAACTTTGTCGTCATTTAATCCGAATTTCGATGATAATTGATGAATCAGCACAGAGCCTGATACTTGGTCCTCTTCGCTCAAATACTTCCCCTTATAAGCCGGATCTAAAATGTTGGCGGCCAAGTGAGCAGGTGTTATGGCCATCGAACGTCGGGACTGAATAGCTGCGATAGCAGCAGTCGATTCTTCCGAAGAAAGTGCGGGAAGTGAACTTGTTTTCAGCTCCTTGTTGAAATGTCGATCTAGTTCCGAAAAAGCTTCCGGGACACTACTGAGCTTCGGCGTGTCTCCTTCCAAAGATTTGATCCACGAAGCCACCGGCTCGATCAAAAACAAGATCTTCTGTGCTTGGATCCAAAACTCTTCGTCCAAAAGTACAGCTTTAGTCAATCGATTCATCACTTTCGAAGCAGTCGGGTTGATCGCGAGAGCTTGCAGGTTGTGTTTATTCTCGCAGATGCTTTGCAAGCTCGCTACGATCGAGCCCCACCTCGTTACAACTGGCAGTTTCAGTGTAGTCTGGACACTCTGTGGGTCTTTGCTTTGCAGCGATTTCAACGTCGACGATAAAAGATGAGAGTTTTTTACTTCTTTCGCGATGGATTTCAAGTTTTGTGTCAACAGAGCAACTGACGGAAGTTTCATTATATTGTTACGTCCCGTGATTTTTCGGGACTTCACGATGAATATAGATGATACAAAGAGCAGAGGCAGAGAGAAGGAGAACGCGTGAGTGGTGGCCCGAGCAGTATATGCATGCATACATACTCGCTTTCATACGTGAGGAGTGGAGTGTAGCCCGGAGACGAAGGGAAGACGAGTCGAGCGCGAACCAAAGACGGTTTATCTTATCAGTAAAAAGACCAGGTAGACCATTGGCTAAGCGAGCAAAGACTGTGTTCACTGGTATCCCTTCTGTTAAAAATGACATGTGTCTGCCGTGGAACTTGAATGCAAAATAAGGAAAGCAAGGGACCGATTAACTTAAAACTGACAATGCCAAACATAAGTATCATACTTAATTCTGAGTGAGGGGAAAAAGGGAGAAAATGAATAAAAATAGAATCAATGGAAACAGGGTGAAAGGTTGATTGAGTAATTACGGGACAGATCAGAACGATTGGAAAGAAAATAAATAATTATTAAATAAAACATACAGGTAGGGACAAAGAAGCAATTGTAAAATCAACCACCGATGGTGAAATCAGAGCAGCGGAAATAGTGATAAGCGAATAAATAATAATCGGAGAACGGAATGCAAGAACACACCATCCGGTGTCGGAATCAAATACCGCCACCCAGGAGTAGACGATACCAATGGAATTCAACCCGGGTAGCAACAACCACCAACCCAAGGAATAAACGCAGCGAGGAAGCCACCACTATCACGAGGGAGGGGAGAAATTCCGGACGTCACCAGAGAATCACGTGATTGCTTCTCCTCATTTGTTTTAAGAACAATGAAAAATGATTTGCAACGAGGATTATAAGTAGACAGAATTTCAATTAAGACAGGAATAAATTGTTAGTAAGAATAAGTCATTAGCGGAAAATATCTGAAATGTAGGGAATTGTTAATATAAGAATAAGGCGGTATTAGAAAATACACGTTGAGAATAATTATAAATACAATAAATCAGGAGTTTGGTAATAATATGAAGAAGGGTATAATAGATTATTTGCGGAAGGGGGAGCCTATTTAATGAAGTTTAGCCAGCAAAGAAAGAGTCAAGCGACCAGGAGCGCACAAAGGATAAGAAGTGCAACGCGGGTTAGTGGATGCGCGGGCGGCGGGAGACGATAAGGCGCGTAGCCACCGCGCGACTACTACCCCCACCAGCAGGCAGCAGCGGGGAGTGTTAATCCGAGTGCAGCAAGGTGTATAAATTAGGTGATAAGCAATAAGACGGGTGACACCAGCGCGACTAATTGACCGGGACGAATCAGTACTCATTGAACCTCCGAAAGTTACGAGTCTGTACTTCCCGAGTATTTCGAATCGATTCTTAAGTTCGAGAAATTGAATTTAACGTTTTGTAAGGAAAACATTGTGAGAGATACTAAAGTGCGTGAATTATTTGTTCCGTAAAAATCCGTGGGGATTTTTCCCGATTTATCCATTTGTTTAAAAACCAAATGTCCATTTTTTTAAACAGTGAATTTAAACGAACATCGAAAATCCGTGGACGAAAAAAAATAAAAATTGTATTTGGCATCCAGTGAATTTTCTGTGAGCCCAGGTGAATCATTTTAAAAGACAACATTATTTTCGGAAACTGTGACTGTGAGGATTGTGCGAGGGAAACATTTGTGAGAAATTGATTGTGAATCCAAGTGGTATTGGTTCATCGAATTTTATGTAAACCAATATTCGAAGTGACAAAAATTTAAAACAAAAGAAAATAATACAGTTCGACAATTTTCATTAAAATAAAGCATTCCATCATCAACCAGTCAGTGTCTAAATCCGGCATTATTACACCAAACCATCATTCATTCATCCATTCGTTTTAACAACGGAGCACGTTCGAGTCCATTTGAGGAAACGGTCGAAGGAATCAACGTTTTCATCCTCATCCAATTGTTCATCCGGATTTCGTTACATCTCCATTCCATTGAATTAAATCAGGGTAAGCTGGGATCACAAATCATTTGCGTAAATTCAGAAATACTCTTTCAAAGTTCCATCCCGAGTTTTTGCCTGGAAAGGTAGGCTCAAAACGGAACACAACCGCGTTTGTTGAGTTGCGACGATAATACGGGAACATTTCCCCGAAAATCTGGTGTCGCTAACCCAAATAAATCACCAATCGCGACGTAACAATATCTTTTATCAATAGATTCAAGACATGAGCTGCGCATCCGTAACAGACGAGGCTTTTGGGCCCGTAGTGCTCTTCCAATATACGCCAAGCAGACTTCATGGCAGAAGCGTTATCTGTGCATATCCCAAGAACTTTCGATGCTCCGAGTCTGTTTCCGAGTTGCTGCCCGTCGGGACGGATTTGAAGAACACTGGTTCAGGAGTAGTTACAATGACATTTACGATACCCTCGTTACGAATATTGGACCAGCCATCACATTGAAGACCAACACAACTTGCAGCCATCACTTTTTTATCCACTTCTGCTTTGACCTCGACGTAGACGTCTTCGAGATACTTTTCAGAAACCTGACGTCTTGTAGGAAGCGGAAATGCCGGTCGAAGGTGTTTGAAAAACGTTTGCCAGTGTGGATTCTCTGTCATGGTGAGAGGAGTCCCTGATGAGTATATGGCTTTCGCTAGCAGTTTCTGGCTTTCAGTGATGTCCTTCGGCGCCATCCTATCGCAGAAATTTGTTATCGTCGATGGCCCGCTCGAGTTACTTTTGCGTGTGGCCTTGCGATGACTTGAGTCCGTCGAATCGCATTGACAAGTCTCTTTATTCGCGACAGATCCCGTATCAAAACTGTCGCTGAGATCATAATCCGCAGTAACCCTAACCACGCTTGCCGTGCTGCTGGACTTCGACGAACTCGACGAACGGTGCCCATGGCGACTGCGCGATTTTTTTTTCTTCCCATGTTTCGGTTTCGCTCGACGTATCTGATCCTTGATGATCTCGGGACAGCCTCGACAAATTTTGAGATGCTTGGCCATACGCGTCACGTGATGTGCGTAGGTTTGAGTGCAATACTTGCACTTGTGCATTTGCATTTTCTGGTTGGGTTGCCTGGCCATTGCAGTAAAATTCATGCCGACGATTTTTTTTAGCCGCATGTTTTTGGCAGTGTCGACGCGACACGCGGACCAGCTAAAAAAAAAAAGACCAGATTCTACAATAAGAATTTGAACGAATACTCCTTTTAAGGGGATCTAGTCAGTCACAAAAGTTTATTAATGCTACTCTCAGTGCGAAGTGCCTATAAGATTCTTAAGAACAGCAGGGCACGAACAGCTAATAAATATCTACCTATCTACTCCCCTTAAGTCATAATTTAATATTTTATACTCCTTTAGAAGAATTAATTCAGGAAAAATACATACCATAAACAAAAACCGTCCTTGCTCGATGATTGCGGTTATGTCACCAACGATGGAACGCTCTACAACATAAATGGGCGAAACTTTCAATTAAAGTTCATACCTTACCCTCTTACCCTCTTATCACGCAATACGTATTTTATCTACGATAACCGTAATTAATTATAAAAATAACGTACCTTAGCTGAGAACGTCCGGTCGTGTCCCGTGTCGGCGCCGGTTACGCCGTAGGCCGTACCCAGGCTATCGGAAGATCGGAATGCATCGGCTCTTGTGTCTGGTTCACAATTTAATCGGTGGCGGCGCTGCGGTCACGAGGAAGTCATTTTTCGCCTGGTCATCTGACGGTCATGGGACGGTCACAAGACCAAAAAATGACCGGTCACAAATTTCTTGCACATCTCTAAGAAAAACACCAGATAGCGTTTTTGACAAAAATACCTGCTTTACCGACCATAAATCTTTGTCCACATGTTTTCATCCGGCTCTGTCGACTGGAATTTCATTGTATTAGTTTCTCTCGAAAACTAAGGATCTCCAAATGTTTTAATTGCGTTATTCGTAACCCCCAAACGATTCCGCATTGCATGAGCCCTATTAGAGTCGATTTGAATTAAAAAAAAATTTTTGGCTAACTTTGGGACTTTTTTAGTTTTTTAATTATTGTAATTAAACAATCGATCTCCAAACGATGAAATTAATTTACCAATTATCACCAAGCGACCACCAATCGACCAGTATTTTTTTTTAAATTTTTGTCCTTAAAGTTGTATGGTCAACTTTATAGAGCTCGTTTCCAAAATGACCACATCGGTCACAAAATTATATGGTCGTGGTGATTTGAAATTTCACAGCTGTGGCGCGCGTGTGGCCTAATAAAAAAACTTTATATACAATTATCTTTCCATAAATTTGTGATTGAACAATAAGATACGTATTCGATAAACGTGCAAACAATAAATGAATAATGAATTATCTTTGAATACAGCATTCCATAATAATACATGAAGAAAAAAAAAAAAAAAAAAAAAAAAAAATTGCGAGCTGTACACCTATCTAGTTGTAAATGACCGGTCATACTTTTTTGTAACCGTAAATTTACCAAAAAAAAAGTGACCAGTAATTCCACATCTAAATAGTTGGATTTACCATATTTTTACGATATGTTTATCGAAAAAATTTGTGACGTTAATTCCACACGCCTGATTGGGCGAAAAAAATGACGTCATTTTACGGTAAAAATACGGTAATTTTTTGGTAAGTTTACCGCTCCAGGATTTTACGGCAATTCCACATCTCTAGTCTCGAGACAAGTCCAAGTACCGTGGAACCTCTCATAGCGTTCGAAATGCGGGGACATGTACGCTAAGTGAAGAGCCAATCAGGCACGCGAAACGTTAGTGACTCTCACTCTCTCGCGCGAAAACATCCAATCACAACGCTGATACGTTTCCCAATGTACGCTATGAGGGTGTGCGCTATAAGAGGTTCCAGTGTAGACAAAACCTACTTTACCGACTGACACGAGACGCTTCAAGACTCTTTTACCGGAGACACCGTGTTTTGACCTCATTTCGATTGACACACATCGGTAATATAAATGAATAATGCATATTTTATATTGAATTATTTGTTATTTGCTTATTTTCACTGGATCTTATCACTGCATTCGCTGTTTTTTGGTCTGTTTTCGTCTCTAAATGTTCACCTGTCACTGTGGCTGATGTATCTCTCGATTTAATTTATTTATCATAAAACAATCGTAATCACCAAATTACAACTGCGTTCACGCCCTAACAGTTCGGTCCAACCGCATACCGACTATGATCCCCACCGGGTCGTTTTAGGACACGGGATCAACTAGTATTTCATCGAAACCAACAACCGACCAACTGAGATTTAGTTGAGAACACGGTTTGTCGGTGGTTGTTTTCTTCAAAATACTGGTTGTTTTCGTGTTCTAAACCGACCTGGTTGGATTTTTCGTGGTTGGTCGATCCGCTAGGGCGGTTTTATTAATTTGTTATATCTTTTTTTTTTAACGATAACCCTTCTTTACACTTTATTATTAAATGATTTAACTATAATAAGAAACTAGAACTTAATGACGATTTACGCCTTTTCAAGAGACACGATAGCGTCTCGAGACAAGTCCATTTCCACTACCTTACTGACCGAGACGAGACGCTCTAAGTCTTTTTTACTGGAGACACCGTGTTCTTTTACCTCATTTCGATTGACACACATAGAGATTTGAAATAACGGTAATTTTTATAACAGTTCAGAAGACCAAGAAATAACCGTCATTTGACGGTTTTGTGACGTCATTTTTTTGCCTATTTGGTCGAAGTAAAAATGACGGTCCTTTCGACAAGCGTCATGTGACGGTCCAAACGGTTTTGTGACGGTCAAATGACCGTCACAAAACCGATCTTCGTCGATTAATCAACGTTCGGTGTTGTTTTTTATGAAACATCGACTAAAAAAATCGAATATCAACCGTCGGTATTTTATCATCACTACTATACCGACCGATAACTCAACATCCTAGGGCCTTGGGTCCTCGTTGTAATTGGTCATTTCTTGTGGCCTCGCTGTCTGCATTTTGAACGCGATAAATTTATACTCCACATTTTCTGTTGACCATTTTATGGGTCATTTTCTATTGATTCGAATAACTTTTTATTTTTTGAAAATGACCGACATTGAACATCACAGAATTATATAGATATGAAAATACCGGTATTTTTATTTTTGGTAAAATAACAATGAAACAACAGTACCTTTACCGTCTTTTATCCACATTTTTTTTTCTACAATCTTTGTGTTGTGAAAATACGGTCACGAAAAATGCTCGTAAGTTTGACCGGTTACAAATTGTTGTTGGTGAATTCACCATAAAAAATGGTAAACTGCGTCTATATAGTTGTGAAATAACCGGTAACGAATTTTTTGGTAAAATTACAGCAACGTTGTTTCGTAAATTCACCGTATCTTGACGAGAATTCTTAATCACTAAGAGACTATATGACTTTATTACCGATGTCGTAAATTTAACACCGGTCACATACCGTTTTTAGGCACTCACGTTTTAAAAAAACGCACCAGGAGTGCCTATTGAAATCGCTTTCCTGGGTCTAAATTAGGTTTTAAAGGACAAAAATTGATATATTTTAAATGTATTAACTTTTTTTAGTTCAGATATCTTTAACATAGTAAAATACATATTCTTGACATAAAATAATAAGGAAATTGCATTACTAAAGATATTTTTTACTGCGGACCAGATTTTGTGTTACCCGGACGTCCGTATCACTCAGTGGCTCTGGACTGAACAGACCGAACAAGTTGAAATTTGGAATATTTCTTAGTCTAGCACTGGAAAGTATGCCCATGAAGTATGGTAATTTTCCAATAATTTTATACAGGAGTTTATTTCAAGAAAATTTGGGTTTTTGGGTCTCAAATTGTGTCCGGAGCCCAATCTTCGCTGTCAACCCAAGAATTTGGCTGAAACTTGCTACAAAATTCTGAAATACCTTCATTCTCATACACTTTTTTTAGTTTTTCCCTTACACTTTTTTTAGGGGTGAATACCTATCACCAAAATTAAAAAATTACATTTTTAATTACGCATATGTGTACAAGTGAATATTTTCCCACTGCGTACTTGACTTTGGCTATAACTTGCAGCGTACTCATATTTTATATCAATTCAGATGTTTCTTGTCTTATATTTGCCATAAGAACATTTTAGAGTAGTAATTACCTGCATTAATACATTTTAATTAATTAATTTTTTTTTAATTTGACACTTACGTCAACTAAAAATGTTTTTTCCTGAAAAATCATTACCCGCTGAACATGTTAGAAGTTAGAAGGTCGAAATAATTGATTCCACAATGATTTCTTCATTAGTATATTTATTAATTGCACTAGTACACTTTAATTGTGAAGATAATTTATATTTAATACACCAAACTGAAATATGAGTGAACATAACCTAAACACAATATTCGTAAAACATGTTGACAAGTACATTATTATCGGAACTATACGCTTGACGTGTATATTTTTCATTAAAACATTTGTTATTTCCTAATTTCCACTGGCACTTATTACTTTTTTCGCTGTTTTTTTGTCTCTTTTCGTCTCTAAATGTCTGTCACTGCAGATGTATCACTCGATTTTATTTACGTATGCTAAATCACCACGTAATTACCACATAACAACTGCATTTACGGTTTTCTTAATTTCCTGAATGTTTTTTGTAAAACGACAACGTTTTATACACTTAATTATTCAATTAATTAACTATGATAAAAAAAAATAGAGCCGCAATCGCGTTGACTTTAACTTACTCTGGTAAAAGAGTCAGTTCTCAGTGGTCTGGTCAGAGCTGTGGCGCGCGTGTCGCCTAATAAAAAAAACTTTATATACGATTATCTTTCCATAAATTTGTGATTGAACAATAAGATACGTATTCGATACACGTGCGAACAATAAATAAATAATGAATTATCTTTGAATACAGCATTTCATAATAATACATGGAAAAAAAAAAAAAAAAAAAACGAGCTGTACACCTATCTAGTTGTAAATGACCGGCCATACTTTTTTGTGACCGTAAATTTACCAAAAAGAAAAGTGACCAGTAATTCCACATCTATATAGTTGAATTTACCATATTTTTACGGTATGTTTATCGAAAAAATGTGTGACGGTAAATTCACAAAAGATGTTCCTTCAAAAAATTCATATCTCTTTGAAAATTCCTCCGATTTAAATCATTCTTGGTGCATATTAAAGCTAAGGATTCAGGTTAATGGAATATAAATCGGTGTTCCTCCCAACTTCGTCTGCAAGATGTGGTCGAGCGAAAAAAAGTGAGACGAATTTTATGCTTTTTCGTTTGCCTTCCTCTGACGTTCGAAACTAAAAGGACTTCGATTTATCGTTTTCGCGCTGTATTTTCACCTTCGAAATACAGTCTTGAGTCAGTTTAAAATTTTTCATTGAGCGGAATTAATGATTCATTTTTAATAACTTGGTTTATCGACCGAATTTTGTCATATTTTAACAAAATATTGCTTTAAAAAGACGTTCCTTCAAAAAATTCATATCTCTTTGGAAATTACTCCGATTGAATTCTTTCTAGGTGCATATTAAAGCTAAGGATTCACGTTAATGGAATATAAATCGGTGTTCCTCCCAATTTCGTCTCCGAGATGTGGTCGAGCGAAAAAAAGTGAGACGAATTTTATGCTTTTTCGTTTGCCTGACTCTGACGTTCGAAACTAAAAGGACTTCGATTTATCGTTTTCTCGCTGTATTTTCACCTTCGAAATACAGTCTTGAGTCAGTTTAAAATTTTTCATTGAGCGGAATTAATGATTCATTTTTAATAACTTGGTTTATCGACCGAATTTTGTCATATTTTAACGAAATATTGCTTTAAAAAGACGTTCCTTCAAAAAATTCATATCTCTTTAGAAATTCCTCCGATCGAATTCTTTCTAGGTGCATATTAAAGCTGAGGATTCACGTAAATGGAATATAAATCAGTGTTCCTCCCAATTTCGTCTCCGAGATGTGGTCGAGCGAAAAAAAGTGAGACCAATTTTATGCTTTTTCGTTTGCGTGACTCTGACGTTCGAAACTAAAAGGACTTCGATTTATCGTTTTCGCGCTGTATTTTCTCCTTCGAAATACAGTCTTGAGTCAGTTTAAAATTTTTCATTGAGCGGAATTAATGATTAATTTTTAATAATTTTGTTTAATGACCGAATTTTGTCATATTTTAACGAAATATTGCTTTAAAAAGACGTTCCTTCAAAAAATTCATATCTCTTTAGAAATTCCTCCGATTGAATTCTTTCTAGGTGCATATTAAAGCTAAGGATTCACGTTAATGGAATATAAATCGGTGTTCCTCTCAATATCGTCTCCGAGATGTGGTCGAGCGAAAAAAAGTGAGACCAAATTTATGCTTTTTCGTTTGCGTGACTCTGACGTTCGAAACTAAAAGGACTTCGATTTATCGTTTTCTCGCTGGATTTTCACCTTCGAAATACAGTCTCGAGTCAGTTTAAAATTTTTCATTGAGCGGAATTAATGATTAATTTTTAATAACCTGGTTCATCGACCGAATTTTGTCATATTTTAACGAAATATTGCGTTAAAAAGACGTTCCTTAAAAAAATGCATATCTCTTTGAAAATTCCTCTAATTGAATT
This sequence comes from Itoplectis maculator, assembly GCA_964034905.1. Classification (NCBI taxonomy): domain Eukaryota; kingdom Metazoa; phylum Arthropoda; class Insecta; order Hymenoptera; family Ichneumonidae; genus Itoplectis; species Itoplectis maculator. The sequence goes on from OZ035860.1 coordinate 9,737,296, forward strand.
CTTTCTGGGTGCATATTAAAGCTAAGGATTCACGTTAATGGAATATAAATCGGTGTTCCTCCCAATTTCGTCTCCGAGATGTGGTCGAGCGAAAAAAAGTAAGACGAATTTTATGCTTTTTCGTTTGCCTTCCTCTGACGTTCGAAACTAAAAGGACTTCGATTTACCGTTTTCTCGCTGTATTTTCACCTTCGAAATACAGTCTTGAGTCAGTTTAACATTTTTTATTGAGCGGAATTAATGATTCATTTTTAATAACCTGGTTCATCGACCGAATTTTGTCATATTTTAACGAAATATTGCGTTAAAAAGACGTTCCTTCAAAAAATGCATATCTCTTTGAAAATTCCTCTGATTGAATTCTTTCTGGGTGCATATTAAAGCTAAGGATTCACGTTAATGGAATATAAATCGGTGTTCCTCCCAATTTCGTCTCCTAGATGTGGTCGAGCGAAAAAAAGTAAGACGAATTTTATGCTTTTTCGTTTGCCTTCCTCTGACGTTCGAAACTAAAAGGACTTCGATTTACCGTTTTCTCGCTGTATTTTCACCTTCGAAATACAGTCTTGAGCCAGTTTAACATTTTTTATTGAGCGGAATTAATGATTAATTTTTAATAACTTTGTTTAATGACCGAATTTTGTCATATTTTAACGAAATATTGCTCTAAAAAGACGTTCCTTCAAAAAATTCATATCTCTTTGGAAATTCCTCCGATTGAATTCTTTCTGGGTGCATATTAAAGCTAAGGATTCACGTTAATGGAATATAAATCGGTGTTCCTCCCAATTTCGTCTCCGAGATGTGGTCGAGCGAAAAAAACTGAGAGGAATTTTATGCTTTTTCGTGTGCCTGACTCTGACGTTCGAAACTAAAAGGACTTCGATTTATCGTTTTCGCGCTGTATTTTCACCTTCGAAATACAGTCTTGAGTCAGTTCAAAATTTTTCATTGAGCGGAATTAATGATTCATTTTTAATAACTTGGTTTATCGACCGAATTTTGTCATATTTTAACAAAATATTGCTTTAAAAAGATGTTCCTTCAAAAAATTCATATCTCTTTGGAAATTACTCCGATTGAATTGTTTCTAGGTGCATATTAAAGCTAAGGATTCACATTAATGGAATATAAATCGGTGTACCTCCCAATTTCGTCTCCGAGATGTGGTCGAGCGAAAAAAAGTGAGACCAATTTTATGCTTTTTCGTTTGCCTGACTCTGACGTTCGAAACTAAAAGGACTTCGATTTACCGTTTTCTCGCTGTATTTTCACCTTCGAAATACAGTCTTGAGTCAGTTTAACATTTTTTATTAAGCGGAATTAATGATTAATTTTTAATAACTTTGTTTAATGACCGAATTTTGTCATATTTTAACGAAATATTGCTTTAAAAAGACGTTCCTTCAAAAAATTCATATCTCTTTAGAAATTCCTCCGATTGAATTCTTTCTGGGTGCATATTAAAGCTAAGGATTCACGTTAATGGAATATAAATCGGTGTTCCTCCCAATTTCGTCTCCGAGATGTGGTCGAGCGCAAAAAAGTGAGACCAATTTTATGCTTTTTCGTTTGCCTGACTCTGACGTTCGAAATTAAAAGGACTTCGATTTATCGTTTTCTCGCTGTATTTTCACCTTCGAAATACAGTCTTGAGTCAGTTTAACATTTTTTATTGAGCGGAATTAATGATTAATTTTTAATAACTTTGTTTAATGACCGAATTTTGTCATATTTTAACGAAATATTGCTTTAAAAAGACGTTCCTTCAAAAAATTCATATCTCTTTAGAAATTCCTCCGATTGAATTCTTTCTGGGTGCATATTAAAGCTAAGGATTCACGTTAATGGAATATAAATCGGTGTTCCTCCCAATTTCGTCTCCGAGATGTGGTCGAGCAAAAAAAAGTAAGACAAATTTTATGCTTTTTCGTTTGCCTTCCTCTGACGTTCGAAACTAAAAGGACTTCGATTTACCGTTTTCTCGCTGTATTTTCACCTTCGAAATACGGTCTTGAGTCAGTTTAACATTTTTTATTGAGCGGAATTAATGATTAATTTTTAATAACTTTGTTTAATGACCGAATTTTGTCATATTTTAACGAAATATTGCTTTAAAAAGACGTTCCTTCAAAAAATTCATATCTCTTTAGAAATTCCTCCGATTGAATTCTTTCTGGGTGCATATTAAAGCTAAGGATTCACATTAATGGAATATAAATCGGTGTTCCTCCGAATTTCGTCTCCGAGATGTGGTCGAGCGAAAAAAAGTGAGACCAATTTTATGCTTTTTCGTGTGCCTGACTCTGACGTTCGAAACTAAAAGGACTTCGATTTATCGTTTTCGCGCTGTATTTTCACCTTCGAAAAACAGTCTTGAGTCAGTTTAAAATTTTTCATTGAGCGGAATTAATGATTCATTTTTAATAACTTGGTTTATCGACCGAATTTTGTCATATTTTAACAAAATATTGCTTTAAAAAGACGTTCCTTCAAAAAATTCATATCTCTTTGGAAATTACTCCGATTGAATTCTTTCTAGGTGCATATTAAAGCTAAGGATTCACATTAATGGAATATAAATCGGTGTACCTCCCAATTTCGTCTCCGAGATGTGGTCGAGCGAAAAAAAGTGAGACCAATTTTATGCTTTTTCGTTTGCCTGACTCTGACGTTCGAAACTAAAAGGACTTCGATTTACCGTTTTCTCGCTGTATTTTCACCTTCGAAATACAGTCTTGAGTCAGTTTAACATTTTTTATTAAGCGGAATTAATGGTTAATTTTTAATAACTTTGTTTAATGACCGAATTTTGTCATATTTTAACGAAATATTGCTTTAAAAAGACGTTCCTTTAAAAAATTCATATCTCTTTGGAAATTCCTCCGATTAAATTCTTTCTAGGTGCATATTAAAGATAAGGATTCACGTTAATGATATATAAATCAGTGTTCCTCCCAATTTCGTCTCCGAGATGTGGTCGAGCAAAAAAAAAGTAAGACAAATTTTATGCTTTTTCGTTTGCCTTCCTCTGACGTTCGAAACTAAAAGGACTTCGATTTACCGTTTTCTCGCTGTATTTTCACCTTCGAAATACGGTCTTGAGTCAGTTTAACATTTTTCATTGAGCGGAATTAATGATTCATTTTTAATAACTTGGATTATCGACCGAATTTCGTCATATTTTAACGAAATATTGCTTTAAAAAGACGTTCCTTCAAAAAATTCATATCTCTTTGGAATTTCCTCCGATTGAATTCTTTCTAGGTGCATATTAAAGCTAAGGATTCACATTAATGGAATATAAATCGGTGTTCCTCCCAATTTCGTCTCCGAGATGTGGTCGAGCGAAAAAAAGTGAGACCAATATTATGCTTTTTCGTGTGCCTGACTCTGACGTTCGAAACTAAAAGGACTTCGATTTACCGTTTTCTCGCTGTATTTTCACCTTCGAAATACAGTCTTGAGTCAGTTTAACATTTTTTATTAAGCGGAATTAATGATTAATTTTTAATAACTTTGTTTAATGACCGAATTTTGTCATATTTTAACGAAATATTGCTTTAAAAAGACGTTCCTTCAAAAAATTCATATCTCTTTAGAAATTCCTCCGATTGAATTCTTTCTAGGTGCATATTAAAGCTAAGGATTCACGTTAATGGAATATAAATCGGTGTTCCTCCCAATTTCGTCTCCGAGATGTGGTCGAGCGCAAAAAAGTGAGACCAATTTTATGCTTTTTCGTTTGCCTGACTCTGACGTTCGAAACTAAAAGGACTTCGATTTACCGTTTTCTCGCTGTATTTTCACCTTCGAAATACAGTCTTGAGTCAGTTTAACATTTTTTATTGAGCGGAATTAATGATTAATTTTTAATAACTTTGTTTAATGACCGAATTTTGTCATATTTTAACGAAATATTGCTTTAAAAAGACGTTCCTTCAAAAAATTCATATCTCTTTAGAAATTCCTCCGATTGAATTCTTTCTAGGTGCATATTTAAGCTAAGGATTCACGTTAATGGAATATAAATCGGTGTTCCTCTCAATATCGTCTCCGAGATGTGGTCGAGCGAAAAAAAGTGAGACCAATTTTATGCTTTTTCGTTTGCGTGACTCTGACGTTCGAAACTAAAAGGACTTCGATTTATCGTTTTCTCGCTGGATTTTCACCTTCGAAATACAGTCTTGAGTCAGTTTAAAATTTTTCATTGAGCGGAATTAATGATTCATTTTTAATAACCTGGTTCATCGACCGAATTTTGTCATATTTTCACGAAATATTGCGTTAAAAAGACGTTCCTTCAAAAAATGCATATCTCTTTGAAAATTCCTCTGATTGAATTCTTTCTGGGTGCATATTAAAGCTAAGGATTCACGTTAATGGAATATAAATCGGTGTTCCTCCCAATTTCATCTCCGAGATGTGGTCGAGCGAAAAAAAGTAAGACGAATTTTATGCTTTTTCGTTTGCCTTCCTCTGACGTTCGAAACTAAAAGGACTTCGATTTACCGTTTTCTCGCTGTATTTTCACCTTCGAAATACAGTCTTGTGTCAGTTTAACATTTTTTATTGAGCGGAATTAATGATTCATTTTTAATAACCTGGTTCATCGACCGAATTTTGTCATATTTTAACGAAATATTGCGTTAAAAAGACGTTCCTTCAAAAAATGCATATCTCTTTGAAAATTCCTCTGATTGAATTCTTTCTGGGTGCATATTAAAGCTAAGGATTCACGTTAATGGAATATAAATCGGTGTTCCTCCCAATTTCGTCTCCTAGATGTGGTCGAGCGAAAAAAAAGTAAGACGAATTTTATGCTTTTTCGTTTGCCTGACTCTGACGTTCGAAACTAAAAGGACTTCGATTTACCGTTTTCTCGCTGTATTTTCACCTTCGAAATACAGTCTTGAGCCAGTTTAACATTTTTTATTGAGCGGAATTAATGATTAATTTTTAATAACTTTGTTTAATGACCGAATTTTGTCATATTTTAACGAAATATTGCTCTAAAAAGACGTTCCTTCAAAAAATTCATATCTCTTTGGAAATTCCTCCGATTGAATTCTCTCCAGGTGCATATTAAAGCTAAGGATTCACGTTAATGGAATATAAATCGGTGTTCCTCCCAATTTCGTCTCCGAGATGTGGTCGAGCGCAAAAAAGTGAGACCAATTTTATGCTTTTTCGTTTGCCTGACTCTGACGTTCGAAACTAAAAGGACTTCGATTTATCGTTTTCGCGCTGTATTTTCTCCTTCGAAATACAGTCTTGAGTCAGTTTAAAATTTTTCATTGAGCGGAATTAATGATTAATTTTTAATAACTTTGTTTAATTACCGAATTTTGTCATATTTTAACGAAATATTGCTTTAAAAAGACGTTCCTTCAAAAAATTCATATCTCTTTAGAAATTCCTCCGATTGAATTCTTTCTAGGTGCATATTAAAGCTAAGGATTCACGTTAATGGAATATAAATCGGTGTTCCTCTCAATATCGTCTCCGAGATGTGGTCGAGCGAAAAAAAGTGAGACCAATTTTATGCTTTTTCGTTTGCGTGACTCTGACGTTCGAAACTAAAAGGACTTCGATTTATCGTTTTCTCGCTGGATTTTCACCTTCGAAATACAGTCTTAAGTCAGTTTAAAATTTTTCATTGAGCGGAATTAATGATTCATTTTTAATAACCTGGTTCATCGACCGAATTTTGTCATCTTTTAACGAAATATTGCGTTAAAAAGACGTTCCTTCAAAAAATGCATATCTCTTTGAAAATTCCTCTAATTGAATTCTTTCTGGGTGCATATTAAAGCTAAGGATTCACGTTAATGGAATATAAATCGGTGTTCCTCCCAATTTCGTCTCCGAGATGTGGTCGAGCGAAAAAAAGTAAGACGAATTTTATGCTTTTTCGTTTGCCTTCCTCTGACGTTCGAAACTAAAAGGACTTCGATTTACCGTTTTCTCGCTGTATTTTCACCTTCGAAATACAGTCTTGAGTCAGTTTAACATTTTTTATTGAGCGGAATTAATGATTCATTTTTAATAACCTGGTTCATCGACCGAATTTTGTCATATTTTAACGAAATATTGCGTTAAAAAGACGTTCCTTCAAAAAATGCATATCTCTTTGAAAATTCCTCTGATTGAATTCTTTCTGGGTGCATATTAAAGCTAAGGATTCACGTTAATGGAATATAAATCGGTGTTCCTCCCAATTTCGTCTCCTAGATGTGGTCGAGCGAAAAAAAAGTAAGACGAATTTTATGCTTTTTCGTTTGCCTTCCTCTGACGTTCGAAACTAAAAGGACTTCGATTTACCGTTTTCTCGCTGTATTTTCACCTTCGAAATACAGTCTTGAGCCAGTTTAACATTTTTTATTGAGCGGAATTAATGATTAACTAGCGATCGGGCGCTTCGCGCCCGACCGCTAGATTAGTTTAGGTTTATTTTTATTATAACTTCGTATCGAGTTTTGGACGTTCAACTAAAATCGTAAATTCTCAAAATGAGTAATGTTCATTTTTCTTGTGCGAGGGCGCGAGTTATAGAAGTTCACTAGTTTATATCTCATTTAATTGAATTGATTATGAATACAAAAAATAAACAACGGACTTATTATTAATATTTAATTTGCGTCCGCAGCCGACTTTATTCTACTGTATCACATTTGTTTGACCCTTTATACAACATATAATTTGAAATTTGATTTCCTTACTTATCACCTATAGAAAAAAGTATTAAGTAATAGTACTTTGTGATACAAGGGCGAGAAAGCGGCCATTACGCGCGGAGGTTAGGAAGCAGCGCACTCGCCAAATCGAGTGCTACAACGATACGAGGCGAAGCCGAGTGTTGTTTGTAGCACGAGAGGAGGCGAGTGCACTGCTTCCTAATCTTCGCGGGACGGCCGCTTTGTCGCCCATGTATCACATACTACTTTTTGTAACGAATGTCAACGTGATGTCGCACATCTTCGTGCCTGCAAAGCGTGCGTGAGATCATCTTGTAGATAGTTTCACGCACGCCAATGTGTGCGTGAAGTAATGTAGATAACTTCACGCACCAGATAGCGTACGTGAAATTATCTACGTTGACATGAGCATAATACGCGATCTCACGCACGCTTTGCGGGCACGAAATGTGCGACATTACGTGCATGAGTTACAAAAAAGTAGTAATTACGCAAAATGTACTTATAATACGAATTTCCATGCAAAATTAATTATTATATATTGTAACGGATTAACCCACTAAGTCCTGAACGGACACTTTTTCATCCTATTTTTCAGCGGTTATTTCTTTTATGAAAGCCGCCTCGAAAAAAATCAGCAGTACTTGTATCAGATGTGAAATTTTGTCAGCTTTCCAAATCCATGATCAGAATTTTCAAAAAATGTACTTTGACAATGTTCTATTTGTTTATTTAAAAAAAACACTTTTTTTCGCTCCAATATTTTTTTTTACCAACATTTTCTTATCGAAATTCGACCGGTACCCCTCCGGATGGGTCAATATAACGCGTCCATGGACCCTAATCTTCAAAACCCATACCTAATAATTATGGATTTCAAGATGGCGGTGTCCAATATGGCGGCTTGAAGCCGAAAATTATCAGGCATTTCCTACTTACGCGGTCACAACTAACTTGTTTGATGGAATTTGCATGATAGGCGGTATATAAGGGTTTTTAGGGTGGCTGATTACGAATCCGTTATCAGATTTACCGAATTCGAAATGGCGGATCCAATATGGCGGACAAAAGTTTCCGAACTCCGTATTTTTTCGTGAAAATTCGTAGGTATGAGTTTTCGAGGGCGCTGATTACGAATCCGTTATCAGATTTGCCGAATTCAAAATGGCGGATCCAATATGGCGGTCAAGTTTCCGAAGTCCGTATTTCTCCGTGAAAATTCGTAGGTAGGGGTTTTCGAGGGCGCTGATTACGAATCTGTTATCAGATTTGCCAATTTCAAAATGGCGGATCCAATATGGCGGACAAAAACTTCTGAATTCCGTATTTTTTCGTGAAAATTTGTAGATAGGGGTTTTCGAGGGCGCTGATTACGAATCCGTTATCAGATTTGCCGAATTCAAAATGGCGGATCCAATCTCACGCCGATATATTTATGATATTTTTCGTTCGTGAGCTCGTATGCACGAAAAAATGATAAAAAACGAATCGATTTAAACTTAAAAAGCGGTATCTCATCACTTCTCCAAATGCATTTTGTGCTGAAATTTTTACGAAAATATCCAACCGGCGCCGGTATAATTGTTATATTCTTCGTTTGTGAGCTCGGGCACATTTAATGATGGCAAAAAAATCGATTTATACTGAAAAAATAGACATGTCATCACTTCTCCAAACGCACTTTGTGTTGGAATTTTTACGAAAATATCCAACCGGCGCCGGTATAATTGTGATATTCTTCGTTTGTGAGCTCAGACACATAGAATAATGTAAAATAAAATCGATTTCGACCAAAAAATGAACATGTCATCACTTCTTCAAACGCACTTTATGCTGAAATGTTTACGAAAATATTCAACCGACGCCGGTATAATTGTGATATTCTTCGTTTGTGATCTCGGGCACATCGAGTAGTGCCAAAAAAACGCCCGAAATAAAAAAAAAATATGCGCGGATTATTATATATAATTTTTAATAACTTTGTTTAATGACCGAATTTTGTCATATTTTAACGAAATATTGCTCTAAAAAGACGTTCCTTCAAAAAATTTATATCTCTTTGGAAATTCCTCCGATTGAATTCTTTCTGGGTGCATATTAAAGCTAAGGATTCACGTTAATGAAATATAAATCGGTGTTCCTCCCAATTTCGTCTCCGAGATGTGGTCGAGCGAAAAAAAGTGAGACCAATTTTATGCTTTTTCGTTTGCCCGACTCTGACGTTCGAAACTAAAAGGACTTCGATTTATCGTTTTCGCGCTGTATTTTCACCTTCGAAATACAGTCTTGAGTCAGTTCAAAATTTTTCATTTAGCGGAATTAATGATTCATTTTTAGGCACTCACGTTTTAAAAAAACGCACCAGGAGTGCCTATTGAAATCGCTTTCCTGGGTCTAAATTAGGTTTTAAAGGACAAAAATTGATATATTTTAAATGTATTAACTTTTTTTAGTTCAGATATCTTTAACATAGTAAAATACATATTCTTGACATAAAATAATAAGGAAATTGCATTACTAAAGATATTTTTTACTGCGGACCAGATTTTGTGTTACCCGGACGTCCGTATCACTCAGTGGCTCTGGACTGAACAGACCGAACAAGTTGAAATTTGGAATATTTCTTAGTCTAGCACTGGAAAGTATGCCCATGAAGTATGGTAATTTTCCAATAATTTTATACAGGAGTTTATTTCAAGAAAATTTGGGTTTTTGGGTCTCAAATTGTGTCCGGAGCCCAATCTTCGCTGTCAACCCAAGAATTTGGCTGAAACTTGCTACAAAATTCTGAAATACCTTCATTCTCATACACTTTTTTTAGTTTTTCCCTTACACTTTTTTTAGGGGTGAATACCTATCACCAAAATTAAAAAATTACATTTTTAATTACGCATATGTGTACAAGTGAATATTTTCCCACTGCGTACTTGACTTTGGCTATAACTTGCAGCGTACTCATATTTTATGTCAATTCAGATGTTTCTTGTCTTATATTTGCCATAAGAACATTTTAGAGTAGTAATTACCTGCATTAATACATTTTAATTAATTAATTTTTTTTTAATTTGACACTTACGTCAACTAAAAATGTTTTTTCCTGAAAAATCATTACCCGCTGAACATGTTAGAAGTTAGAAGGTCGAAATAATTGATTCCACAATGATTTCTTCATTAGTATATTTATTAATTGCACTAGTACACTTTAATTGTGAAGATAATTTATATTTAATACACCAAACTGAAATATGAGTGAACATAACCTAAACACAATATTCGTAAAACATGTTGACAAGTACATTATTATCGGAACTATACGCTTGACGTGTATATTTTTCATTAAAACATTTGTTATTTCCTAATTTCCACTGGCACTTATTACTTTTTTCGCTGTTTTTTTGTCTCTTTTCGTCTCTAAATGTTCACCTGTCACTGCAGATGTATCACTCGATTTTATTTACGTATGCTAAATCACCACGTAATTACCACATAACAACTGCATTCACGGTTTTCTTAATTTCCTGAATGTTTTTTGTAAAACGACAACGTTTTATACACTTAATTATTCAATTAATTAACTATGATAAAAAAAAATAGAGCCGCAATCGCGTTGACTTTAACGTACTCTGGTAAAAGAGTCAGTTCTCAGTGGTCTGGTCAGAGCTGTGGCGCGCGTGTCGCCTAATAAAAAAAACTTTATATACGATTATCTTTCCATAAATTTGTGATTGAACAATAAGATACGTATTCGATACACGTGCGAACAATAAATAAATAATGAATTATCTTTGAATACAGCATTTCATAATAATACATGGAAAAAAAAAAAAAAAAACGAGCTGTACACCTATCTAGTTGTAAATGACCGGCCATACTTTTTTGTGACCGTAAATTTACCAAAAAGAAAAGTGACCAGTAATTCCACATCTATATAGTTGAATTTACCATATTTTTACGGTATGTTTATCGAAAAAATGTGTGACGGTAAATTCACAAAAGATGTTCCTTCAAAAAATTCATATCTCTTTGAAAATTCCTTCGATTTAAATCATTCTTGGTGCATATTAAAGCTAAGGATTCAGGTTAATGGAATATAAATCGGTGTTCCTCCCAACTTCGTCTGCAAGATGTGGTCGAGCGAAAAAAAGTGAGACGAATTTTATGCTTTTTCGTTTGCCTTCCTCTGACGTTCGAAACTAAAAGGACTTCGATTTATCGTTTTCGCGCTGTATTTTCACCTTCGAAATACAGTCTTGAGTCAGTTTAAAATTTTTCATTGAGCGGAATTAATGATTCATTTTTAATAACTTGGTTTATCGACCGAATTTTGTCATATTTTAACAAAATATTGCTTTAAAAAGACGTTCCTTCAAAAAATTCATATCTCTTTGGAAATTACTCCGATTGAATTCTTTCTAGGTGCATATTAAAGCTAAGGATTCACGTTAATGGAATATAAATCGGTGTTCCTCCCAATTTCGTCTCCGAGATGTGGTCGAGCGAAAAAAAGTGAGACGAATTTTATGCTTTTTCGTTTGCCTGACTCTGACGTTCGAAACTAAAAGGACTTCGATTTATCGTTTTCTCGCTGTATTTCCACCTTCGAAATACAGTCTTGAGTCAGTTTAAAATTTTTCATTGAGCGGAATTAATGATTCATTTTTAATAACTTGGTTTATCGACCGAATTTTGTCATATTTTAACGAAATATTGCTTTAAAAAGACGTTCCGTCAAAAAATTCATATCTCTTTGGAAATTCCTCCGATTGAATTCTTTCTGGGTGCATATTAAAGCTAAGGATTCACGTTAATGGAATATAAATCGGTGTTCCTCCCAATTTCGTCTCCGAGATGTGGTCGAGCAAAAAAAAAGTAAGACAAATTTTATGCTTTTTCGTTTGCCTTCCTCTGACGTTCGAAACTAAAAGGACTTCGATTTACCGTTTTCTCGCTGTATTTTCACCTTCGAAATACGGTCTTGAGTCAGTTTAACATTTTTCATTGAGCGGAATTAATGATTCATTTGTAATAACTTGGTTTATCGACCGAATTTCGTCATATTTTAACGAAATATTGCTTTAAAAAGACGTTCCTTCAAAAAATTCATATCTCTTTGGAATTTCCTCCGATTGAATTCTTTCTAGGTGCATATTAAAGCTAAGGATTCACATTAATGGAATATAAATCGGTGTTCCTCCGAATTTCGTCTCCGAGATGTGGTCGAGCGAAAAAAAGTGAGACCAATTTTATGCTTTTTCGTGTGCCTGACTCTGACGTTCGAAACTAAAAGGACTTCGATTTATCGTTTTCGCGCTGTATTTTCACCTTCGAAAAACAGTCTTGAGTCAGTTTAAAATTTTTCATTGAGCGGAATTAATGATTCATTTTTAATAACTTGGTTTATCGACCGAATTTTGTCATATTTTAACAAAATATTGCTTTAAAAAGACGTTCCTTCAAAAAATTCATATCTCTTTGGAAATTACTCCGATTGAATTCTTTCTAGGTGCATATTAAAGCTAAGGATTCACATTAATGGAATATAAATCGGTGTACCTCCCAATTTCGTCTCCGAGATGTGGTCGAGCGAAAAAAAGTGAGACCAATTTTATGCTTTTTCGTTTGCCTGACTCTGACGTTCGAAACTAAAAGGACTTCGATTTACCGTTTTCTCGCTGTATTTTCACCTTCGAAATACAGTCTTGAGTCAGTTTAACATTTTTTATTAAGCGGAATTAATGGTTAATTTTTAATAACTTTGTTTAATGACCGAATTTTGTCATATTTTAACGAAATATTGCTTTAAAAAGACGTTCCTTTAAAAAATTCATATCTCTTTGGAAATTCCTCCGATTAAATTCTTTCTAGGTGCATATTAAAGATAAGGATTCACGTTAATGATATATAAATCAGTGTTCCTCCCAATTTCGTCTCCGAGATGTGGTCGAGCAAAAAAAAAGTAAGACAAATTTTATGCTTTTTCGTTTGCCTTCCTCTGACGTTCGAAACTAAAAGGACTTCGATTTACCGTTTTCTCGCTGTATTTTCACCTTCGAAATACGGTCTTGAGTCAGTTTAACATTTTTCATTGAGCGGAATTAATGATTCATTTTTAATAACTTGGATTATCGACCGAATTTCGTCATATTTTAACGAAATATTGCTTTAAAAAGACGTTCCTTCAAAAAATTCATATCTCTTTGGAATTTCCTCCGATTGAATTCTTTCTAGGTGCATATTAAAGCTAAGGATTCACATTAATGGAATATAAATCGGTGTTCCTCCCAATTTCGTCTCCGAGATGTGGTCGAGCGAAAAAAAGTGAGACCAATATTATGCTTTTTCGTGTGCCTGACTCTGACGTTCGAAACTAAAAGGACTTCGATTTACCGTTTTCTCGCTGTATTTTCACCTTCGAAATACAGTCTTGAGTCAGTTTAACATTTTTTATTAAGCGGAATTAATGATTAATTTTTAATAACTTTGTTTAATGACCGAATTTTGTCATATTTTAACGAAATATTGCTTTAAAAAGACGTTCCTTCAAAAAATTCATATCTCTTTAGAAATTCCTCCGATTGAATTCTTTCTAGGTGCATATTAAAGCTAAGGATTCACGTTAATGGAATATAAATCGGTGTTCCTCCCAATTTCGTCTCCGAGATGTGGTCGAGCGCAAAAAAGTGAGACCAATTTTATGCTTTTTCGTTTGCCTGACTCTGACGTTCGAAACTAAAAGGACTTCGATTTACCGTTTTCTCGCTGTATTTTCACCTTCGAAATACAGTCTTGAGTCAGTTTAACATTTTTTATTGAGCGGAATTAATGATTAATTTTTAATAACTTTGTTTAATGACCGAATTTTGTCATATTTTAACGAAATATTGCTTTAAAAAGACGTTCCTTCAAAAAATTCATATCTCTTTAGAAATTCCTCCGATTGAATTCTTTCTAGGTGCATATTTAAGCTAAGGATTCACGTTAATGGAATATAAATCGGTGTTCCTCTCAATATCGTCTCCGAGATGTGGTCGAGCGAAAAAAAGTGAGACCAATTTTATGCTTTTTCGTTTGCGTGACTCTGACGTTCGAAACTAAAAGGACTTCGATTTATCGTTTTCTCGCTGGATTTTCACCTTCGAAATACAGTCTTGAGTCAGTTTAAAATTTTTCATTGAGCGGAATTAATGATTCATTTTTAATAACCTGGTTCATCGACCGAATTTTGTCATATTTTCACGAAATATTGCGTTAAAAAGACGTTCCTTCAAAAAATGCATATCTCTTTGAAAATTCCTCTGATTGAATTCTTTCTGGGTGCATATTAAAGCTAAGGATTCACGTTAATGGAATATAAATCGGTGTTCCTCCCAATTTCATCTCCGAGATGTGGTCGAGCGAAAAAAAGTAAGACGAATTTTATGCTTTTTCGTTTGCCTTCCTCTGACGTTCGAAACTAAAAGGACTTCGATTTACCGTTTTCTCGCTGTATTTTCACCTTCGAAATACAGTCTTGTGTCAGTTTAACATTTTTTATTGAGCGGAATTAATGATTCATTTTTAATAACCTGGTTCATCGACCGAATTTTGTCATATTTTAACGAAATATTGCGTTAAAAAGACGTTCCTTCAAAAAATGCATATCTCTTTGAAAATTCCTCTGATTGAATTCTTTCTGGGTGCATATTAAAGCTAAGGATTCACGTTAATGGAATATAAATCGGTGTTCCTCCCAATTTCGTCTCCTAGATGTGGTCGAGCGAAAAAAAAGTAAGACGAATTTTATGCTTTTTCGTTTGCCTGACTCTGACGTTCGAAACTAAAAGGACTTCGATTTACCGTTTTCTCGCTGTATTTTCACCTTCGAAATACAGTCTTGAGCCAGTTTAACATTTTTTATTGAGCGGAATTAATGATTAATTTTTAATAACTTTGTTTAATGACCGAATTTTGTCATATTTTAACGAAATATTGCTCTAAAAAGACGTTCCTTCAAAAAATTCATATCTCTTTGGAAATTCCTCCGATTGAATTCTCTCTAGGTGCATATTAAAGCTAAGGATTCACGTTAATGGAATATAAATCGGTGTTCCTCCCAATTTCGTCTCCGAGATGTGGTCGAGCGCAAAAAAGTGAGACCAATTTTATGCTTTTTCGTTTGCCTGACTCTGACGTTCGAAACTAAAAGGACTTCGATTTATCGTTTTCTCGCTGTATTTTCACCTTCGAAATACAGTCTTGAGTCAGTTTAACATTTTTTATTGAGCGGAATTAATGATTAATTTTTAATAACTTTGTTTAATGACCGAATTTTGTCATATTTTAACGAAATATTGCTCTAAAAAGACGTTCCTTCAAAAAATTCATATCTCTTTGGAAATTCCTCCGATTGAATTCTTTCTGGGTGCATATTAAAGCTAAGGATTCACGTTAATGGAATATAAATCGGTGTTCCTCCCAATTTCGTCTCCGAGATGTGGTCGAGCGAAAAAAAAGTAAGACGAATTTTATGCTTTTTCGTTTGCCTTCCTCTGACGTTCGAAACTAAAAGGACTTCGATTTACCGTTTTCTCGCTGTATTTTCACCTTCGAAATACAGTCTTGAGTCAGTTTAACATTTTTTATTGAGCGGAATTAATGATTAATTTTTAATAACTTTGTTTAATGACCGAATGTTGTCATATGTTAACGAAATATTGCTCTAAAAAGACGTTCCTTCAAAAAATTCATATCTCTATGGAAATTCCTCCGATTGAATTCTTTCTAGGTGCATATTAAAGCTAAGGATTCACATTAATGGAATATAAATCGGTGTTCCTCCCAATTTCGTCTCCGAGATGTGGTCGAGCGAAAAAAAGTGAGACCAATTTTATGCTTTTTCGTTTGCCTGACTCTGACGTTCGAAACTAAAAGGACTTCGATTTACCGTTTGTAGGCACTCCCGTTTTAAAAAAACGCACCAAGAGTGCCTATTGAATTCGCTGTCCAAGGGTGTAAATACGTTTTTTAAGGAAAATGTTAATATAATTTTATTTTATCCACTACTTTTTAGTTCACATTTCTTAAGCATGCTAAAATACATATTCTTGACATAAAATAATAAGGAATTTGCATTACTAAAGACATTTTTTCCTTCAGACAAGATTTTGTGTTACCCGGACGTCCGTATCACTTAGTGGCTCCGGACTGAACAGAGCGAACAAGTTGAAATTTGGAATATTTCTTAGTCTAGCACTGGGAAGTATGCCCATGAAGTGTGTTAATTTTCCAATCATTTTATACAGGAGTTCACTTAAAGAAATTTGGCACTTTTGGTCGTCAAGTTGTATACGGGTCTCAATCTTGGCCATCGATGGAAGAATTTGGCTGAAACTTGCTGCATAATTCTAATTCAACTTAATCTTGATGCACTTTTTTTAGTTTTTTTCTTACACACTTTTTAAGTGGTGAATACCTAAGACACTCAAATCATTAAATTGAAAATTGGGTCCGGCTGTCAGTCTTCGCAGTCAATAAAGTAATTTGACTAAAACTTGCAGCGTTCTCATATTTAACCTTAATTCAAATGTATCTTTCCTCATATTAGCCCTTAGATCATTTTAGAATGATGATTACCTACCATAATAGAATCAAAATATTAAATTTTAATTAATTTCACAATTATGATAACAATAATATTTTTCTCTTCAAAATAATTATCCGCTGTACATTCCACATATTATAATGTCAAAATAATTGATTCCGAAATGATTTTTCAATTTTTATATTTATTAATTGCACTGATACAGTTTTATTGTATTATTAATTCATAATTAATATACCAAACTGAAATATGAGTATAAACATAACCTAAACACAAAATTCGTAAAACATATTGACACCTTCTCTACGGAACTATATATGTTTGAAATTTATATTTTTCATTAAATTATTCGTTATTTTTTATTCACTGGCACTCATAACTGTATTCACTATTTATTGTCTGGTTTCGTCTGTAAATTTTCACTTGTCACTGCTAATGTTTTTGTCAATTTTATTTACTCATTGTAAATCATCACGTAATTACCATATAACACCTGCATTCATGATTTTATTGATTTCTAACATTTTTTTACACTCAATTATTAAATTAATTAACTACTATAAAAAAATAGAACCCAACAAATTCAGGTGTTTCACGATTGTCACCTGATTCATACTTCACGCCGCGACCGCAATCGCGCTGACGGCTTGCCGTCACTCGACCAAAAAATACGATAGCCGAACGTACTAAACGCGCGAATTTATAAATGCCGATTGACCGTCACCCGAATGAGAAAAGATCCGACGAGTCATAATACCGAAATATTTATTAGCCGAACGGTGAAAACGCCGAAAAGTTTTTATGCCGAACGGATGAAAATACCGAATTTCATTTCAACAGAATTGTAATGTTCCCGAATGCACCATTTGCCTGAATGTATCGAACGCTCGAAAGTCCGTTCTCCCGAATGGGATTTTGACAGAAAATATTTTTCACTTAAGTAGAGTTCTTCATTACCGACACATGCTTCTAACCATGTCGGTATATTGGAGTTCTAGAATTCGATCTATAGTCGCCTCGTCCACAGATAGTTTTCGTCTCTTAATAAGCTTAATAATTATTACATCATGTGGATATCGACTGGTAAATATTAAGGGGCTGCTGGAATAGATTTTTTTACCGACTGGTCGGTAAAAAAGTACGGTTTCGTAGTTTACGGTTTACGTCGTTATTGTATTACAAAAATGTCTCAAATTGCATAGGATTATAATATCAACATAGGCGCATCAGCGTAGACTCGAATTTTGGGTGAAAACGCTTGAAAAACAAAGAAAATCGTAAATTTGTAAGTCTATCGAAAACCAATATGGCCGCTAGAACTGTCAACTGTCACCTTTTTCGTATTATATAAATATTTCCAGGAATCCCATACGAAAAACGAGAATCTACGCCGATGCGCTTACATTGATATAATAATCTTGTGCAATTTGAGACATTTTTGTAATACAATAACGACGTAAACCATAAACTACGAAACCGTACTTTTTTACCGACCAGTCGGTAAAAAAATCTACTCCAGCAGCCCCTTAAGAGGCGAAAACTATCTGTGAACGAGGCGGCTATAGATTGAATTCTAGAGAACTCCAATATACCGACACAGTTAGCTGCATGTGTCGGTAATGAAGAACTCTACTTAGGTGAACAAGTGAATATTTTTCCACTGCGTTCTAGTTACCGCTCACAGCTCCAGTCTGAACGATACTGTGCGGAGCGCGTAGCGCGACGCCCAAACGGCACTGAGCGGAGCGCGTAGCGCGACGCCCGAGCGGCACTGAGCGGAGCGCGTAGTGTGACGCCCGAACGGCACTGAGCGGAGCGCGTAGCGCGACGCCCGAACGGCACTGAGTGGAGCGCGAAGCGCGACGCCCGTACGGCACTGAGCGGAGCGCGAAGCGCGACGACCGAACGGCCCCCCCTGCGGAGCGCGTAGCGCGACGACCGCGTGAGTGCCTTAAAATGACACCAGGGAAAAATGTCCCGAAGGGACATTTTTGCCGCAGGGTCATTTTCGGGGGGTTTGGGGGGCGGAGCCCCCCAACAACAGC